>VDFB02270651.1:622314217-622434408 GCA_007258455.2 Sequoia sempervirens
ACTCTCCCAACCTCTCCTAATCTCTCCCACTCTCATCCTCCCTCCCTCCCACTCTCTCCCACCCTCTCCCACCCTCTCCCACTCCCTCTCTCTTGCAGTCCCTCTCCCTACCTATCTCTCAAGTCTCTCCCTCTCACCCTACCTAGCTAATTCCCCCTCACTCTAACTCCTCTCCCACTCCTTTTTTCTTAAACTCTCACTTCCACCCCCTCTCCCTCTCTCTAGACTCTCTCTCCCTATCCCTATCGCACCCTGCCTAAACAACTCTCTTTGTCTCTCTCTTAAAATTCTCCTTTCCTCTAAAGACATACATAAATGCATACAAGCATAATACATATGTACATACAATCCTACATCCATACAATATACATACACTGATACATATAGGCATACAAACATACATACCTACAAGCATATATACATACATACATACATGACACACCAACATACTTTTAAATACAAACATAAAAATATATCAACAAACATTCAATAGAGTGGCATTTAACATTAAGGAAGACATAACGCGAGTTCGTTATAATCTTGCTTGACATGTATCCCAAATAAGCAAAATAAGTCAAAACTATGACATAATGCGAGTGCATTATAAAGCACTCACGTTATAGTTTTCTTTGGGAATCCCCGATCCTTAGCATTGGTATTTTCCTTGGAATACCAACCCAAAGGCTTGGAGGGAATTCCCAATGACCAAAGAAGTTTTTTTGCAAATTCTACATTTTTTTCACATAATCGGGTTCGTGCTCACCATCAGGATTGCATCTGGTTCAATATCCACAAAATCAAACACATAGGTAATGTTAGGTTCTCTCTTAGCTATCAAACGATGTAATTTTTTTCACTTTTTGACAATGTTAAGCCTTTCATCCATAATTTATTTTGTTTGTATGTCTCTTCTTTTCCAAAAAGAAGTGTTTGGTGTTTTTTTCGTTATAAATGAACTATTCATGAAATTTCAAATAAATTACATTTTTAGAAACTAGACTCCATTCTACAATTTTTTTATTTTTTTTTAAAATCAATTACCTTCAAAAAATTTTAGGGGGAGCATGACCAAAATTCTACTTTTCAAGAAATGCCCACTTAGAAAATTAGTAAAAAATAAAATATTCATTAAAAAATTATCAGAAAAATCATGCATCAACTAGATAGTGTTAGCTAACTTTTGACTATAGCAATTTTAAAAATACTACAAAAAAGTTCACCATGCTAGGGTCGTACAAGAGTTGCTATGTTATGTTTTTCTGACAAAAACAACACTAATTTTTGTACATCCCTCTTTTGAACCCCTTAATCTCAACCATTTTCAAAATAAATTAGTAGTTTAGAAAGTAGACTTGGAGCACTTTGATCCTTGTTTTTGTTCCATCTCAAAATTTTGAGTGTTACTATCCTCAATTTCATGTCCAAGGTTAGTATTTCTTGATTTCAAAAAAAAAGTGGCCACTTAAGCCCCCTTTTTGGGAACCATCTTGGTGCACTTACCCAATTGGGGAGTCTGAATTAATGTTAGGCCTTGTGTAGACTACCCATTCCAACTACTTCCAGTGTCAATTTTCTTGTATCATTTCTAGTTTTCTTTGCCTGGTTTATTCTTAGGGTCCACACCTAAAAGGATAAGGTATGAGGAGCCAAAGGATTATTTGGTGTATCCTTATGACCTCTAAGGCTGGGGCTTTGGGACTTTCTACTACTTTCAATTGGTAGGTTGCACACCTTATGTATGATTTCCTTCTTGTTTGTAGCTGGTATGTTCTTTTAATAGCAACTCTCCCAGACCTTCCCATCTACTTGGGTTCTTATCTATGACCACTTCTTCGACCTACTCCACCCCTTTGCCAGAAAGTCTGTTATACAATTAGCTTCTCTATATACATGTGATAACTTGAAATCCTTTAGTTTTCCTAGGCTTTCCCATATATTCCTTACCCAGCCTTTTAGCCTCCAATTTAGTGTGTCTTTTTTAGTGATTACTTGTATGCATAATGTTGAGTCTCCTTCAAAATCAACTTCTTTGAGCCCTTTCTCTATGCACATCCATACTCCCAAGGCCATAGCTTCCATCTTCGCTTCATTTTTAGTTACCTTCCCAATTTTCTTGGATAGTGCTTGTTGATGCAAAAGTTTGTAGGCAATAGCCTTATGTGAAACTTAGCTATTGGGGTACTTGTGCGCATAGCTAAGTGACCTCTGAGATTTTATTAAATCTCGCTCTTTATTTTTTAATGGGGGAAGAAAAGGGAATGAAGATAAACATAAAATAAATAAATCTAAGCTAAGGTGATGCGCTAGAAGAATAATGAGATAAGTAATCACATTGCAGAAACAAAGGTTCAAGTAGTAATTAGCATATATCAAATAGAAAATTCCCAGCATCGCAAACATAAGAACATCAAACCATTTACATAATATAACCCATACAACATAAGCTAACACAAAAGAGTAGTAACATAATTTGTATTATTCTATGCCACATAAAGATTATAAAAGCTTGAAATAGATGTTCATATATTTTAGAAAATGCAAGCACAATTTAATGTCCTATCAAATGCTTGAAAACAAAGAGGCTGAATAGAATGGCATGGCCTACAAGTTTAGATTTAATATGAAACACTACAGAGGCTAATTCTCAATGCTTAGGAAATTTTTTCCATCTAACAACAACCACAAAATGAAAAAAGGTCCACTTAAATTAGACAGCCCACCACTTCGAGGCTCCAACAAGAAAGATGCTCCAGTGAAGTCACCAACAAAAAGAAGGAAAGGCAACATCTCAATAGGGACATTTCGAGGAGAGATGAGACATGCAATAGCAAAAGGAAAGGACACGTGGTAGAAAAATGGAAATAGTTGCAACAACCCATGAACAAAAACAACGAACACCTAAACAATCACCACACAGAAAGCTCCCAACAAAGGTAATTGTAGTGTGGGCCCCATTTGAGATAGAGGCAACGTGTCAAGAAACCAGAGCTCGAAAAAAGGAAAAAGAGGAATCTTGAAAGGAAGTTCCAATAGGACGCCACGTGGCAATGGCCAGAAAGCTGTGAACGATACCAAAACAAAAGGTGAAGCTGCGAAAGAAAGGACCATGAAGGAAAAGAGCAGTGTGTGAATAAATATTCATAGCTTGGTAACTCATAGGGACATTTTTCCTGTAGAATGAGAATCTCTTGATCATGGCCTCGTAGACCAGTCCACCGCCTTGAGTAATCGCTCATAGCTTGGGGAGGATAGCCTGAAGGGACGTCCAGGCCTCATCCGATGGTGCAAAGAGAGTGCGCAAGCTTTCATGTACCATGTTTAAATCAATAATTTCCTTAAAAGGAAATCCACCAGATATTTTTGCCTCAGACTTGAGCTAGAAGAAGAGTTGCACCAACTGATGCACCATGTTCTCGATATTGGTGGTAGTTGGAGGCTGATCAAAAGACTGGAATACAGACAAATCTTGTTTTATCTCCTCAATCCTCTCAATGATATGTTCTATGCCTGCCACTATTTGATCAATCAAGAAGGGTGACAGAAGCCCTCGCTGAGTTAGTCAGGAAAATTTAGCCCACATGTCATAGGTAATTTGAGCTAGCTTTGCTCTACACTCACCAACATGCTAGATGGCTTCATGCATAGAAATGAGAACATTCACGCTCATGGTCACTGCTATTTGGTCTTCGACCCCCACACTGCTCAATGTCTCATTAGAAGCTATATACAATTTTCTCAACAATTTCCCGGCCTCCAAAACTCTATCAGAAGTCATTTCATGCACCTGTTGCATTGTTTCACTAACCACCCCGCATAAGTTGGTAGCATGTGCCATAAATTTGAGAGTGGACTGCAAGGTAAGGCATAATGACTTAACCCTATCCCAGTATGATGCATGCAACTCTTTGGCTATTTCTAGTGGGTTCATTTGGGATGCAGGAGGCTGGGATTTCAAAAGGTCCACATCCATAGCCTTGCTGCTCAATTCAGCTTTCAACTCCGTAATGCTTCCCTCTAGGACTGAATTCCAATTCCTTAGAGTAGTATTTCCCTCCTCCTTCTCCCTCAAGGCTAACTCAGTTTGTTTTTGCTTTTCTGTTTCCTGCTCCAATGCAGCATTCATTTCATTTACCTCATCATTGGTACTTTGTTGGAGTTGTTTCAAACCATCACTTTCTTGCTTCAATTAGTCGCAGAGGTTCACCTCGGTCGCCTGGGATTGCTCAATTTCTCTCTACAGAGTTGGAACAACCTCCACACTTAGAGCCTAAAGTTCAGTGAATTTTCTCTCAAAGGAATTCCTTTCATCCCGTAGCCAATTAGATCTCTTAAGCCTTATGCTTATTTGACCAAATCTCCACTTTTCCCTTTAGGTCTTTCACTTCTTCATCTTTCTTCTTTATCTGGCAATTGAGTTTGAGGAAATCAGTTGTCACCACCCTTTAGGTTTCTTCCATTAATTCTAGTTTATCCTTTGGACAAGCCTATTGCAAATCAAGTCCTATGACATTGACTGAATAATCATTTGGTTGCATTTCTCTGAATGGTTTGATGAAATTGGGTGTCACATTCACAAACATCAACTATTTTTTACTTTTCTTGAACACAGTCTACATAAGGGGTTCCATAGGTTTATTTGCATTCTTCGCCCTTCATTTTTATATTTGGTTCTAAAGCCCAGGCACTTTTGGTAACATCCACCTGGAAGAAATACACTTGGGGTGAAATACCTAATCCACCAACGAAAGGAAACTTTGGGGGAACTACTAATGGGAATGGCAACGTGCTTGATGTATCAGTGTATTTGCTAGGTCTCACTACTATTCCTGGGGAAAAAGGTGGGATAAATTGATTGCTCTGAGATGATGAAAAAATAGCAGGGAAAAAAAACAAGTAGCCAATTGACACTGAGGTATCAGAGATACAAACTACTGACTCAGTGGACTAGGATGTGTTGCCATTACTTGCACCTCATGGGTAGTAGACATAGGAGGAGGCGAACAGGGACCCCTAGGGGAACCAATGTTGACCTACCTTGGGTGGCCAATGAGAGGAACAACTGAAATGAGTGACATGGCAGAAGCAAATGTGGAGGAAACTAAAGACATAGAAGAGAGAGAGAAGAAAGGGAGAAATGTACCTGAGTTTCCTAAATATTTGTAGCAGAAACAACTACCTCTTCACACTATTCTTCTCCCCCTCTTCCTGCTTCCTTTGTCTGAGGTCTCTTATCTGGCGGGGAATCATCTAGGTCCAAAATAACCCTTTGATGGGGCCTAATAGATCCCAACCTCTTCTTCCCCAATTTAGAGGAGATAGTTGGCTCTGATAGCTATGTATTTAAAGAGCTTTCATGTTGCAACCGCTGTCCACTAACTGTCTCTCGTTGCACAAGACCTTCTTCAATCATTGGATCCTTTTGGGATACTTCTTCTTCATGCTCTGGAGCTGCACTTTCTACCTCACTGCACTTCTCGGACTCTAAAGGATTATAAGAATCATCACTATCTAAATTTTTGTGGCACCAGACATCATCAAACCGGTCATTTGAGTCCACTTCCTAAAAGAGCTCGTTAGTCTTTTTTATCTCTTGTCTATAAATCTAGAAATATTTAATCTTTTCAAGCCTCCATCTGAGCCTTGCTAATTGGTTGTAGAGGAATTAATTTACTATATGCTTTGAGTCAGGCTTGGCCACGATATGATAAAAATTCAGCCAAGGTGGTTGACTCAAGCTAGAAGGGGTGTGCTTGAGGGTGATGTATAACCTCTCATTTCCCTAATCTACATTTCCTTGAGGGTCCCAAAATGATCGAGGTTGGTGAGGGATCTTAATGCCTACCTCTGCCAAATTACCTACTGGATTATAGTGCCATGTATCACAGATAATCACCAATCTGAGGTGACCTAACTTGGAATACAACACTTCAAAAATATTCACCCTCAGACTCTTCTTCTTGACCAATGCTATAGAGCCAAACATGATTAGCAGCATCAGATAGGAAGTCAAATACTTTCCTCCCTAGTAATCATTTTCAATATTACACAACTACTTGAAAACCTCCAATGCTAGCACCCTATCTGAAACAAAATGCGGGAGCCAGAAAGGCTCTCAAATGAAACCCTACATTTGGAGCATTGTAAAATATGAAGCAAAGAACTAATCACAAGGTGGTACAAGGCCTCCATGATATTTGACTTTGTGTTAAGAACCTGAACCTGTTATCTCCTATTTGATCCAAAGCTCTTAAAGTTGGAGCTAGGAATGTGTCTGAAAATGTGTAATAGTCAAAAAAAATTGAGAGGACAGGAGTCCAGGTCGAAACTGGCTTTCTAGCACCATTTTCGTCAGAAACCACTAGGGGCACAAACTGTTGGAAATAATCTGGGTTCTGCTGTAAAATCATGTAGGCCAAGAAAGAAGAATACCTAAACTTGGAACCATGCTCAAAATCCTTCAGCTTTCGGCACATCCTTTCCACAATGACTTTCACAAATTCCATCAGTAGAGGCTCTTTATTCTTTTTCAGCATAAAGCTTATGCTCATCTAGAAATTTGAGACTTCCTTATTTGTATCCAACCCACACACCAACACCAACATAGAGAAGACGGAGGCCATGCCTGCTTTAAAAGTAGCCAGATTAAGAGGAAAGCTAGGAGGAACTAAGCTATCTGGTGGCTTACCCGTTTCGGCATTGAAAAATTGTTGCGCTACTCTCAGCATCCTCCAATAATTTCATAGCCTAGAAAGATTGAAATCCTCAACACCTACAAGAGCATTAAGAGGGATGCAAAACATATCCTATAGAGCCTAGTGATAGATTACCACCTTGAAATTATGTCCGCTTATAATTCCTAAATCGACATCAAAACTTTTAGCACATGCAACCACAATCTCTAGATAGTATTGCACCAAAGGGACCATATACTGAGGGAGACGACAATTCCAAAGATGGCTAGGAAAAGGATCATTGATATTTTTCATCTTTTCGCATACAACCTCTCTTAAAATTTTGGGGATCTGAGATAACTCTGGATCCCGGACATTATCCCAATCCTTTGAAACCAAGGCTTGGTTTCTAGGAGAAATTGTGCCTAACATTTTTTATTCCACTAGCTTAGTGCAGGGCCATGAAGGTTTAGCCAGAATGCTTGGGGTTGCATAAGAAACTAGGTTATAGATATTCATGCAAGGCACTTGCATACTTCATTCATAAATGTTGTTAATGGCGATGGCCTGAGTTGAGCTCTCTGCAATGTCAGCCATTTTATCTGTATTTCAAAGAACTCTGCTACTTAGTTTTTGAAACCCTTTCTCTGTCTCTACAAATGACTAAGGAAGTTACATGCTTTTCCAACCTCGCATGATTATTTCCTTCTACCTGATGCTCTTATTTGTCTTTTTGATTTTTTCCAATCCGCCTTTTTGATTTTAAAAAAAAAATGGATTAGTAAGGGTACACACTATCTTTCACATTAATTATGCCATGCACCACTAACCCTTTCATGTGTGTGAAGAGGCCGCCAACTTGCCAAAGGACTCCACACATAAAGAGATGTGACCTCACATACTGTAGCTCTATTTTTTCTTGGAAAAGGTAGCAAATCAAAGCACAATATATCATTTCGTGAGTTTTTGCATTTAATGATTACTTGATTGTAACAGGGCACATCAACTAATGACTTCACCTTAAAATATTTTCTTTGATTTAACCAAGACAAAAAAAATCCTTATGGCAACAACTGGCTCCTTCTCTACCTTTTAAAAATGCTTAATTCAAACAAATTGAAACTACATTTAATTATCTTCATTATTTCGTGCACCACAACACAGCTTGTCAGGGCTCTTTCATACCATTTTCCTCTAACATAAACATACCTTACTCAATTAGGGAAGCCTCTCCCCATCTATAAAAAAAGACCCCTTGGTATTTTGGCAATCCACATTTGCACTTAGCATTTCTTAGAAACTGGCCCTAGGATATAGTTGGTAGCTTTAGTACTTAGCAAGAGTAGCGGTAGTCATGGAAACACCAATTAGGCTTATGTGCAAGAAGACCCAAGCTTCCTTCTTAGGAAAAATTAGGTGTAGGAAACTGAAACATATGACTAGCATGAAGAACCTTCTGTGTGTGAAAGCCATAAAGTGGGGTCTAGGCAGAGACTTCTTAGAATATGAGGACCAGTATAGAGTGAACACTAGTACCAGTTCCCACTTTGTAGATTCTTTGTTAGACATTGGCGTTTCTAAGAGGAAGATTATGAGGCTTAAAAAGTAGTTATTTCCCAAACGATACCTGGGGGGTTGGAGAACATCATGAGAGTTGTCGAGATCGGCTACATAATCCCATCTATTCGCAACCTGTACTAACTTGCTGAGGGAGGAGGACTTGTGCTGACTAGGCCTTTTCTGCATGGCTTTGAGCTTGAAACTCATGAGGAACATCATCACAAAGTCTGCGCCACCTGCCATTTCCTGATGAGGATGCACAATATCGAACCCTTTAACGAGGTGCAATGGTATGAGAATTTTGAGAGGATGGTGTCTCCTCATTGTGCGCCAGCTGCTACCATTGTTGGAACCTCAAACGCCTGAAGAGAATCCAGAAGATCCTTCCTTTTTGTATTTGAAAAATTCTCTACAACACTTGTCAGTGATAATATATGTATTTTTTGGAACATGGCTATGGGCCTTGTTACATCAATATGTATACATATGTAAATATCTCTATCATCAATACAATACATATATTTCCTATATTATGATTCTTTTATTCATTTTATCTCATTTACATGCATCAATGTGGTTGTTGATTTTAAGAAAGCACTGAGAATGACCCAAAACTAACAAAGCAGGGAAAATATATACATATTTAAACACCTACTGCAAAAGCCGAATTAATTGAATTTCTTGAGGTTTATTCCATTAACTGGAATACCCAAGGCCTCACCCTCTATTTTTTCCAACTCAAATGATTTGTGTTGGTTTCAATGTGTGACTTTGAATGGTCCTTCCCAGAGACTATCAAACTTGCCATGTTGCCTGGGCTTCACTCCACGCTCATTAAATTTGAGCACCAAGTCTCCACATTGCAAACCCTAGTCAGACATTTTCTTGTCAAACCATTTCTTTACCACCTACTGGTGGTTATTCATTGCCTCAAGAGCATGCTCTCATTTCAACTAAACCTCAAGTAATTATGCCAACCGCACCTCCATCACTCCATTTTTCTCAATTTCAAGAGACTTGAGTAATTGGATTGCAGGGATTTCCATAGAAATTGGCAACAACACCTCCTTCCTGTATACTATCTCGTAAGGAGATGTTTTCAATATTTTCTTTGGCATGATGTGATCTTCCCATAGTGTTGTCCGAAGGTGTTTATGCCACTCTCTTTGATGTTTTGAACCTATTCTCTTGATCAGCTGGAGAAGATTCTTGTTTGTAGATTCGACAAGGCCATTTCCTTATGGATAGTAGTTGGAGGATGTCTTTAGGAAGACTCCATATTTTAGTGCAAATTGGCTAATTTTGGAGCTGAGAAAGGCTCTAGCATTATCTGAGATAATTGTATTTGGTGGGCCAAACCTAGCTACTAGTTCTTCTAGGAATTTCACAATTTCTACCTCGGTTGTATTTTTCAAAGGTACTTCAGTGCACTTGGTGAAAAATTCAGTTGCCATCAAGATCGATCTATGTCCAACTGATGAAACTAGTTTGATCATACCAATGAAGTCGAAATCCCATTGAGAAAATGGATCTACCACTACAATTGGTTTCAATGGCATGGTAGCATTTTTCCTTTTCTCAACAAAAAACTGACACTCGTTGCAAGACCTCACCAATGAATACGAGTCTTTAAATAATGTCGATTAGAAATAACTAGCACGCATAATCTTGATTGCAACAGTTTTTGCTAAAAAATGTCATCTAGCTGGGTCACTGTGGTACTGCTCCAATATCCTTTTTGCTTGTTCTTGTGTCACACACCTTAACAAGACACCGTTGAAATTCCTCTTGAAAAGAACTCCCTCCAAGAGTACATAGCCATTATTCTACAACTAATAAAAATTCCTTTTAAATGAGGGGAGGTCAGCTGGGTACCTTCTTGTTTGCATGAAATTAATTTTGTCATCTAGCCAATCATCTCCAGAACTCTCTTCATTCAGTAGTACGGTATCCAGTACTTCAACCTCATTCATTGCTTCATTGTTTCTAGCCAAATATTAGCACAGTCCCTTCTCTTTCACAGTCTTCAATGGCTTGATCTTGATGTCATACTCTAGAATCTTGGTTATCTAGTTAGCCTGCTTCTCAATGATCTCACCTTCCATAATATATTCATGCACGCTAGGGTGTGATATACAAACAATCACCTTGTTGCACAATATGAGGTGTTAGAACTTCTTCAGCCCCTTCACAATAGCAAAAGCTTGCTTCTCCACAAAGTTGTACTTCACCTCATAATATTTTAGAGTGCACAAATAGAAGGCGATGGGAAATTATTTTTTATCTTCATCTTTCTGCATCAGAACAGTAGTGATACTTGTGCTACCACCAAAGTTGTACAAGAGGAAGGCTTTCGAAAAATCTGGATTAACCAACACAAGAGCAGAAGAGATGAATTCTTTCATTTGTTTGAAAGATTTTCTAGCTTCCACTATCCATTTGAAAGCTTGGTCCTTTTTCAACATCAATGTGATGGGTTGAACAATCCCTATGAAGTTCGGTATGAACCGGCTGATGAAGTTAAACTTGCCCAAAAAATATTGAACTCCTTTTTTGTTGACAGGTAAAGGGAGTTCTTTGATTGCTTTAACCCTTTCTGGGTCAATGGTAATACATTCCTTCAAGACAACATAACCCAACAACTTCCCTTGTGGGACCCCAAACACACATTTCTTTGGGTTAAGAGAAATCCTGAACTCTTGACACTTCTAGAAGACAATCTCGAGATGATCAAAATGATCTTCAACAGATTTTGAGAAAATTTTCAAGTCATCTAGATAAATAATAATTATATTATTTATCAAATCCATGAAAGCAATGTCCATAGCTCGTTGGAAAGTGGCTCTGGTATTTGAAAGTCCAAAGGGCATTTTAGCATGAGTGCATGTTCCCCACTTGGTGGTAAACACCGTTTTGTGCTAGTCCTCCTCTTTCACCTAAATTTGATTATAGCCAGAGAAACCATCTAACATTGAAAACATCTCAGAACTAGCAACTATTTGCAGAATTGCCTCCATGGAAGGTAGAGGGCAGTGGTCCTTTAGAGACACTCTATTTAGGTCTCGAAAGTCAACACACAGTCGTATATCACCATTCTTCTTCCGGACCAGCACCAGGTTAGACACCCAAGTACTGTGTTTGATTGGGAACACTATCTGGGACTCAATCAACTTCTTTAATTCTTGAGCCAGTAATGACTTGATCTTTGGATTTACTGGCCTTTGCTTTTGATGCACGGGTTTTGCTCCCTCTAGTAGCTCAATGATGTGTTGGATAATCCTAGGATCATATCCCTTAATATCATCATATGACCATGCTACCACACTCAGATACTTCTCACAAAAACCTTTCAACCTTTCTTTGTTCTTCTGCAAGACTCCTTTTCCAACCTTAAGCTTTTTACCTTCTCCAATGTGCAAATTGGCGTAATCGCATTTATTAGCTACCGACTTTCTCTTGTCATTTCTCGCATCATCAGAATCAAACAGATTCTCAAGAGTAACCAAACCTCTAGGAAGCTTGTTTGACTTGAGCTAGACTACTTGATCTTCATAGGCCTCAACGATCTTTGGTTGTAATTGGTCAGAAAATTCTCTGGACAACTAGAGAAATGATGTGATATGAGCATCACTATCAAACACTTGCTAGTTTTGATCATTATTTGGGACTACAGGCCGCACGATCACATGCACTAAATGTTTGTTATCAATTAACTTAGAAGCGGATTCAAACTAAGATCCGACAGTTGCCATTCAGTCTGCTTCAGAGTTCTCTCTAGGTATGACTTGGATGTTGAATTCCTTGAAGTCTTCAATCAGGTCCTAGACCCTATGTCAGTATGATCACATATAGACATTCTTGGTGGCTGATAGCCCTCGGATTTGGTTAACCACCAATTCTAAATCTTCAAACACTTGTATTTTCTTTGGACCCATTCATTCCGCTAAAATCAAGCCGTGGACAAGGCCCTCATACTTTGCTTCATTGTTTGAGCACATGAACTGGAAACGATATGACCTTAAGGTATTTTCTTTGGATGGAGATACCAAACATATTCCACTTTCGGCTCCTACTCTACATCTTGCTCTGTCAAAGTGAAAAGTCCATAACTCTGAGGTCCCTTCACTCCTGGACTCTTTAGTCACTCTAGGCATAATTTGATCCTCCTCATGTATGACATATGTTCCTAGCCCAATTGCATGATAGTTTCCAAAAGGGTTCTAAACTTATAAATTCATTCAAGAAAGCTTCCTCATTCTCAGTCCGGGAATTGCTTGCTTCTTCATCCTAAAGAAGTTCAACATTAGGAATCTCTCCTCGGGTAATTGAGGTATGTGTTGCCTCAAAATTGATCATGGATTCATCAACCACATGCTCAGAATGTAAAATTTTTGACAATATCTTCATCTTAGCTCCATGTTTGGTTCTTAGGATCAGGTGCGACCAGTCCAAAGAGAGGTAACCTCCAACTTTTGCAGTGAATTCTTGGGATAGACATATCCCGAAGATAGGAGGGACGTCAATGAGCATAGTGTCTTGATTCACAGTAATGCTAGGGAAAGCAAACAATGTCATAGGCAATCCTTTGATTACTCTAATGGTTTCAACCTTGTTCCCATTGAGTTGCATAACCCCCTTCTTAAGAGGCTCGTATTTGAGTCCCAAAGCTTCAACTACTTGCTTGGGCATGACGGTGGTGCTAGCACCAGAGTTAACCAGACAATTATGTAGGAGTTTTCTAGCAATGATAAGTGTTAGATAGAAAGGCTTGGGTTTAGGCTTACCCTCTTTTTCAAGTTGATTTTCCACTGATTGATTTTCCAAAACTCTATTCAGGCTTGGATTGGTTGTCTTAACTTTTGAGGGCTGCTCGAGCATCTTCATACCCTCTTCTCTTGATAATTCCTTCTGTAATAGTAGCTTTTGCTTCAGGATGGCCAGGATATCCCACAAAGAAACATTAGTAGAAGCTTTCTTTAGCTATTCCACCATGTTGAATGGTATATGTGACTGATGCGTTGTAGTAGTTGGCTCCTTCTGCCTCACAGCTAGTACATTCGGCTATTTTGCAATTTTTGGGGTGGCCGTGGGAGATTTTTCTTTCGGAAGAGGTGGATTCTTGGAACCTAGAACAATGGCCCTAGACTACTGTTGAACTGATGGCACAGTTGTTAACAGACTGGGTATTGGATTAGGTGACCCTTTAGTTTGCAAGGATGTGAATTCTCCAGTGAGCCTCCACTTGGAATGGGTATTGTAATTTGACTGTACTTGTGGTGCCTAGGTCACCAGAATGTCATTCGGCTATGCCGACTCCTCTTCCTCCATCCAAGAAAAGAGTGATTGGTCTGGAGCTATCTCTAGCTTTTGCTTTATAGACATTCCTTGCATTTGAGTAGTGAGAACTATGTTCTCCATTTCTGAGAGGCATATGCATGACCTCTGAAATTGGGCATGATGTCTTAACTATGTTGCTATGCTATCTTCTATTGTAAATTCCCTCGTGGTAAATTTTGGGGCATGTGTGCATCATTGCAAGGGAAGCATCATGGATTAATCTCCTTGGCAAGATTATTCTATCCCTCTACCAGCTCTTTACTCAAACTAGGATAGACAGTTTGCATCAGCATAGTCATAGGCATGACTTGATTGCTAGGTTGAGCTTGGGTATTACTAGGCAATCTATCTTACCATTGATTCTACTAATAAGCAGGTTTCCTGCCTTGGTAGTTTTGGTAAGTAGGCTTCTAGTAAGAATACTATTGCTGCTTCATACTGGTTAACTCATTTTTCATGTTTTGCAACTGGTCCTTCATGTCGCTCATCTCAGCCACTAGGGGGTTAGGCACTAGAGCCATGCTCGGTGTCATTCCCGGATACACATACATAGATTGGGGGGGTAGGAATGTTGGTTGTAGCTACCTTTGGTTCTATTGTGGTTGATTCTGGGAACAATGGCATGATAGGTCACAGTGCCAACTTTTTGACAACAACAAGATTGTTCTCTATGGTGATGGCAAGGCTATATGCATTGGGTAAGGTACTTTCGCCGAGAGATTGCCACATCACAGAAATATCAACATTTATAGACTTCAGATAGAACGTGAATGCCAGATCTAGAGGTGGTTGACTACCGATAGGGATCCTTTGCTAAGTTGGATGAAACTAAGCATTGAAATCGGCCAAAGCTTGATGAGGATCCCAATTTATATTAGCCAACTGGTGATATAGTGAAGATCTATCACCATTATTTGAGAAGCGCTCGTAGAAAGGATTTTTGAGCTGATCCCAAGTGCCAATTGTATTAGCGAGAAGAGTACAATACCATTCCAACGCCTTCCCTTAGAAAGAGGCTGTGAGCAACTACAAAGACACATTATGGTTAGTAATGCCATGGACCAGACATACATCAACCACATCTTGCAAGTGCTCCGTTGGATTTTTTGAATCGTCCCCAGTGAACTTCAGGACAACCTTTAAAGGGAAAGTTGGGATTGGAGCCCACATTGTGGGTGGTACAAGGGCTATCAAAGGGCTACCAACATCCTAGGCTACAAAATTTCTAGCCATCTATGCAAGGGATGAAGGAGAAGTCCAAAGATAAGTTAGAGGTGATGTGTTATCCTGTTGACTTCTCGCCTTGATTGAACCTAGTGGTGGTATGAGTAGGCCAAGGATTCTTGTGGTTTGAGACCTACTGATGGGCCTATGGCTTATACACTCTTTTGGATTGCGAACATTTTAGTTTGTCTCATCGGGTGTGCTAGAAAAAGAACTATTGATGCAAAAGTTTGCAGGCAGCAACCTTATGGGAAACTTAGCTATTGGGGGGCTTGTGTGCATAGCTAAGTGACCTCCAAGATTTTATCGAAGCTAGCTCTTTGTTTTTTAATGGGGGGAGAAAAGGGAATGAAGATAAACATAAAATAAACTAATCTAAGCTAAGGCGATTTACCAAAATAGTAATGAGATAAGTAAGCACATTGCAGAAACAAAGGCTTAGGTAGTAATTAGCATATATCAAATAGACAATTCCTAGCACCACAAACATAAGAACATCAAACCATTTGCATAATATAACCCATACAACATAAGATAACACAAAAGAGTAGTAACATGATCTGTATTACACTAAGCCACATAAATATTATAAAAGCTTGAAATAGATGTTCATATATTTCAGAAAATGCAAGCACAATTTAATGTCCTATCAAATGCTTGAAAATAGAGAGGTCGAACAAAATGGTATAGTCTGCAAATTCAGATTAATATGAAACACTATAGAGGCTAATTCTCAATGCTTAGAAATTTTTTTCCATCTAACAACAACCACAAAATGAAGAAAGGGCTGCTTAAATTAGCCAGCCCACCACTTGGAGGCTCCAACAAGAAAGATGCTCCAATGAAGTCTCCAATAGAAAAGATTCCCAAGCATGGGCACCAATAGAAAGAAGGAAAGGCATCATGCCAACAGGGACATTCTGAGGGGAGATGGGACACGCAACAGCAAAAGGAAAGGATAGATGACAACAAAACAGAAACAATTGCAACAACCCACAAACAAAAACAATAGATGACTGAACAATTGCCACGCGGAAAGCTCCTAGCAAAGGTAATTGCGGTGTGGGGCCCATCCAAACAAAAATTAGATGGAGGCGACGTGTCAAACAACCCGAGCCTAACAAAAGGAAAAAGAGGCGTCTTGAAGGGAAGCTTCGATAGGACTCCATGTGGTGGTGGCTAGAAAGCTACGACTGGTACCAAAACAAAAGGAAAAGCCACAAAAAAAAAGGACCATGAAGGAAAAGAGTGGTGTGTGAATAAATATTCACAGTGAGCTCATAAAAATATTCCTTCACTATCCCTTATTACACAACCCGCACCTATCAGGCAGGGGTTTCCTTTGGCTGCCCCATCAAAATTGAATTTGTATATGTATTGATTGGGTGCTCTCCATCTAGCTTCTCTCCTACTCTTTAATTTATCTTTAAAGGTACCTTGAAGCCTCTTTATTTTTTCCAACCTTTTCATTAGGTCTTCATCCCATTTTGTGAAGGAGGTTCCATTCTTGATTAATCTTTTTGTGTTCAACACCTGACATATTGTATCTTCAAATTTTCCCAACAACATAGTTTCTTTGATTTCCTTTTCCTTGAAGATTTTGTGGTTTCTTTCTTTTTCGATGTGTCATACAACTAGGGAGAGTGTTGTAACCCATAGGTCTATCCATAATTTTTTTGTCTTTCCTCTTGGCTAGCTACTTAACCAGTCATTAAGTTTTTCTAGTCTTGCACCTTTCCATCCTGTAACATCCATTATCCAATTCTAACAATTCATAGCATATGTACAGTTTAATAGGAGGTGGTCTATTGTTTCGTTATTCTTATAGCACATAATGCACCTCCTAGGTCCATGTATTCCAATTCTTTCAAATTTATCCACTATGAGGATTCCTTTTTTAATGTTGTCCATAGAAAGGCACCTGCCTTAGGTAGCATTGTAGGGTGCCAAGACAACTTTGTTGGCCATTCAATCCTTTCCTTCATGGTTTTTTGATCTGGTATCCCAATCTTACAAAATATTCACTTGATCATGCTCCACACCATATAATTTCATCTTCTTCTTCCATGATTATTTCCTTCCTTTCTTTTAGTGCTTCTTTGAGCCTTATTTGAATTTTTGCTATGACTAGTAGCTATCTGACATCAATCCATTCATGTAGTTTTCCATATTCCAGTAGGTTCAATGTTATGTAGTCTCTTACTTTGTGTCCTTGTTGAGTTTTTATTTGGTCTATGTAGTCTTTTATACCTTCCAATTCTTCCAGTAGTGGCAACTTGTTCCAAGAGTTTATCCAAAAATTAGCTTGCTTTCCATTGTTTATCTTCCATGTTAAGTGTTTTGTTATAATTTTTTGCTTGTATTAGGAAGTTCCATATTGTCGAGCCTCCTTTAGTATTTGCTATAGTAAGTATCCTTTTGGGGTCAGGAGTATTTAGGTACTTTCTTTGAAGGATTTTTCCACATATCCTATTTGGAGTTTGATACATTTTGTAAGTGAGTTTCATACCTAATGCCAGGTTTTGTTTTTTTATTGTCCTTAGCCCTACTCCTCCTTGTTTGGTTAAAAGCATTCTTTCTCCCACTGCACTAGCAATATCTTTTTTTCTTCCTTTGCACCAACCCATAAGAAATTTTTAAAGAAGCTTTCCAAGTTGGCTTCTACCTTGTGGGTAATTTAAAAGTAGGACATTAGATAGATTGGCACACCTGAGAGCATCGCTTTAATCATCAGTATCTTCCCTACAAGAGTAAGACATTTTTTCTTCTAGGCTATTTACTTAATCCTTCACTTTTCTAGAATCTCTGACCATTGCTCTGATCTACAAGCTCCAACCATTAGTGTTGCACCTAGATATTTTGTTGGGATAGAACTAATTGAGAATCCCAAATAGCTTGCTATTCATTTTTGTGTGTCTTTGCTAGTGTCGAAGAAGATTATGGAGGAATTGTCTTTGTTCATTATCTGTCCTTATCCATTGGAGTATTCCTCTAGGGCCTCCTTGATGACAATTTCTTCTCTCATATTGGTTTCATGAAACAATAGTGTGTCATCTTTGAATTGGGTGTGTGTGACTGGATTGATGTCCTGAGCCTGGAAGCACTTTCATCTTCTATTTTCCCTTCTCTGTTTAATGGACCATCACATGGCTTCTTCCATGATTATAAATAGGAAAGGTGATAAAGGATCACCTTTCCTAATTCTGTTTGTAGCTTGAAAAAAATCACATAAAGAGTTGTTCACACATAGAGAGTATCTAACTATTGTGATTCCCTGTTATATGAGGGTGATCCATTATTTTTCAAAGCCAAATATTTGTAGGACTTTAAATAGGAAATTCCATTTGACTATATCATAGGATTTGTTAATATCTAGTTTTATCATCATCCCTTTCTTTTTCTCAATAGCCATTATTTGAGCAACCTCATTGGTGAAAATAATGGTATCAAAAATCCCCCTCCCTAGGAAAAATCCACTTTGTTCTTTTGAAATGATAGAATTCAATAGTTTCTTTAATTTTTTGGCAATCACCTTAGTGATTATTTTGTAGATTTTATTGCATAGTGAGATAGGTTTATAGTCATTAAAGGACTCACAAACCTATTTTTTGGTATTAGTGCAATTACTGTATTGTTTATGTCTTTCACAAATTTATTTTTCTTCCTAAATTCCTATGCAATATTCCATACTTCATCCCCAATCAACATCCAACATTTTTGATAGAATCTTGTTGGAAAGCCATTTGACCCTGGAGTCTTGTCTAGATGCATCTAGAAGGTGGTTGTCTTGACTTCTTCTATTGTTATGGGTTCCAATAGCATAAGATTATCTTCATTTGAAACACATTTTAGGATGTCTAACAAGTTGTAGTTGTCGATTGTTTTTGTACCTTTATCAGAACCCAATTTTTTTTCAAAGAAGAGAACAACTTCCTATTCTATGGCTTGCTTATTTCTGATTATATCTCCATTAGCTGTCTTTACTTCATTTATTTTTTTATTGTATCTTTTTTCTTTGGTTGTTGCATGGAAGAAACTAGTGTTCAGATCTCCTTTCTTCAACCATGTTTCTTTGCTCACGTCCCTCTAGTAGATCTCCTCTCTAGCCAAAATATCTTTATGAAGTCTTTTCAATTTTTTCTCTAATAGATAATCATCTCTAAACATCCCAAACTTTATTATTTTGTTGTTTAGATATTCTAATTTTTTTTCTATCTTTTCCTTTTCTTGAAATATATTTATGAATACTTCTTTATTCCCTTGTGGTGATGTTTAGGAGGACCAAATAATGGTCTGATGTTGATATTGGCAAGATTTCTACTTCCAAGGTATTTGTGCCTCTCATCTATTTGGGAGATACAAGGAACCTTCCCAATCTCTCTACTATATTGGTGAATCCCATTCTGCAGTTGGTCCATGTGTAGATCCCATTGGTTGTTTTGTAGTCTATGCCTCTAATTTCTTCCATAAAGTCTCTGAAGTCTAGCATGCACTTACTAATCTTTGCTACTCCTCCCTCCTTCTCCAAAAGGTTAGTGATGGCATTGAAGTCTCCACCTATTATGTAATATTGATCCCTTATTTGGTCTATCTTGTTTCTAATTACCTTCCATGTTTCCTTCTTATCTTTTGTTTTGATGGGCCTATAAACATTGAAAAGGTGTAATGTCAAGGTTCCCTCATTTACCATGCTCTCCATCCAGTTATCATGCTCTAGTATCATAATTAATGTGGTTTTGTCTTCTTTCCATAGCATTGTTAAGCCCCCAGTTGTTCTAGTAGCTATTGTAAATACCCCCATCCAAGGTTTGCAGAATTTGATGAATTTTTCTACTTCCAAGCTATTGAGCTTGGTCTCTTCTAGCATGATAATTTCTATTGGTGCTCATTGCATGTGATGCTTTACCAAGCATCTTTTTTCAAGGGATTTTAAGCCCATGACATTCCAATTGGAAATCTTCATTTCCCTCCAAGGGAGGGGTTTTCTCCCTTAGATCTTAGAAAATTTGTGATGCTTTTCAGGCTGTTTTCAATTGCTTCTTTCTCCCATTTTTGTTTATTAGTTTTCCTTCCTTTTCCTTTTTTTCTTTTTTCTATTTTCTTTATTGTATTTTTTTTGATACATCTTTAGGTCTGTTATATCCATTTCATCCATGGGATCCTCTTCTGTCAATAACTCTTCAAAATCTAATTCCTCTTCTTCTTGGCAATAGGGGGCATTTTCCTTATCTTCTTGGTTGGTTGTACTCTCCCTTTCTATTATCCATGCTTCTATTGTGTGTTCAACATCATTTCCAGTTGTCTCTTTTTTGGTGATCTTGTTTTCCTGCAAACTGGTTGGTAAAGAAGTCTCATTCAATTGAGATATTGTGCTAAGATCTACCTTACTATTATTGTTTTTTATTCTCCAAACCATTTTTGCTTTCTATGATTTTCCTTGGTATTTTCCTGGTTTGTATGCTCCTTTGAGTGTGCCTTAGCTAACCCTTTTTCACATTTTGTTTCCTTATTCTTCCGACTTCAGCACTTGAGGAAAATTTTTGTATTTTCCTCAATCTCAATTGATTGCTTCCAGTGCTCCCCTTTGGCGCATAGTAGTATTTCTCTTGGAATCTTCCTTATGGTTTCTATTTGTAGTCTGGCATAAATGTAGGAGTCTCCTTCAAATATTCCTACATCAATATCAATGAGTGTTCCCATAGTTCTACCAATTTTCTCCAAGCAACTTTTAGACCACTATTCTAATGGAAGGTTATATAGTCTAATCCAAACCGGTTCTTCATAGGGTTCCATCTTCAGGGGATTGAAATTCTTATGCCATTTTTGCATGTAGAGTGGATTTCCATCGTTTTCCCATAGAATCTCATGTAATATTTTCCCCCTTTCTTCTTTGGTGACGAAGACTGTGATGAAGAAACCCTTTGGTAAGAATTTAGTGATCTATGGATTTTTCCAATTTTTCTCAATCCATTTTTTAATTTCTTTTCTCTTGAGTCTTGGGCTAATGAATCAAAAAATCACAACTACCTCCTCAACAATCTTCTTCTACTTCTTCTAACAAGTTTATTGTCTAGTGCTCTAGGTGTTCCTTGTATTCACATGGATTTAGGTCTTTTGGTGGTTCTCCCTTATTTTGGCTTGTGTTTGGATCCCACCTCTCCATTTTTGTGTCTTCTAATTTTCTAATCTCCTTTTCTTTTTCTACATGTCAAAAATCATTAGTTTCCCAAAAAATTAACAATTTTAGGATGTCCTTACCTAGTCTTGCCCCTTGTTGAGTTTTTTCATGTATATGTTCTATTATCTACTTTATCAATTTTCCACTCTTTGTGCAACATTTTTTTTGGTTGATTTTATGGTTTTTGTATGTGGTGTGTGTTGGCAAGTTTTGATCTTCTCCTCTTTATGGAAGTTGATTCAAGTTGTGTTATACCTTTGTTCATTAATTCCTTTACACTTTTTGTTGTCACTTTTTGAGGCCTTTTTCAAAGTCTTTTGTTTCACAAGAAAATTTGCAATTATGTAGGTCGTAGTTTGCAGTTCGCAAGTAGAGATTGTATCATTCTACTTAATAAGGTATCATTAATATATTATTTATTATTAAATATTTTAATTAGCATTAATTTTGTTATGAAATATGAATAATTTGACTTTAAGGGGTCATGTCACTACAATCTTCCCCTTGCTACCAATACAATTACACTTGTTAATATAACTCTCAAGGTAATATATAAAGTTGTTGCGAGACATCTGGTGTGTCCCTTGGTCTCCTTATTGTAGCATGGCACTTGGGTTTGTGACATGGCTTAACTGCCCTAGCAGATCTTGTATAAATCTAGCGGTTGTATCGGGCATTAATAGGTTGATATTTTGATGCAACAAAAACCACCAATGTAACAATTGGTATTAGAGCTGAGGTCATGGGTTTGAACCCCTCACTTGTGCTGGGGGGATTTTTGTAAGATGGTGTGTTCCTTGCTCTCCTTGGTGCAGTGTGCCACGCTTGGGTTCGTGACATGGATTAACCACCTCTCATGGATCTTGTATAAATCTAGCAGTCGTATCGGGCATTAACAGGTCTATCTTTTGGTGCAATGATAACCACCAATGTAACAAAAGTAATTGAAATTTGAGATAAAATCATGTATAGATTTTTTTTAATTTTTTAATTCTTCAAATAAATTTTAGCACTATCCGTAATAAATATGATGAATTTTTAAAATATAAATCTTTAAAATTACAAGAATATTTTTTGAGGACTATTAAATTAACAAAATTAAACAAAAATATATCTTTCTTGAATTGTAGTCTTATATATAAATTCATTCAATCTATATGATTAGTGTTTCCTTAAACATAGGAAATTATTTAGAAAATAGTTTTCTCTAAAACATAGAAAATTACTAAAAAGATTAGTTATTCTTATATTTGTTAAGAATAATTAATTTTCCTAAAACATAAGAAATTGTTAAGAAATATTAATCCTTCCTAAACCAACAACATGGGGTATTGTGAAGAAAGACTAGCCTTCCTAAAACAGAGGAAATTTTGAAGAAATATTAATCCTCCCTAAAACATAGGAATTGTTAAGAAATATTAGGGTTCCCTAAAACATAAGTTATTCACAAAGATTATTTGTCCCGAAAATATAGAGAACAATTAAGAAATATTAAGTTTCCTTAAAATATTAGGAATTGTTAAGAAATATTAGTATTTTCTAAAATACAAAGAACTATTAAGAAATATTATTGTTCATTAAAAATTTAAGAAATTATTTTAAAAATAACATTACCTAAAACATTAAAAGCTATTATAAAAATTAATCTTTTTTAAAATATAAAAAAATATTTAAAAAATATATAAAAATGTTAAAAAACATAAAAAATTATTAAAACAGATTAATCTTCAGTGAAATACAAGACATTATTATAAATTTAAAAAATTATTATAAATCTAAACAAAAAATTATAATAACTTAGCTAAATAAAAAATAAAATTTAATCATAATAGTTGTAAACTACATGTCCTAAAATTATGATCATCTAAATTTTCCACACAAATTTGAAAATTATCTCTATAAATTTAATTGTAATGGTTGTAAATTACATGTCCTGAAATTATGATCATCTAAATTTTCCACACAAATTTGAAAATTATCTCTATTCATGTTTTCTACATAATTTTTTTTATGATTTTAACAATTTAGCTAGATCTTCCAGACCCTTACTTTGGTTGACATTCAAAATTTTATGAGTGTAGGTGATTTCTATAAGTCATGTATATGTTTATATGATGCACTAATCTATATAAAATTAGTTTGTAAGAAAATATGTTACATGTAAATTATATGGTTTAAAATTATAAAATTTTCAAATCGTACATTTTTCTTTTTGTTTAATTGTGACTTGTTCAAAGATTAGAATTGATAATATGATTTTGAAATATTTTTCAAAGAATGGTTGTTAAAAATCTATATCAATCAATTAAAAAAATCAAAGAAGAGTTATTAAAGATCTAAATCAATCATTAAAAAAAATTGGAAGAAGAGTTGTTAAAAATCTACATAAATCATTCAAAAAATAGATTGATATAGATTTTTAACAACCATTCTTTGAACAAAAAGTTAACAATTCAAAAAAATTGAAAGAAGAGTTGTTAAAAATATAAATCAATCATTCAAAAAAAATATTGATATAGATTTTTAACAATCGTTTATTGAATAAAAATTAACCATTCAAAAAAATTGAAAGAAAAGTTGTTTAAAATCTAAATCAATCATTCAAAAAACATATTGATATAGATTTTTAACGACCATTCTAAGTTGAATAAATAACCATGAAAAAACATTGAAAAAAGAGTTGTTAAAAATCTAAATCAATCATTCAAAAAAAATATTGATATAGATTTTTAACAACCATTCTTTGAATAAAAATTAACCATTCAAAAAATTTGAAAGAAGAGTTGTTAAAAATCTAAATCAATCATTGTCAATATTACACAAATTGAGAGATTTTTCCTTCAAATCCTCATTTCAATTCCATATGTAAAACTTATCTAAATAACTCTCTTCCTATCTTACAACACACAAAAAGAAATAATTTTACACCTATAACCAACTCTCCCAAATAATTATTACATTTTCTCCTTAAATAAATTTAATCACCCTTCCATATCAAAAAAACCATAAACAGGGTGGATTTAAAGAACAAAATACAAAATCGTATTGATAAGGTGTGATTTTTTTCTCATTATGATGCTCCTTACCTTCCTCTCATAATAAATGAACCCAAAGCATGATCTATTATTCACCTATAATAGATATGATGACTGGTTCTCCTAATATTACGACACATGATAACATCCCTCTAAATAATTATGGTGGTGAATCATATCCCTTCAAAAATATTCTACATTACACCATTACCAATGGCCTTCTCTATTTGTATTCTTCACCAAATATTCGAGTGGTGCTTCTAAGTCTCCTACTAATGGCCTTTCTTGCATTGAAAAAATTATTAAAAACAAATTATTTCATACTAGGCCCATTAAATAATAATACCTATTAGACCTTTTTTTAAAATTTTATTTAACCCCACCTTTCAATCCATACCTCTATTGTTTACTACTCTCTATATGTTACTATGTGTATTATTTACTCTTCAAATCATTCCTCGATTCACATATGTGACTTTTTTATTCTATCAAAATCATCATTACCTTAATTATTTTAATCATTATAATTTTTTTATTAGTCTTCATGTGATATTATCATTCTATTATTCTATATATACATTCCTTCACATGGCATCTTGAGAACTCTATTGAACATATTTGTAGATTTACTTAACAAGACCTTTTGTTTATGCATCCTAGAAAGCTATATTTTTGTCAACTTTCTTAATAATTTATGGCTAGGTATACCCTCCTTGAAGTGTGTTGTTTCTTATTGCAAATCACATATTAGTTATATCCTATCATTTTTCCTTTTCTAGGCTTAGTTTGATTATATATAGATTTTTTATCTTTCATTATGCACACATTGATATTGTCACTCTTTGTGTTAGCGTTATCTAGATTAATCATCTTACGCTAACTAAATATTCCATAATTTTTCTACTCTTGGATTTACCCTCATACTTTATCAATATGTGATCTCGTCTATTATTCTTAGAGGTTTATTTATAGATCCCACTATTGGACTCAAGGAACACTGAGAGGGGGGGAGTGAATCAGTGTTCAACAAAATTTAAATTACAATCCAGATGTTAAACCATCTACACCATTTAAACAAAAGTGAAGATGCAAGCACATGAAGGAAACAATCAAAACACCATAATACCAAGATTTTTATGTGGAAACCCTGTTACAGGAAAAACCATGGTGGACGTTAATCCACAATTTATTCTTTGTTAAAAGTATAAAGAAAAAGGGAATGCACATGCATTCAAACACACTTCCTAGAGCTCACTGCTCAAAATAAGGAAGGCTCATTGCCTTACAACATATTTGGATTACAACAAAGAGTTGAACTAAGAAAGTAGCATCTGCAAATTATGCCTGGTTTCAGTCTTAGTGAGGCTCATAGATCAGATTCTAGACCTCTTGTTTGATTTTGCACTTCGCTTTGTTCTGCCTTAATTCACTTCACAAAAATCCTCTTCTCCAAAAATGAAAACCACTCAACTACTCTTCTAATATTCACACACACATCAAGACATATCGAACACCACACACACTACTTCAAAATGAATTAATTGATCTCATATATATATTTGTTATCAAAGAATTAGTCGCTTAATGTTGGCTTCAATAAAAAAATATATTTTATAATAGTCGGCTCAGTTCACATTTAATATTCAATGAATACCCATCAAAGTTGGATAATGCTATGTTGTGGCCCCAAATCAAAATCTTCAAGCATAGGATACCTTAATTAATTATACCTTAGAAAATCATTCTGCCGGATCTCCTAACTTATGCACCGATTAATGCGACATCACAAAACTTAGCAATAAGATAATATGGATACTTAACAACCTTCCCCAATATCCACAACTCAAAATGATAATCTGGTGAAGCATACAAATCGACATACTAATCAGATACCTATTCTTCATTCTCTCTTCTGGTAACACTTTGTTCTTTACTCTGTCTGTCAGTATGAACAAATATTGATCTACAGATCATAATAATGACTTAGGTTTCCATCAATGACAACACTAGAAGCCATATGCCAACAATCTCCCTCTTTGGCATTGATGGCAGCAACACTTAAGTGAAAAATGACTAAGTGTTGGAACCAATATGATTTCATTGCCAAAGTTCAAAATTTCAAAACACAACTCCCCTTTAGAATGATAAGGCATTTTTCGCTGCTCTCTCTCCCCCTTTGACATCAATGACAAACATATTTTGAATCTCCCCTCTTGCTAATTCAAAAATTGGATCAAAATTTAAAGAAATACAACTGCTACTCGAGTCAAAAAATTATCTTGTAGCTATCTTTCATTTTCAGAAGAAATTTCCTCCAAGCTTCTACTGAAATCCCAATGATTAAGATCAATTTGTTGTTCTCAGATGTTTGGTTGATAATCTAGATGAGAGATTCCAAAATTGTGATTTCCTCTTCTAATTTCTCTCCTTTCCTCAGAACCTCAATTAACTGCTCTAGTCTGCATTCGGTTAAATCCTTCACTTTCCAAAAGGTGTCCACAAGGTTGTTTCTAGTGAAATGAACCTTTGTATGCTTAGATTGAAAATCTTGAATCCTTTTCTTGATGACACCATCCTGATCCTAAAACATGTTATAATCCTGACCAATCTAGTTTAGCTCAATTTCAATCTACTCTAGCTTATCTTTGTATCTCCCAACTGCATGAGACCAATGAAGACAATAGTTGTAGATGTTATTTGTTGTATTTATATATTGCCTCAACACATTCATTTTCCTTTTTAGTTTGGTAAGAGATAGCTTGAACTACTTCTTCAGATGTAGAATTATTTCTCCCTCTTTCCAGTGTTAGGACTCAAAGACCATTGCTTACTTAATGCATTCAATCATCTCTTTAGGAAACACATTCTGCAAACTCTCCAATCCATTTTTTTATTGTACACAAAATAAGTACTTAGTGTACTCTTGATCAAGTCCTACTCATATGAGGGTCTATCATTCCATATGTCAACAATTTTCTACATCCCACCTTTCTCCTAAACAAGTTGCAGTATATTTTCTTTGAATAAAACATATTCTTCTGCGCTTCCTTCTGCCATTACTACAACCAGTTCAATTGATTTTGGTGCTTCCCTTGGGGTGTACTCATCACATTCATCATCTGGTATGTCCACAATCACTTTTTCTTTACCTTTTCCTTCAATTTTTTGAGTCTTGTGTGTTAGAGGAGTGAATCAACAGTTTCTTGTGCTCTTTTCTTCTTCCTCTCCATCTCATCAGAAGAGGATCCAACTTCAAGTGATTTTATTGGAATGGAAATGCTAATTGCTCCAAACTTTCCTAGCAATTCTTTAAACATATTTGCATACTCTTGCTCACAATTTTTCAAAGTATTAGAATGTTCAAAAATCTATTTACAAACCCGTTCATTATCTTTCCATACAACATTATTGATCTATGGCAAGCAATTTAGAAAATACATCACAAGAAATATGACCAAGGTACCAAACCTAAAGGGGTAATCTACCTCCTTTGTTAGTTTCACATTTTCCATCAATTGATCTTTTAGTAATCAACATAGGTCAAAGTCTTGATCCTACATTATCATTTTATGAGAGATGTAAACTGCACTTGCCGAAGTTGCACCTTCCCTATTTCTGAAAAATATTTTATATGAGATTCCATGCGCAATGTACCTTGTTATTGGTCCTTTGATGAAAAAAATTATCAAATCCCTTTGATCTCTAGTTACTCTGGTTAGGGTTTTGACTTCTTTATTCTTAATCAACTTCTTTTTCAGTATATCTCCAACATTGCATAATCTAGTTAGATTCCAAATCACCTCTGATGAATTAGCAAGCCAAATTAACTTTACTCCTTTGAAATTTTTCTACAAAAGCTCTCCTTCTATTCTTCTTCAATGCAAGGTGAAAAATGAGGGTTCCAAATACCCTTTTATAAATCACACACCTAACCTTTTTATTGCATTAAATGTTTTACACTAGGTGTTCTAGATACTCTATTTTCTTAGACAACAAAAGAAGAATTCATCTGCAGGCCTTCTACTTCTCAAATTTTTGCACATGTGAACACCAATACATTTGTAAACCATTAGTACAACTACTAAAAATTTCTAGCATTCTGGTGCCAACTATTGATAGGGGGCAAAGGATTTTCTTGAAAAAAATCCCCTAGGCCAATGGCCTAAGATCAATTTCTGTAGGAATTACCAGAAGTAGATTCTGGTGTGGGCTTATTTCCTTCATCAAACTCACTCTTCCTTACCCATTTTTCTTCATCTGATCTCTTATTTCTTCCATGGTTGCTTTCCCTTTCCCTTTATCATCTTTCTGTGACATTCTTCCTTTGTATACCAGACCTCTTCTATTCATGTTTTTGTTCTTGCAGAATCTTGCAATATGACCAATTCTATTGCAATTGTAACACACAAGATTTCTTTGTCTAGACCATTCATTCCATTGATTTCCTCTTGATTTTCATTGATTAGCAATATTCCAAAATTTTCCACAGGTGTAGCATTTAACATTCCTTACATTGACAAACATACTTCTACATTCAATTGACTATGACCAAACTTATTATAACTAAAACACTGACTGAGAAATGATGGATTGCTTGAATTTATTTTACTTGTACACTGAGAAGCCATATGACCAAATTTATTACAAGAAAATTAGTGACCATTAAAATTTTGAGCATTGGGTTGTCTTACTGGATACCTTTTGCCTTTGTTCATTTGATTTCTTTGTCTAGAATCCTTATGTTCAAATCCAGAGCTTTTTCCCTTCTCATATCCAAGACCTCGCTTGTCATTTACATCCTTATATCCTTTATTCCGCTCATCAAGTTTAGCAAAATTGATCCTAAACTTCTCTTTGTATTCATTTGTAGTAGTGAGTTCATATCTGAGAATAACTATTTATCTTTCAAGCTCTTGTTCATTATTTTCAGATTGTTGCAATTCAATCTCTAGCTAAATGAATCCACTATTAACTCTGCTACATTCTTCAGATCTTTCTTTTAAGGACTGATCCAAATTCTCCTCATTCTTCTTCCTTTCTTCAATCTCCTTAGTTAGCTTCATCACCATAGATTCCATCTCAAGCTTTAGGGTAGCATTGTCTCTAGCAAGCTTTTCACATTATTTAGTTATTTCTTTTAGGGTTTGATTTAGTTGAACATCTTCCAAGCATCTACTTTCTTTCTGCTTCAACTAATCACATAGTTTCTTCCTCTTTTCTCTTGACTCATTGATTTTATCCTTCAATGATTGAATGAATTTTTTAGCATCCTCAAGATTTGCTTTTAATTCTAGGACTTCTGCTTTAGACTAATCAAGATCATCGAGTGCCACCAAAAGTTGTTGTTGAAGACAACCAGAGTCCATTGCATTCCAAGATCCACCTCAAGCTGTCAAAATTTTGTAGAGGAACCTTGCTTTGATACCAATTGTTAGACTCAAGGAACACTGAGAGGGGGGGTGAATCAGTGTTCAACAAAATTTAAATTACTAATCCAAATCTTAAATCAGGTGGGTGCTTGAAGTTGGGTTACACTTTTGTGGACAACTTCAAAAAACATTGAAAATGACATATCGTGAGTGTGTTATAACACGCTCACGTCATGTCATTTTAAAAGAAAAAAAGAAGTGAAAGTGATTCATTTTCTCTTGTCTATTTTTCTGCTCTGCCCATGGCCAAAAACCCTCACTTTTGTGCTCACATTCTAGGAGGAGGCATTCTACAAAATTCATCAACAATAGTTTCTTTTCCTTTGCAAAGATGGCGGCACGAATGACAAAGAGGTGCAGGAGGTAAGTATTGTTTGCTATTTGTTTTGAATTTCTTAGTTTCAAGTTGATTTTGTTTGTTTTAGGTTAGACTTGATTTTTTTTTAAAAAATTGTAGGAGATGCAAATGATCCTACAAATCCTCAAAATCCTCAACAAGAAGAATAGAAAAATCCTCCTCAATAGAATCCTCAACAGAATCAACCTCCCCTACCAATCACTCAACAAAATTTGAGTGAAATTGAGAACAAAAAAAAAATTGAGGATCTTATCAGTAGGTTGAGTGATCCAAATGCTTCAACCACAAAAAAAATGACACTAGCAAATTTAATGAAAGAGATGTTAAAAAATGTAAATTCAATAACCCAACATATAATGGGATGGCAAGATAGGAGGCAGGAAGCTAGGGCATATTATGCAGATAAACTATCATATAAAAAAGTAAAAGATTTAAAAATTACTAAAGGTGATTTGTGCTCTTTATTCACTGACCCTAGAACAAATCAAAATCTTTGCCTCAATGCAAAGAGGTTTCATATTCATTGGTGGCACCACCAAGAGATTAGGAATTGTTTTTATGATAGGTGGTACTTGGTCTTTGATTACCCACCGTGCAAAAATTGTGAAGTCCCCCAATATTTTCTTAGGAAACTATACAATGAGTTTGTATTGAACCAAATCCCAAATTATTTTGATATGAGGGAGTTCTAGGGGAGAGGTGGGGGGTCGGCTTAGGATAGGCCTAGTGCACAGTTGGATCCTACACAGCAAGGGAGACAACCTCTTGTTAGGCCACCTTGTGAGCACATTGTTATGCCTGCCATTACAAAAGAGAATGCCAGCATAGAGACATTGTAGGTGATCAACACTTTGACCCGAATTTTCATCCATCATACTAGCCCTATTGTACAGTTCCATCCAAGGGAGTCTTTGGGTGGTGGCCTTCGAACCCATGTGTGTCAATCTTGCGGGGCGACTTGTTCATATGACCCCACCAACACTCAGGAGGCTACTACGCATGATCTGTATGCTGCTATGGGGATGGAGAGTATGGCTGAAATTTTGCATCATGCATATGGCATTGATAGTCAGGTAAAATTCATCATGTTCGTTGAGTTTAATTTATTAAATTTTGACTCTGAAATGCAAGATTAACTAATCTAGTTTTATTATTTTAATAAAATTGGGAGGGTCATATACACCGGTCCTCCACCTACTTATTTCTGCAATACACCTATCAGTGGGGTATGTAACTAGTAAAAAAATATAAATTTATTACATGTTAATAGCATTGTTTTATGAATGGTATTTTAATATATGATTTTCGATGTTGAATAGGCCAATATTGGAGGTTTCAAGCAAACACCTCCTAGTGACAGTGGATTTACTCAAACGTACATGGAGGTAATAGAATAAAGAGAACTTAACTAATGAATTTTACTTAATAGATTTGTGTAGTTTATATTCATATTGTTGGTTACGTTGCATTACACATCATTCAAACTCAAAGCATTACTTCAAATTCCATAACTAATAACTAGATGTTCATAGATGACAAAATTTCAACTGTACAATATAGTTATTTAGAAAGCCAACATAAGCAGCACGATGCAATTACTTCACATGGAGGCATGTGCTTGCAAAGGTGCACCAACATGACAAACTATGGATGGTTGGAAAAAATCTATGAAACCATAATAGTAAGCAATAACATAGACAAGGCAGTTAGTGATGCAAAGCATCATATCAAAACACTCAATCATTAGGGTACATCTGATGCAGAGCATCCAATAAACAACATCAACATCATTTCTTTAAGGGATTTCAATCCAAAATAGAATCAGGAGATGAAATATAATTTCATCATAAATCTACTTTTCATTCAACCAAAATTCACTCAAATTCTCTTAGCCATTCCATAGGCCATCATTCATCATTCCACTAATCAGTATTCCAATTGACTCATTCAAAGAAAAAACCATATTAAAGAAAACTTTGACTTAATCAATTAGATTCACATCATTCCCAACCACCATAAAAAAAACATAAACCTGATTATTGACACTTGAACAATTCATCCTTTCATTTATTCACCAAGGAAAAAAATCAACTAAACCATACCTCACTATTATCAGTCCATTATCAAGTATTGTACTCACCATATTTTGACTGTATTAGTCTATTTACAGGTTACAAACTCCTGATACAATAGAATCTTGATTATCATCTTGTGGTTAATCACCAATTTGCTCAAAAGGCTTCATAATACTCACCCATCCAACAATCAAAGTAACAAAACTTGTCTTATACATCTTAACCAAATTTAGTAACATCAATCATATCATTATTTTGATAGTAACCAAGCACTCAATATCATAATTTCCACAGTTTAAACAAACATCTTTGTTTTGATTAGACAATATCATATTCCTCTAGTAGGTCTGTCAACCATTGAATCGGGTAGTTACATTCCTATCTCAAAGCTTATTAAAAAACTCAATGCACATTTAGAAAAAATTTCTAGCACATTACAACATATCAAAGTTCTTAGACATTTGGCATAAAGAAAATCATTAGATTTTAGACTATCCTCTGAAGAAAGGCTAGTAGATTAGGCCTTGTTTACAAAGGAGACCCTTTCAAAACCATTCCAAATCACTCAAAACCTCAAAAAATTCTTCAAGCATGTCTTACAACTCAATATTTCACCATTTATATGGATTGAAAACCATGAAAATGTTCTGATTCGATAAAACCTCATTTATAGGGTGTAAAAGCACAAATCAAGGAGGGTTTTGTGAAAAATACTCTTGCAAAACTCTTTTTCTATGGCCACCACCTGGAACATGATTTTTTATGTCTACCAAGACCTTCTACATCATTTCCAAGCCTCTGCAAGATTTATTTATTCATGACCCATGACTATAGCATCACTTTGTGTAGGAAAATCCTCTATTTTCTAGAGTAGCAACAACTCCACCATGGTATTCTTGCTTTTCCCTACACTTACAATCATCAAAACATGCAAAAAATCCTAACATTAACCTACTCCACCAATTTACTTGACCTACATTGGTGTAGTAGTGAAGAAAACCCCTATTGGACTCTCAAACTTGCTTCTAAAAGGACTCTGTCAGGCATTGAAAATTGCCTCTTGTTCTTTTGTTTCCTAAAACTAACCAAGTCCAACTCTTGAAATTGGAAACTAGCTCCTCTTTACATGTATTCACACTATGATTTAACTTTGGGTGTTCCTAAATTACCAACACAAGAAAACAAAACAATGGAGTAATGCTGCAAACTCATAAACAAGGAATTTTTATTTCAAAATCTAATTACAAATAAAGTGCTCATAGTTTATCACCAAAATACCAAAGGACTGAAAATAGTCATTCATCATGTCAAAAAATTGAAGAATCAAACATTTTTAGTGACATAAAGGCTCCATAAATCACTTTTCCAAAAAACCCCTATTCTATGCACAAATCAAGCCCTACAAAGGAGGGTTTATTGCATAAGGTACTTACAAACCTTAAATACTCTTGCCACCACCACAAACAACATGGAAATAGCCTACATAAGCTTTAGAAATGATGCAGAGTGGCATGGAAGGAAAAATTACAATAAAAAATGGCAAAGTCACTCCACTGAATGCTTCTCTCAAATACTCTTATGAGGAGTCCTAAATGTTGGAAAATGTGCCCCAATCCTTACTGACATGGAACTCCTAAAGGGGAAAGTCGCTATGACACTGTTCATGTTTGGGCGACAAAACTGTTCTAAAACTGCTTGATAGGTTCATGTCATTAAGACAGGGTTCATGTCTTGCTGAAAAGACTATTGTTGTGACATCTATGTTCGGCGTGACCTTTTGTCGAATGGTGAACTCTGGGCGATAGTTTGATCTTTCGGGCTAACTCACGGGTGTCGGGAAGAAGTCCCAACAAATGGTGTAAGTCTCACCGACATTGAGCTAATGCTAGGGCTTTGGTGAGATGTCCCAGCGAGTATGTAATGTCTCGCCGACAAAGGCTACTCTCGGGTGTCAAGGCGAATGTTAGAGTAACTCACGGGTCACGTGGAGATGTCTCAGCGATGAAGCTAAGTCTCACCGAAGGGAGTTTTCTCATGGTATCTTCGCAGTGACAAAAGACTTTGCTAAGAAGTCTTGGTGATTTGGATAAGTCTCGCCGACTCATCAATACTCATCGATGTAACATGAAGGTTCAGTGAGAGGTCTTGGTGAAGATCGGTATGTCTTGCCTATGGAATGTGTGTTCATTATGACTTGTGCTTTCAATATGAGTCTCGCCGATAAGGGAAACCTTTGTCGATAGGATCAAAATGGACATCGATGGTTTCAGTATAACTTCTTTGTTGTCCTGCCGACTGCTGGAGACTTAAAGTCAATATTGATAGAGAAACTTTGTGGCATTGGGGAGACACTATGTGTGTCTCACCAATATGCCAACAAAGTTGAATGTCGTTGACCATGTGACCATCCCGTGTGGCATCTTGCTGGACCAATCAGAGGAAGCAGTTTTCAAACTGATGACAGTTGGTTTTTTGTAACTATTGCAGCACTGGAAAAAAATTGCATGCAGGGAAAAATCAAGGATTGAATGGAAACTGTTTATTGTTGGAAATGGTGGATAAGGATGTATAGAAGGAAAAATCAGAATGTGTTAAATAAAGGCAAAACGATTCTGATCAAGAAGAGAGAGTGAGTTCAATCGACATTTTTTGAAGAGAGCATTTTCTGTAACTGATGAGCAGTGAATAAAGCTACTGTGAAATACCAGAGAGTTGTATTTCTGATTGTATGTAATTTTGTTGTTACGGTAATACAAAGAGATTCAACTTGGTGTGGCAGGTTTTTTCTTGTAAGGGTTTCCCATGTAAATTTGTTGTTCATTGCCTATGTGTTTTTGCTCTATTTCTAAAAATCTTTCATGTGTATCTTAATTAGTTTGAAATTTGAAAATTAAAAGTCCTGCATTGCATTCTTCCCTGTGGATTTGACATTAGGAAAGTGTTTTCCACACCTCTGCTTTCCTTACACTAAACTCCACTATTCTTTAAGAGATCAACCCAACACACCTAGGGTTCAAAAATCAAAGCACTCACAAAGCTTGAAAACATTTGGATCATGTCTCATTAAGTCAAAACAAGGTTTAACAACCCTCTAGCACTTAGGTTTCAACAAACACACATCACTAAGGTGACTTAGACCTCACTCTCTCTTAAGGCTTGCAGCCCTTGCCTGGTAGGACAGTCAGAATAAAAAACACAAGGAAGACTATTAAAAAAACAAACCTATGGATTGAAAGCCCTAAGATGGACCCCTACAAGGTTCCAAAACCCTTCCTCTTGATTCTCAAAACATCACTCACAATGGCCCTTTCTACCGTTGCTCCAAAAGGCCTAATTCATAGACCTACACCTAGGTCTTGACTATCTAGGCTCTCCCCTTCACCCCAAAGAAAAAATTATGAATCCTACAAGTGCTCCACACTATTTCCACCATTCCTAAGTTCCTCTTAAATAGATTCTTCAAAATCAAGCAAAAACTCATTTTTTTGCTTGTCAATTATGCTTGCTACATAGAGATGTCAAGCTAAAATTCATGCACAACTTCCAACAACGAGCCTTCCATTCTCAAAAACATTGAGGAAATGATAGTACAACCTTATATCTTCCATCCCACTGAGATTTAACAATTTTACAACGTGGGAATGGAAGAAATATACATTTTTCACCCAAAACCCTGATTTTAAGGGTTTTCAGACCACCTGATAGAGAAATTGGAATATCTCCCTTAATACTCAATTAAATCTCACCACTCCAATTCCAAAGGAAATATTATTCAATTACCTATGCAACCATTATGGGCTTGGAGCATGAAAGTGAACATACAGTTCATACCAAGTATAGGATCAACAAATTCTTCAGAAAAACACAAGAAAAACAACAAACTTCTTATTGAAACTTCTTCAAAACATCAACATCAACCTTGCCTCAACAAAGAGAGTCATATTTGAAGTCTTACAAACTCCCTCCAACTTCTTGCAACTGTCTTTTGAAAAGAGAGACATTGGAAAATAACTAATCTCATGCTTCGACTTCTAATTGCCTAGTTAAGGCAATGTGAGCAACTTCTACCAACTCGACCACAAAGAGCCTTCCAAAATGTGTCAAACAAATTTAATTTTTTTTCAAAAAGTAAGTTGAATCCCCATAGGTGTCTAGATACAACAGGCATCCTTTTTCCTTATTTTACCAAGATGCACTAGACTTACAAAGGAGGATGGAGACCTTGTTGTACAAAGAAGTTGGTCACCAAGACCAAAAACTCAACCAAAAACCTAGAAGACCTACTACAAAGCATTGAAATGGTCCATAGGACCTTATTCCATCCATAAACCAAGAAACAAAACATGAAAAATTATTCTAGGTCCCTTAGACCCATGGGTGCTCCTGCACCATACTCCCAAGCAAAAAAAAGATCTCAAGTCCTCTTTGAGATCAGGTCTTCTACAATAGTTCCATGTTGTTTAATATCATTTTCTAACATCCATGTTGCATCCTCTTCAGGTATACCTTGCCATTTTACCAAGTATTCCTTGTAAACCCTCCTTCTAGTCTTCTTTGTCTCCTTGGTGTCTAGGATGCATTCAAGATTCATAGGTTGGTTCGGGGGTAGTTCCTTCACCCAATCTTCATCCTCCATTGCTATTGTACCTGCTCCATCACCTGCATTCACAGAAGCTTTAAAAGGATACAAGTCAAAAATGTTGAATATAGGAGAGATTTCTACCCTAGGAGGTAGCTCTATTTCATAAGCATTTTGGCTGAACTTGTGGACCACCTTTCAAGGTTCTATCTTCTTCATCATGAGTTTAGTATACTTTCCTTTTGGAAGTCTCTCCTTCTTCAAGTTTTCCATCACCAATTCTCCAACCTTGAATTGGACATTCCTCTTCTTTAAATCTTCCTTTTCCTTATACTTCTCAACATTCTTTTGAAGGGTTTCCTTCACTTGTTGATGAATATCCCTGATTGTAACAACAAAGTCCTCACCTTGAGCACTTCTCTTAGCAACTCCTTATAGATCTCTTAGTTCATAGACCCCTCTAGGGTGCATGCCATAAACTACTTCAAAAGGGCTTCTACGAACGCTCCTATTCATGGATTCATTATATGCAAATTCAACCTGAGGTAAAATCAGATCCCAAACTTGTCCATGCTCCTTGGTAAGGAATCTTAAGAGGTTTCCCAATGATCTATTCACCACTTAAGTTTTTCCATCCATTTGTGGATGGCATGCTGAACTAAAGGACAATTTTTTTCCAAGTTTCTTCCATGAGGTCCTCCAAAAGTGACCAATGAATTGTAGAATCCTTGTAAAAAACAATGCTTAAAGGAAGCACATGTATCCTAACAACCTCCTTAAAGAAGAGATCTGCTATATGAGATGCATCATTGGTGCATTTTCAAGGAAGAAAATGCACCATCTTACTAAATCTATCAACTACCACAAAGATACTATCAAAACCTCTTTGGGTTCTAGGCAACCCCAAGACAAAGTCCATAATTACACACTCCCAAGGCCTATTGGGAATGGGCAGTGGCTGATAGAGTCCTACATTTGATGAAATTCCCTTTTCCCTTTGACATATTATGCAGCCTTCCACATACCTTCTCACATCCACCTGCAACTTTGGCCAATAATAAAATCTCCTAACTTGTTCCAAGGTCTTGTCAAGGCCAAAGTGAGCTCCAAGACTCCCACTGTGTTTCTCCTTTATGATAGTCTCCCTCGTTGAGCATTTATGCACACAAAATTGGGTTCCTTTGAATAGAAAACCATTTTTCAATAAAAATTTAGAGAATTCACCATGAAAAGAACTCAAATGTTACTTACAAACATTGTATACCTCCTTGAAATATGAATCTTCATGATACATATCCTTCAATGCTTCAACCCCCATGCTTTGGAGTTGGATCTCTTGCACTACAAGTGTCCTTATACTTATAGAATCTACCACCTTATTTGCTTGTCCCTTCTTATGCTTTATTGTGAAAGTATAGGCTTGCAAAGAATCTACCCACTTCATGTGCCTATGACTAAGTTTGTCCTGTGCATTCAAAAAACTCAAGGCATGATTATCAGTATAAACAAAAAATTCTTTAGGTAACAAGTAGTTCCTCCAGTTTTTGAGGGCTTGGACCATAGCATACAATTCCAAATCATAGGAAGAATACTTCCTCTTTGCTTCATTTAGCCTCTCACTAAAAAATGCAACCAGTCTGCCTTCTTGGCTCAAAACAGCCCCTATTACTTGCTTGCTAGCATCACACTCAATGGTAAAAAATTTATCAAAATTAGGGAGCACAAGTATAGGATGTTGTGCTACTCTCATTTTTAGATATTTAAACCCTTTATCAGCATCATTGGTCCAAGAAAACTTACCTTTGTTACCTCCTTTGATGGTGTCCAAGATTGGTGCACAAATTTGACTAAAGTTCTTGATGAACTTTCTATAAAATCTTGCAAGTACATGGAAGCTTCTCACATCTCCCATGGATTTTGGTGTTGGCCAAGTAAGAATAGCATCCACCTGTGAAGGAACCATCTTCAAACTTCCCTTGGAGATGAAAAAACCAAGGTAGACCAATTCTTCCTTCATGAATTGACACTTTTGCATGTTGATAAACAACTTCTCCTCTTGTAACCTCCTTAGTACCATGTCAAGGTGCTTCAAATGTTCTTCTTTAGAACTTCTAAACACAAGGATGTCATCTAAATAAACTACAACAAACTTTCCAATGAAAGGTCTCAATACCTCATTCATAAGGTGCATAAATGTACTAGGGGAATTTGATAACCCAGAGGGCGTCACCAACCACTCATAGATCCCTTCATTAGTATTAAAAGATATCTTACATTCATCCCCCTCTTTGATCCTTATCTGATGGTAGCCGCTCTTTAGATCAATCTTGGAAAAGTAAGATGCTCCTAATAGACAATCCATGAGGTCCTCCATTCTTAGTATCAGGAACCTATATCTGATTGTGATCTTATTAATGGATCTTGAATTAGTGCAAAGCCTCCAATTCCCATCCTTCCTTGGTGCTAGGATAGTAGGAACAACACATGGTCTCAAACTCTTCCTCACTAGCCCTTTATCCATAAACTCTTGCACTTGTCTTGCAATCTCCTCATTTTGAGTAGGTGTCATCTTGTATGCAGCCTTATTGGGAAATGTAGCCCCTAGAATCAGATCAATATGGTGGCTTATATCCCTAATGGGAGGTAGGGTACTAGGTAATTCATTCACTGTTATGTCCTTGTACCTTTCCAACAACTCTTGGACTTCCTTTAGTGCATCTTCCTTCTTCTTTGTGGGCAGATCTACTTCATTTTTTGGCTTCATAATCAGGAAGAATCCTCTTCCTCCTCCTTCCTTCAAGGTTTTCATGAACTCCTTCTCACCCACCATCAAAACACTAAGCCCTTCATGCTTTGCCTTTTCTTCTTCTAGGAGAGGTGAAAGGTTGTAAATCTTCCCATCCTTCACAATGGAGTATCTGTTCTTCTCCCCATTGTGCTTGGTCTTCCTATCAAGCTTCCAAGGCCTACCAAAAATATATAGTTTAATACTTGTACTCCAAATTTTGTTCATTAGATCTCATACATTATAAGTCATGACGTGGATCGATATTGTAACTTTTTTGTGATTGAATAATTTGTTGTTTTATTTTTAGATGTTGGTTGTGGAAACACCTCCAAATGTTACAAGGGAAATAGATATCATTGTTTCATCTGCTATACAATCCTCGATGGATTTGATAGGGGAGGTATGAGGCAAATTACTAAATTTCAATTTACATTTGTTGTTATAGATGTTAGTTCTAGTGAAAAATCAAACCATTATTGATTCATAGTTTAATTCCTCTTTGGATGGTTTATATAGGGCTTGAGTACGCCTGAGCATCAACATCCAAATATTTCCATCATGGAGAGTGATCATGACATGGCCGTAAGTGATTATTTTGTTAAATATATCATTTTTTATAATGTAATTTCTATATATTAATGTGTTTACTTCTTATTGTAATAGTTAAAACTTCACCAGGAGCTAAACTATAGGAGGAGCAACAAGAGCACTCCTCGAGCATAACAAAAATGAGTGATAGACTTATCACCATCGGATCACCAAACAAAGGGAAAGAATTTATTTCTAGAGCATGGAGAGAAATGAATTTTGATTCCAGAGCCCTTTGTTGTATGCCTAGACATGGCAATTTGGTACTTATTTTTTATTGGATATATTTGACATTGTATGCCTATATGGCATTCTCATAAGCCTATATCATTATTTTGTAACTATAATTTATACTTATATTGACATATATTGATGTATGCGTACAATGGCTATTTGGTTAATACAAATCTTTTTGATCGATGGTGTCCATATTTGCATTATAAATTCATCATTCAATAGATATGTGTTATGTGTATTCAGGAAGTTTTGGCCATGCCTTTGTATCATTCAGGAAGTTTTGTTCTTTTTCACAATGTCAAAAGCATGGCTGCATACAGATTAGGCAAAATACTTTTCCTGTTAGATTAGCAATGCATGGAAGTTTCAAAAAGTATCCTTGATATTACAAAAATATATGTGTTTATACCATAGCAACAAAAATATTTTGGGGAAAAAATTGGCAAACCAAAAGTATAAGATTTTTTGAAAAAATCGGGAAAAAGTCTAGAAAAAATCAGAACAAAAATCAGATTTAAAAAAAAAGGTAAAAAAAAATAGAACAAGAGATAATTTTTTTAAAATTAAAAATTAAAGGAATTTCCATAGCATAGAGATATAAAGAGCAAATAAAATAAAGAGTTTAACTAATAAATTGTAAAAAATAGATATTTGTAGTTTATATTCATATCGTTGATTACATTGCATTGCACATATTTCAAACTCAAAGCATTGCTTCACATTGCATAACTAATAACTAGATGCCGATAGATGACAAAATTTCAATTACAATATAGTTTTTAGAAAGTAAACCTAAGAAATTATGCAATTACTTCATATTACATAACTAATAACTAGGAGCAGCTCCCAATTGCATTTTCTTGTCATGGCATTCTATGAGACCACATTTCTTTGAGGAGTTTTTTCAAACAATTCATTGCCTTGTCTATACTACCACATTTTCGATACATGTCTACCAAAGCATTTTGTCAAATATTTCACTTCCTTGTTATGGCTGAAAGCCTAAACCAAGTGCTTTTGAACAAGCTATGGATGCAGTGAACTCTTTGAAAAAATTCCTCAAAGAAATGAGGTCTCATGGTGATGGAATGCCATGACAATCAAAAGAATTTGATTTTCATGGCATTCCATCACCATGAAACCACATTTCTTTGAGGCATTTTTTTGAATAGTTCACTGCCTTGTCTATGCTACCACATATTTCATACATGTCTACTAAAGCATTTTATCAAACAATTCATTGCCTTACTATTATGGCTAAAATCCTAAAAAATTACTTTCAAACAAGCTATGGATGCTTGGAAAAAATCTATCAAAGCATAATAGTAAGCAACAAGCTATGGTCTCATGGTTTTTTTTCACACAAAAATTAGCATAATTTTATTCACATTTTTTTGCAGGTTATAAACACATTTTTTTTTGGCAATTTTGTTGTTTTAAATGACATTCAAGTTTATGGTGGTTTTGTTGTTTATATGATGATATGTGATATTATAATCCTAATTCATGCTTCTAGGTTGCATAGATATATATATATATATATATATATATATATATATATATATATATATATATTCCATGTTTTTTGTACCAACGAACCCAAAATGAACTGAACCCCCCTCAAAAATTTTTTGGCCAAACCGGCGAACCGACATCTGAACCTAAACCTCAAAAACTATTCCAACACTCTTCATTTTTCCTACACAAACTTAATTGACCACCAAATTATGTTGCCCCTTGACTTTACCCATGTTTACTCCCTCAAACCTCTCTTTTTCATTCAAAACCCCTATTTTCCCAACTAGGGCATGTCATGCCATAACATAATTTTAACCTCCCCTGTCCTTCCAGACCTTTTGAACACATGAAAATCCACAATCTCACCCTATTTCCAACCTATTCTAACTTATTTTCAAGCAATTTCTTCTTTTCACCTCTTCTAGCCTTGCTTTTAAGGGGCCTCAATTTTGAATTTTCAACAAGGGCAGCATTAGTAATCTCTTCCAATGCCCTTAATAATGCTATTTTATTATTCCTACTCCCTATCCTACTTAAATCAGACCCATATCACCGAGACACATCCTGAACAATAGGTGGAATGGCCTATTTCAACATACTATACTCAAACCCTTAAGGGATCAATCCGGTTGAACGTAGCTCAGAGCGATTCTGCGTGTTTGGGTGAGAAAGAGGACCATGCCTAGCATGAACATGCTTATTCAGACACGTTTGAATGGTCCATTTGGTCACATGAGTTTTAGAACAAAAGTTGCACCACTTTGCAACTTTCCACTGCTTCCATTTGACACTTTTTCCATCAACTGAAACATGGACACCACGAAAAAACCACTCTGAGATAATGAAAACTAAGAGAGATTATTGTAGAGGGGCCCAACATGATCCGATGGGATTAGACGAGAAATTTCTAAGCGTCATGTTGTCTGAGTAACCTTATGCTAAAGTTTGCAGCCATTTTTCCCTTTGGACCCTTAAGGGATTGATCCAATTGAACGTAGCTCAGAGTGATTTTGCATGTTTGGGTGTGAAAGAAGACCATTCATAGCATAAGAATTCCTATTCGGACATGTTGGAACAATCCATTTGGTCACACGAGTTGTAGAATGAAAGTTGCACCACTTTGCAACTTTCTACTACTTCCATTTGACACTTTTTTCATAAACTGAAAACTAGACACCACGGGAAAACCACTCTAAGATAACAAAAACAAAGATAGGTTATTGTATAGGGGCCCACAATGATCCCATCAGATCAAACAAGAAGTTTCTAAGTGTCACAGTGTCTGAATAACCTCATGCTGAAGTTCACAGTCATTTTTCCCTTTAGACCCTTAAAGGATCGATCCGGTTGAATATAGCTCGGAGCAATTCTGCATGTTTGGGTGTGAAAGAGGACCATGCCTATTTGGATGCATTGGAATAGTCCATTTGTTCACATGATTTGCAAAATGAAAGTTGCACCACTTTGTAACTTTCCACTGCTTCCATTTGACACTTTTTTCATCAACTAAAAATTGGACACCACGGGTAAACCACTCTGAGATAAAAATTGAGAGAGGTTATTGTAGAGGGGCCCGACATCATCCCATAGGATTAGATGATAAGTTTCTAAGCATCATGTTATCTAAGTAACAACATGCTGAAGTTTGCAAACATTTTACACTTTGGACCCTTAAGGGATCGATCTAGTTGAACATAGCTCCTGTGAGTGATTCTGTGTTTAAGTGAAAAGAGGACCATGCCTAGTATAAATATGCCTATTAGATGCATTGAACACTGCTTGGTCACATGAGTTATAAAACCAAAGTTCACCTTGCAACTTTCCACTCACTTCCATTTGATACTTTTACATCAATCAAAATCCAAACATCACTGAAAAACCACCTCTAGGATAATGAAAAACTAAGAGAGGTTATTATAGGAGGGGCCCACTTGATCCCATCGATGAGAGGAGAAGTTTCAAGCATCAATGATGTTCCTAAGTAACTGCCAAAGTTTGCAGCCATTTTCCTTTGGATCCTTGAGGATTCCATCTAGTTGAACGAGTTCAAAAGTGATTCCTCAAGGCAGGTTTGGGTGTGATAGAGGAACATGCCTTAGTGTGGCTTTCCTATTCATATGCATTGAACAATCCATTTGACAGCAATGAAGTTGCGTAACAAAGTTGTACCACCCTTGCAACTTTCCATTGCTTCCATCTCACACTTTTTCCACACTGAAAAAATTAGACACCACGGAAAACCATTCTCAGATAATGAAACCAAGAGAGGTTACAGAGGGACCCAAACACAATCCCATAAGATTAGATGAGAAGTTTCTATGTCACGTTGTTCAATCTCTACAAGAAGTTTTATACATTTTCCCTTTGGACCCTTAAGAGATCGATTCAGTTGAAAAAAGGGTCTATACTCTAAACTTATCCAAACCTTACCAAATCTTGGGGCAGCAGTTCTAAGGTGTCCAAACTTCAAAATCCACAATCAGATCTTAGTTATACCATCGTACAATGGGTAAACCACAAAACCCTCTATTGTAGCCTAAACCCTAGGAGTTTATTGAAAATGATACTTCCAAAGCTAACCACAACCTAAAAATTACTCTAATAAGTTTGTGATACCCTACAAAAGCTCAAACAATCATAAAATAATTATTCCCTACACAAAAACACAATTTGACTCTTCAAAACCACCATTTTTCTTAAAGAAAACTCACTTTTACACACATGGGTTTCACACCCATCTCACTTTTAGACCTCCCCAACACTAACACATCATTCCCACACCTTAATAATGTTAGTGCAGACCCATTCCTCAAGTTACAAAGGTTAAAAAAAGAGGAATGGGTGAAAAAGCCACTTTTATTGACTCAAAACCTTCAAATGTACAAGTTCAGGCTGGTTTTAGTAAATTGATGATATTCTACTCATTTGCTTTGATGAAAAAAACCTACTGAATGGTGCTCCTACACCAATCATACATTGACCATCTTGTCCCTCCTAAATTTTGGACCACATCCATTACCTCCACATAAAACTTGGCATCCTTGGTCTTCTTGGTTCGTATGCCTTGATATGGTTATGCAAATGAAAATGAAGCAAAGTAATCATCTCCTTCTCTGCTAGCTGGAAGAATGCATGCTTAATGTTTTCATACATGATATCAACTCTCTCATCTACTCTCATGGTTGAATACCGAAATCTAGTATGGTGGGCCTCCAAATTTCTAGTCATCTTTCTTCCTCTTCCACCAAATGTTGGCACGATCCACACGTTTTCCAACCTAATTGACTTTGTTTTTTAAAGCTAAAGTTTCTCTTGAGTCACCAGTGTTGCTCTGTTTTCCTTTTCAGAGTCTTTCATTGCTATAGATCATCTCTTGAATTTAATCATTTGTACCACATGTGGTTGATGTGCTTTGAATCCTTGCATCTAAAGGAAAATTCCTCAACATAAATACTCTCTCAAGGTTAACAACCATACATTGACCTTCTTGCTCCTCTTAAAGTTTGGACCACATCCATTACCTCCACATAAAACTCAAAATCCTTGCTCTTCTTGGTTCCCATGCCTTGATATGGCTATGCAATTGTAAATGAAGTAAAGTAATCACCTCCTTCTCCGTTGGCTAGAAGAATGCATGCTAAATGTTTTGATACATGATATCAACTCTCTCTTCTTCTCTCATGGTTGAATATAAACAGTAATAGTCTTGAAAATTGGCTGCTAGTATGAGTTCACTCTGCTTTCATAATACTTTATAATCATGGAGTTCAACCATTCCTTGATGCCATCAAGTGAAGATTGAGGAATGGCATCAATGCAGAGTACATCCCGCTTGAAGTCTTTGAAAGAAATAGTCATATCAAATTCCTTTTTCCCAAGTCCTACTCTCTCAAGGTTAACAATCTCAATCTCACTAATAGCGATTACTAAGAAAGGTAATTCCACCAACTCTACCAAACAGTTTACCATAAGAATAATAAAAGTAGAGGCTTTGAAAGGAACTCCATGAAAACCAAGCTCTCTAAATGGTACATATCAAAGTCTAGTTCAAAATATTTTAGATGAGGCTGCTCCCATAGCTCTCTTACTTGCTTGACAAATCCTTGAAACTCTGTATTGATTTTATTTTTCATGTCCCTCTCTTGTTGTTGTTCCTCAATTTCATCAAGATCATACATTGACCTTCTTGACCCTCCTAAATTTTGGACCACATCCATTACCTCCACATAAAACTGGACATCCTTGGCCTTCTTGGTTCCCATGCCTTGATATGCTTATGCAAATGAAAATGAAGCAACGTAATCATCTCCTTCTTCGTTGGTTGGAAGAATGCATGCTTAATGTTTTGATACATGATATCAACTCTCTCTTCTACTCTCATGGTTCAATACCAAAATCTAGTATGGTGGGCCTCTAGAGTTCCAGATCTTTCTTCCTCTTCCACCAAATGATAGCTTGATCTAGACGTCTGCAGGCCTAATTGACTTTGTGTTTGAAAGCTAAATGGTTCAAGAGCACCCACACCTCACCCTCAATTTGTGATTGTTTGATGGTAAATTGGGAGGACAGTTGGTAAATGTAATTATGTTGAGGTCTTTTTGTCTTGAATAAGGTCTAATAGACCAATCTTTTATGTACTTTAGGAATTAGTAGATTAGGGTGGACAAATATGCAAAAGCATTCTTGAATTAAATAATTGTTGATATTGCCATAAAGTAAAATTATGTAATAAGTAGGTGGGAGTGTAGAGAAAGAGTCTAAAAGTCATGCTATAAGGGTGTCTAAGTGGTCCTAGGCCTTTAGAATAATAAATTTCCATGATAAAGCTTATTAAGCAAAACCATTGTTAAATACTAGTATTTGTAGGCTTAATAGGGGTTTGGTGGTTCAAAGGTAGTTATGGGAATTGAAGGGAGATTATTCTCAATTGAAATGTATTAAAAAAAATATTCAAGCATGAATGGGGGTTCAATCAATAGTTTTTTTGAAGATTGGTCCTCTTCACAACGCCTAAAACTATGGAATTTCAAAAAAATTATGAGTTTTTTAGTTTCTTTTCTCTGTGTACGGCCTAGTACAGGCCTCTTATGAATATAAATTCATGAAACATTGTGGTGGTAGTTCTTAACTTATATTTCAATCTATTTTGATACACCTTTGGTTTTTTTAGTGAAAGGAAAATCCATTTTTCTTGATTCAGCTTGTATAGACCAGTAGGGTCTAAGTTTACTTTAATTTTTGTGATGGGGCCCTTCCTCCTACTGTGGTGAATTGTGACTCAGAGGAAAGGTTTACAATGTGTTTTTTTCAAGTTTCCTTAACTCTTTTAATAATGGTAAGGAGTTTATAGGGCTGGTGATGTTGTTTTAGGCTGAGAATGTGAGATTTTGGCTTGAAATGGAGGAACCAAAGTGATGTTTTTGAGATCTACTAAGTCTAAAGGCTAGGTGATGGTTTATTATGTGTGTGCAGACCCTAAAAAAAAATTTTGATGCTTTGGTGAGGTTTGGAAGGCCTTGGAGTTGTGATATGCTAAAAACCCTAGGTATTTGTTAGGAAATTGAGGGTTTTAAGAAATTATGGCTTAGATGTTGACTGATTTTCTAGAATCTATGGATTTGAGAGTTTTGTGACCTATTTGATGTCCATCCAAGAGATTTTGGGGTTAGAAGAAGTTTAAAGAGTAGTTTTTTTGTAAAATAGGGCTAATTTTGTAGCCTTTTTGCAGGGTAGTTTGAAGGATCTCCAAGAAATTGTAAAGAAACCTTGTATTTCTGGCTTGAGAATGGTGTTGGGGGTTTGAATAGATGCTGTATTGATGATGAGATGGTCCTTGAGATGAATTCTCTAAAATTTAAGCCAAATTGTTGAGTTTGGAAGCCTTTTTGTTGGTATTTGTTCCAAGATGGCCAAATGAAATAACAAAGGTTGTTGATTTACTAAAATCTTATTTGTTTGAGTCTTCTCCAACTTGACTCTGCATCACTAAAGTTTCTCTTGAGTCACCAATGTAGCTCTCTCTTCCTTTTTAGACTCTTTCATTGGTACATATCGTCTCTGGGATTTAATCATTTGTACCACATGGTTTTTGTGCTTTGAATCCTTGCATCTAAAGGAAATTTCATCAACATAAATAGTGCTACTCTCTAAAGGTTAACAATCTCAATCTCACTAATAGTACATTTACAACCATATTATAAGATTTGGCTTCAAAAGGCTACAAATTCAAATATTGACTTAAATAACCTTCAAGAGGCTTTAAATAGGCTTTACAAATGATTCTACATCTTTCCAATCATGCCTAACTATTATTTTTGTAACTAACATGACTTATTACATTATAAATCAATTGTGGATGTGTTCATTTAGAGGTTAACTTGAAATGAGAAACTTGAGATTTCCTCACAAAGCTTCACACACTCTTTTATAATGGCTTGAAATCAAAATTGAGATTTGTCAAGATAATCAAAATAAGGATGTTGCATTTCTTTTTTGGCTGAGATTCTCTTCGATGGCTCCAAAATCAACATTTTCTACAAGGAGAGACCAATCAATTTTTTCTAGTTTAGTTATAGATAGGAAAAGTAAAAGAATAAAAAGAAACAACTCATGTACAAAATGGAAATGAAATTCAAGATGCTCCTATAATGTCTACATCATAGGTGCTCATGATAAGGTTAAATTCAAATGAATAACTTGAAATTCCCTCACCAACATTCACACACAATTTTATAATGGCTGAAAATCATAATTGAGATTTGTCAAGATCATCAAAATAGGGATGTTGAATTGCTTTTATTCCTGAGATTCTCTTGGGTGGCTCATAAATCTACATTTTCCATAAGGGGACACCATTCAATGTTTATTGGGTTACTTACAGTTACGCAAAGTAAAATAAGACATGATAGCATTGGCATCAAACAAATTAACATGGATACAAGTATAAATTAATAAGAACCATTGTGTATATACTTACAAATTAATCCAATGAACCATTCAGATCTGCTCTACTCTTTATTGTGTCAAGTATTGCCTCATGGTCAAACTCACGGACCTTCCACAAGATCTTGTTCAAAGGTCTACCCCCATATTTTCTCAAATGAACATTGGATGCCACAACAAGGTTTGAGTAATGAAGAATCTTACGATGCATGTCAAAGTCCTAAAATAGCCAATGTTTAACACTCTTATGTTGGTACCTTCTAAGCCATGCTCCAGTAACAACAACTGAGCTTGTAGGGTATTTGATGTTTTCTCCATCTATAACTGGAGCTTCCAATTTCTTTTTGGCATCAACATAATGACACAAGTAATAGTCTGTTCCCTCTTTGTTTTCTTCATTTGCAATAACTACATAAACATGCCCCACATTGATATGTGCATAAAATCACTTGAAATTAGTCAACATTACAAATATAGTACAAAGTAAGATAACAATATTGAATTTCAAAAACTAAGCAAGTAGATATATTACTTGGTTGAACTAGATTTGATACGTGGTCAAAGTCGATCGATGATTCCATCAGTGTTAGTTCCAATGCCATCGGAGGGTGATATGTGTGAAGTGGGCTAAGATAACTTGTCAACCATTTTTCAACCCACTCCCCTGACTCACAATCATTCCAAGCTTGCATTGTACATGAAGAAAAAAAGCATGCCATCTTACATGTATCAATACTCCATGAACCAACATTTGAGCTAAGGAAAGAGTGTAGCTCACTCGATCCTATTAGTGTACAACAATCCTCATATGGTGCAATGTTAGTATCATCCATCAACCAAAAAAATCTATGAACTGAAGACGTACCTTCATTACCTGGACCCATTGAAGCATTACACCATTCAAAGATTGAACTTACATCTGTCAACTTTGCACTGTCTTTATACTTTAACTCTTCTCGAGCTAATGCTCTTTTCATGCATGCTCCTGCACCATCATGCTCCCCCTTTCCATGCTCGGCCTGACAAAAGTTCCACATATGTTGAACACATGTAGTGAGATGCATCCTGCACAACTAGTAGAACATGCACGCATTCTTGAATTGTGTTGTACAATTATCCAACCATATTATATGTCGACCGTATGTTATGCCCCTCCGAGCCAAATCACTATAGAACATCTAGAAGCAACCTTGTACGAACTCTAGAGAATGTGTGCGATCATCACTAATATAAAAGTGATACTCCCTCAATACCTTCCTTTGGTCCTCTGTACTATCAACTGCATGAATGAATGCTATGTGCACAAATATTGAAACATCTGTGGAGTTGTAATACTGTGACTACACCTCACACTGTGGCTATAGAGTGTAGTTCTCTACAAAGTCAACCATTGATACTATGCTGCCAACTGGAAAGGTGTCCTTGAATAGCTTGAATTGTGTGTCCAGCCATCAGGTTTTATGGGTATGCCTTTTATACTCATACACTAGATTCTCATGAAACATGGACATAAATTGATACATTGGAATCTTCTCAATAACCAAATCACACCTTTTTTCTTGAGACCCATCTTTTGGAGTGTATGCCACTATTTTATACTTCCTAAAATCTACTAGTTTATGTCCCCCCTCATCTATGCTTTCCATATGTTGACATACTGGAATTCGTTGCAAGCCACCACAATGCTCGCATGAACCATCCAAGCATGTTGTCCAGTAGAATATTTGGCCATCCTCTACTTGACATAATTTTTTTGATAAGAACTCTCTTGAAGATGTTGGTGGGACTTCTATGCCACAATCCTGCAAAACATCGTCAATATGCAAATATAAACATATAGAATGATAAACATCATAATGGTTAGAAAATTCAATATGTAGTCTACATCAACAAGTAGTGTGTGTGTGATTTATCTTGACTTAAAAAGGTTTAATAATTTTAAAAAATATTTGATAAATACTAATTTGAGGATAAGCATTTTGAAATTTATCAAAAAAATGTGTTTGAGACGTATCCAAAAAATGCTTTGGATGTGGCTCACGGTTTTGACTACCGATTCTCCTTCTTACGACATCCCTTTGATTCAAAGATGGCCTTGTATTATTCTTCCAATAATATTCAATTATTGTTCTCAATGCTTCAACAACTTTTTTATATTTATGTAGCAGTCTTCCTGAGAATGCCCATAATTCATTTGAATCAATGCCCTCAATTCTTTGTCACCTTTGAATGACTTTTGATAAAAAAATTCTACTAATTCCCATTTGTTCACTTGTATTTTTAATGAGATGAGATTTCTTTGTTTGATAGCTTACCAAAGTCGATGTAATGACACGTCGGGTGACATTACTATCCTTTGAGCATGAGGTCTTACCCACACTCTCATAAGCATCCATTAGATTCTTCACAATAGTGTTTTCACTTTATGCATTCGATGTTCTCAACCCAAGAGTCTTCATGATGTTTCTGTACTTTAAACCCCACATCATTTGAACAAATAGTTGACATCTTCCGGTCTCATTTAGCCTTTCAAAGAACATTTTCCAAATCTCATCAGCATATCTTCTACAAGTGTGTTTTGGAATCTTACCTTCCATGTGTTGCAAAATATCCTCATCAATATTAATAAAAAAACTTTGGCTTTCTATGCAAAATTCTAGGTGGTGTTCTCTTAGGTACATACATCTCAACATTATCAATTTCATCAATATTTAATTGAGGTGGGCTATATTGCGTACCTTCGACTGAGGGTGGAATAGATTACATACCTTGAGGTTCACGTGGGGATGATGGCATACCTTGTTTGTCAAATTCGAGTGATGATGTACTCTCAACTTCAGATGTGGTGGATGGTGTGCAACCATACTCACTTGTGGTAGATGGTGTCCCTCCATATTCGCTTGTGCTTAATGGTGTCCCTTCGTATTCACTTGTGGTAGAGGGTGTGTCTCCAACTATGGTATTTGCATCTCCCCTAACACGAGTCTTTCACATTTCTGCCCTTTGTGCTGCCAATTTATTCTCTCTTTTTTATGGTTGAGGTTCCTCTTCAACTGACTTGTTTTCCTCAATTGTTCCCAATTTCTTCTTTTCACGATATTCCCTCATCCATTTTTTCTCTTTATCTCTGAAGGCTTGGTGCTGATCATCTATTAGTTTTTTTCTTTTAACAATTCATTTCCTCTGCATGACGAATAATTTTACTTGTGCAAAAAGTTCTAAGTCAAGTCAAATTAACTAATAGTGAAGTGTTGTAAAAGTCTATTAAAGAGGGAGACCAATGGCCACCTCTTTCAAATGTTAGTTTTCCTTAACAAAATTGAGCTTTTGGTGACTGAAATTGGGTTTTTGAGTTGGGCAGTGTTATTTTAAGTTAGATTGAGCATGAGCAGGGTATATTAGGCTTGTTTCAATAGTTTTCATGTTTTGGAGTGTTTGGCAAGTGCTACTTTCAATAAAACATAGGGTTTCTAAGCCTAGGGAGAGGGTTTTATGGATTGGGTGGTAAATGATTGAATCTCTACAATCTAATAATATAATTTGAGGTTTTGATAGATATAAAGTGTTTCCTCAAGGTTTGAGGAGATTTGGACAAGTTTTGAAGGTGGTCCCTTTCTAAAAGTGGGCTAATTTGGGCCCTTAAAAGCATAGAAAACTTGATAATTTGTGCAATTTGGTACAAAAAAAGAATTGGTGATTGTTGGATATGTTGAAAGGCTCTGTAATGGGTAAAATAGAGGTGTCTAAATGGTCCTAGGTCTATAGAACAAAAAAATTTCATAATGAAGCTTATTAAGCAAACCATTGCTAACACTAGTACTCTTAAGCTTAATGAAGGTTTGGTGGTTCAAGGGTGGTTATGGGCGTTGAAGGAAGTTGGGAATCCTAATTTGAAAATGTATAAAAAAATCATACAAGCCTGAATAAAGGGTTCAATGAATTGATTTTGAGGATTTGGTGCTCTACTCAATGCCTAAACTATGGAGTTTCAAGTATTTTTTCTATGTTTTTAGTTTCTTTTTCTGTTGTACAACCCAGTACAGGCCTCCCATGATTATAAATTCATAAATCACTATGGTTGCAGGTCTTTCCTTGGATTAAATCTATTTTGAGACTCCTTTGATTGTTTTGGTGAACGAAAAACTCCATTCTTCATGATCAACCTGTACAGACCAGCAGGGTATGAGTTTTACTTTAATTTAAAGATGGAGCCTTTCCTCCTACTGTGGTGACCTGTGATTCAGAGGAAAGGCATGTAATATGTTTTTTCAAGTTTCATGTTTCTTTTAATAGTGGTAAGTCATCTATAGTGCTGGTGATGTTATCTTAGGCTAAGAATGTGAGTTTTTGGCATGAAAAGGAGGAACCAAAGTGGTGTTTTTGAGATCTAATGAGGCTAAATTCCTAGTGAAGGTTTATTTTGTTTGATGCTTTGGTGAGGCTTGGAAGGCCTTGGAGTTGTGAAATATAGAAAACCCTAGATATTTATGAGAAAATTGAGGGTTTTTGTATTGGAAACCTATTTGAGCATGCAAGGTCCTAAAACTTGGAAAATCTTTTGTTTTGAGACCTAAGTAAAGACTTTTTTGGATTTGGGGGTTTGTTGAGAAGTGAGAAGGTTGTGTGGGGAATTATACCCGATTTAGTGACTTTGATATGCTACAACCTAAACAATGTGAATTTGTTGAAAGAAGAGGTCCTAATGAAATTATAAATTGAAAATTTGTTTGTAGATTGGAGTTGTGTGTTTGTATGTTGCAAGCCTCCCCCTACTGCATTAGGAGTATATTCCAATTTTTTAGAGACATGTATGGAAAATTTGGTAGCATAGACAAGGCAATCAGTTGGTTTGTATAACTGTTTGACAAAATACCTCAATGAAAGCTTTGGGAGCATACACAAAGAAAGTCAATTGTTAAATTTAACAAAATGCCTCAAAGAGATGTGGTTTAAAAATGTAATAGGAAAGTGTATAGAATTGTGTAATTTAAAATTTCCATTGACAACCTAAGGTTTTAACATGACAAACAAACAATTTGATCAACATGGAATAAGCAAAACAACAAAAATGAAAGAAAGCCATAATAGAATGAAAGAAAATGTACACAGACTTCACATACCTAAAAAGCCAAAGTTTCAAATGGAGGAGTTCTACCCAATTATGTATCCTTTGCTTCTTCTTTCCTCAAACTCCTCAAAAATTTGACTTTTTCAAAGTCATGTTCCCCTCCAAACTTCAATTGTATATCAATTATCACTATAATGCAAACTTGAATTCATATTATATGCCTTTCAACATGAAAAATCTTCTATTTCATGCAAAGGTGATGGAAATATCATGAAAAAGGTGGTGGAATCTAAAAATCATGCATGCACACACTTCACTCAATCACAAAAAATCTACTTTTTGTTGGAGCACACACAGAACCAGGAGAATATGCAGAGTGTGGGCCGACATCACGAGTATATTGTGTTTTTTTTACCATTTTTAGTGCAATAAAAAATGTGTTCGCGTTATAATGCAAGCACATTATTTCTTGCTAAATGACCATGTCTCTACTTATTCATAATGCGCTTGTGTTATAATAAAGTTGGGTTTTTTTAAGATTTATAGGGTAGATGGTTAAGGGTAGAGGGTCGAGAGATAGAGGGAGTGAGTGAGAAAGAGAGATACCTAAGAGAGAGAGAGAGAGGAAGGGAGTGGGAGAGAGATAGAGGGGGGAAGGGCCAAGGGTTGAGCGTAGAGGATTTAAGGGTTAAGAGTTTAAGGTTTACGATTAAAGGTAGAGGGGAGAGAGAAAGAGGGAGTGACTGAGAGAGAGAGAGAGAGAGACCTAAGAGAGGGAGAGGGGGTAGGAGGGAAAGGGTTGAGAGAGAGAGGGAGGGAGAGTTGCTATATCTTCCACATGCTTAAAACTTTGGTTTTCATTCAAAATTGAAATTGTGTGAGTGGAAGTGATTGTTATAAGTCATCTAAATGTTTATATGATTTACTACTCTATCTAAAAATAGTTTATAAAAGATTACATCATGTTTAAATTATATGGTTTTAAATTACAAAATTCTCACTTAAAAATCATATATTTTCTTTTTGTTTAATTCTAAATTTTCAAAGATAAAAATTACTAATGCAGTTTTGAAAATTATAGGCTTTTTTAAAACATTTTTGAAAGAATGATTGTTAAAAATTTAAATCAATCATTCAAAAAAAAATCAAAGAAGAGTTGCTAGAATTTAAGTCAATCATTCAAAAACAAATTCAAAGAAGAGTTGTTAAAAATCTAAATCAATCATTCAAAAAAAATCAAAGAAGAGTTCTTAGAAATTTAAGTCAATCATTCAAAAAAAAATTGAAAGAAGAGTTGTTAAAAATATAAATCAATCATTCAAAAAAAAATGAAAGAAAAGTTGTTAGAAATGTAAATCAGCCATTCAAAAAAAAAATTGAAAGAAAAGTTGTTAAAAGTTAAATCAATCATGATCAATTTTTATTTTCTTCATTAACATCTTTTTACATTAAAAATTGATTTGCTATTTTTATCTAAATAAATAATAGCATTACAATATTTTTAAGAAAAAAGTAAAAAATTAAATTAAAGTTACAATTGATATACAAATTTCACCATTACAATTATATAAAAATATGAAAACAAAAGAATAACAAAGTTCAAATAAAAATTAATATAATTGATTATTAAAACCATAGTATTTTTTTCACTAATGTAACCAAAGAAAAATTAGGTAGAGTCGTGATTAACTAAACTACAATTGTTGTGTAAAATGTTTAAAAAGAATTGATAGTTGTAAATAACATATTTATGAATTATCTAAATTTTCCACACAAATTTGAAAATTATGTGTTCCCACATTTTCTGCATACGAACAAGACTTCGGAAATCATGATTTTAACAGTTTCCACACTCTCAAGACTTTTGTTGTCATTGAAATTTGTATGAGCGGAAGTGACGAGTGAATGATTTGTTTATCTTACCCACTTCATTGAATATAAACCTTTAATGTGCTTTCCCCCAAGAAACAATTTACATAGAGCCGAAAGTGATTAAGCAGCCTGTAATTGTTGTACATCAAAATTTTCCACACATTGCAAAGACTTTGAAAATTATAACTAGATGTCTTCCACTGCTCAAGACTTTGAAAACTATATGAAGGAAACTTAAAATCTCTTATAAATACTCCTCTTTTCTCACCCATTTCCATGCAATGAAGTGTTGTAACCATTAATATTCACATCCTCTCTCAAGATGGGAAAACCATTGTTTTGGGTGCTCGTCTTCCTAGTGTCCATACTCACCTCCTCATGAATTAACTACCCTCAACCACTTCAAACAAGAGCTACTCAAAGGTATATTTCCCATTGACCCCCTTACCTAGAAGTGATTAAGAAAGTTTTGGGAGTTCAATACAATTATTGGAGGGAATTTTCTTTTCTTATGTATAATTATTCAAGAAACGTTGTCACACTCATCCATAGATAAATAGGCCAAGGGAGGAGAGTCTAGAACCAACTTCCTCTAATAAAAACACATTGTGAGAAGGAGAGGATAAATTTCAAAATTTAGGGAGGGAGGAATCCTACATGGCCACTTAAATGGAAATTGATGGTGGTAAGTCAAACATGATCCTTGCATATTATGTATGGATGTGCATTTAATAGGGTTTGAATGGAACAACCTAGCATTTGAAATATTCAATACTAGAGGTTCAAGCCCAATTAACTTATAAGGAGGAAGAAGAGGGTCTACATCCTAAGGAAGAGGGCCAAGACCAAAAATGGTAAGATGGTGTGAACAAAATCCTACCATAAGTAAGCTTCCCTATTAGTCATGTGGAAAAAATGATGATAATTTGTAGCCAAATGACTAGTGACAATATAATGATGAGACTATAATGGAAGAACTTTGTAATCAATGAGCTAGACCTAAATACTATTGTCTACCTATAATATAAAATCCATTGGGATACCTTAGATAAATCAATAGAAAATAAAAATTAAGCAAAGTTAATATGGACAAATTCATAGTAGTTGAATCCACCTTTAAAAATTACTGCACCATGTTACCAATAACTTGTTGGTAAGAAACACACCAAAAATAGAGTGAGGCTAGGTAATTGGATCCAATCCAACATCTTTAAAGATTTAGTAGTGTGGTTGAAAGAGTGAAACCAAGGTTCAACAATAAGGAAATATCAAAGCCAGGTTTGCAAACACTGGGTACTTTGGGTAGTTTGATTATGTTAAGCAACCTTTGCGTTAACTCTTGATCTCTTATAACCCCAATTGTTGTGTAGGATCATGCCTCGGGGTAGAGATCATGGCCAAGGAAGAGGCTGAGGTGGTGGACATGTGGCCAATAGCCAAATTCCATCACCTTTGAGCTCTCGCGGTTCAGAGCGTGAGGAACTACAAAGTTCCCAAAGCAATCTGACAGGTGGTGGTCAGAACCCAGAATAGCCTAGTTTAGATGGTCAGTTGTAGCATTTACTAGAGGAGATACTATGTCATTTAGGCCCTAGGAAAGTGGAGGAATAGAGGTTGGATAGGGAAAGGGAGAGATCCCCTAGACATGGGGAAACCATAGCTAAACAGGAAGTAGTAGTGGTGGGTCACATGAGAGACCTATTGAGAGCACGACCTCCCACATTTGATGGTTCTGGTGGGGGTCTTGAGGTAGAGACTTGGCTGATCGATTTGGATAGATGCTTTGCTATGCATCCCTATGGTAGTAATACTAGGGCTAGGTACACCATCATGCACCTCAGAGGCTTCGCATCCACCTGGTGGTGGCTGGAAAAACATAAATTACATATTGACATCAACATGGTGACTTGGGAATTATTTATGGAGTGATTCAAGGCTCGTTTCCTTTCTGATCACTGGAGGCAGCATAGAGCAGATGAATTCCATGAGTTAAGAAAAATGGCAATGTCTGTGGAAAAATATGAGCACCATTTTTATGAGCTCAAACAGTATGCATGGAGGGTGATCCCATAATAGTGGTTTACAATTTTTGGCCAAACTAGACACTGAAATTATTATTTTTAACTAAATCTTCACATTCGAGCACCTATAGCGGCTAAAGTGTGAGGCATTTGAAGATGCTGCAAACTAGAGTCTCATCAAATTTTGTGTGTAGATTCTAAAAATATTTTTTCCCAAATTTTTGGAATCAAATTGCACTTCTTTTTCCATCTCCCACGAAAATTGATTTTTTTCAAAAAACAACATTTTAAAAAAGTGACCACACCGTATAACACATAACTTTTTTTCCATGAAGGATAAAATTCTAATTCTTTCAAATTTAGATTTTTAACTCTGATATCTAGTGCTTCCAATTGGTTAGATAGTTTTTATTGAATATTTTTCCTTAATCAAGTTTCAAATTCAAATGAATTACAATTCGCATTATGTTGTATAACGCGTAACTTTTTGTATATGTCAAAATTTAATTTAATTTTTTTTGTTGGATCAAGGACTTCAATATCTGGTGCACTCATATTTTTCAATTTTTTTTTTGATAATCTTCTATTTATCCACATGTGAAGAACAAAAAAAATCATTTTCGATGAAAAACCTATGTTTACTAAAACTTAAAAAACAAATACATAACAAAACCAAAACATATTAAAATTATATTCATTGGATAGCTTGTTCTGAGGAATACCATAATCATTTGAAATAAATTTTAAATGAATTCATTTGATCCCCCAAAATATAAATCAAAAGTGATTTTTTATCAGCATTTTGATAGGTGTAAAGGAGACGCATTTATAGGTATGGTTTAAAACTAGCGAGGTTCTATCCAAGGGGGTTTGATCTAAGGTGATTTGATCAAACCCTCTTCAATTGGAATCCTTAAAATGGAACTTTTTAAGGCTTAAATCATTATATTTTCTAAAAATATGTGATTTCAGCTAAAATTCGTTCCTCTCAGGAATTGTAAACCACTATTATGACAGCAACCTGGATCGAAAATGATGAGGAAATGCTTGTGCAACATTTTGTCAGGGGCTTAAATGCTTGAATCAATGGTGGAGTTAGGGTCTTTGAGCTGAAGACAATGGAGGTAGCTATTGAGAAGGATTTCCTTGTGGAAGAAAATATGGCTATGGCATTGGGAGGTCACACAGGAGTTCAGATTAATAGTGCTCCAGTATCAGGTTTTGGTTCTAGAGGTGGAAAACCTCAAGCTGTAGGGTCTTCTAGGAATTTTCAGGAACCCTCTAAGGGTGGTATGTAGGAACAATAGTAGTCACAACCCAAACAAAACAAATCACAGTCTCAGCAAGGAGATAGATCTCAGAGCAGGAAGAACTGAAGCTGGCAATGTATTAGATAGGATCATTTTCAGTAGCCTGCTTAGAGCACACAATCGACACCTTCTCGAGGCAATTTCCAGTAGTCGAGTGCACCATATGGTATTAGAGGGTTTGGATGAGGCACAGGTTGTTTCTCTTGTGGGCAATAGGGACATATTGCAAGACAATGCCCACAGAGGAGCACTACAGGTTTTAGCCAGAGACCAGTTGCTTCTGAGCCGACAGTGGGGGATGCAGGTGGAATACATTAGGTATTTGCGGTAGTGGAAACCTTTGTCAAAATTATGAAATTTGAAAACCCTTGTAGAAAATTTCTTTATAATTACTATAGAAATTGTCTATACAATTTATGTAGAAATAAGCATATGTATAAACAATTTTATTTTCTACTATTTAGTCTTGCTATTATGGTTGACTAAAATATTTGAAATAAATGTTGTATATATAATTTATATTAAATATATGTTTCAAAAAAAATTCCTAAAGAAAATTAAATGATTGGGAAGGGGGGTTGGCCACTATCGTACCCCCATGTGCAGCATTTAAAGTTGCACACAGTAGTCCAAGGACTATTGCGCAACAGTCCTTTAGATTGTTGTACGCAACCTTGGGGGCTGTGGCCTCCCCTATGGGGAGGTTTGCAGCCTCTCAAGCTCCACTTTTATTTGTTTAGAATTTAAAAAAAATAAAAAAAATAAAAATTCTTACCCTAATAATTAATCGAGTAGGTAAATGAGTTAATTAGATTGTCCCTTGTTACTAAAAATATTATATTGGTATCACAGTTAAGCAGTCCCAACTACATAAGTATCATGGTTGAGACCCACGTGGGATATAGTGACTAGTTCTATAGAAGTCTTGAGTAGCCTAAAAGAAAAGTGTTGAGACTTCAGTGACATGGGAGGATGCATCCCGAATTAGAGAGGTGTACCCCTATTTATTTAGTGGCTTCCAAGAGTAAGCCATGTTCTAGGGGGAGGATGTGATACCCCTATTGGTATGTGGCGACTGATCATGCTATACTGTATAGCCCATGGTATACTGTACTGATCAATGAAAAAAGAAAAATCCGATTTTGTAGAACCAAAAATCTAGAAGCTTCTCAGCTTGATAAAAAGTGGTTTAGATGGGTGTTACTGTATGATGATAAAAAAAAGATTATTTGCAAGATTGTAATAGGTTTTGCATTGGATAATAAAAGTATTGGATGGTTGTGGTTTGGTGGATGTAGCCTAGATTGGGTGAACCACGTTAAATTCTTTGTGTTATGATTTATTTTGTGTGTGTTTTAGTTTCTCTGTTTATTAATTAAATTTGTATTTAATTGTTAGATATTTGCCATTTCTAACCCTAACAAGTGGTATCAAAGCGGGTTGTGTTTCGATTACTGTCTGTAGGAAGGTCTCACGGTTGAGTGGGAGTAATGGAAAATGAGGGTAAGAAGGTTGAGAATTTTAATGGGAAGAACTATCAATTATGGAAGATGCAGATGGAGGACTATCTCTATCAGAAGGATTTATGGTGGCCATTGGAAGGGAAAACCAAGAAACCTACGGCAATGTCTGATGAGGACTAGGAGATTTTTGGATAGAAAGGCTCTTGGTAGTATTCATTTATGCTTGGCACAATCGGTGGCATTCAATATTACAACAACAAAGACAACTCAAGAGTTGATGGAAACCCTGGCGAAGTTATATAAAAAGCCTTTTGCTTCAAATAAGGTATTTCTTATGAAACATTTATTTAATATGAAAATGGTAGAAGGTGGGTCAATTATTGATCATTTAAATGAGTTTAATATGGTCACCAGTCAATTAAATTCTATAAAAGTAAACTTTGATGAAGAAGTTAGGGCTCTTTTGATTCTGTGTTCTTTGCCTGAAAGTTGGAATAGCTTGGTAATGGCTATTAGCAATTCTATTTCTCGTTCGAATACATTGAAATTTGATGATGTTGTTGGTGTTATTTTGAGCAAGAAAATTCATAGGAAAAGGTCAGGTGGAACATCCACATTAGGCAATGTTTTGAACACAGAAAGTAGGGGCAGAACAAAGGAGAGAGGAAACAATTCTGGAAATCGTGGGAAGTCATGAGGGAAATCAAAGGACAAAAGGTCCCAATCTAGAGACAAGAGGGATTACTAGTACTGTGGTAAGCCAGGTCATTTAAAGAAAGATTGTTGGTCTTGGAAAAATAAAAGAGACAAAAATGAAGGAAGTAAAGAGGCAAATGTGGTAAGTAATAAATCTGATGAGGATGCTTTGATTCTTTCCCTTGATAATGTTGATGATCCTTGGGTGTTAGATTCAGGGGCTTCATTTCATGCTACCCCCCATAGAAGTTATTTTCTTGATTATGTCCAAGGGGATTTTGGGATGGTTTATTTAGGAGATAATGAACCCTATCAGATTGTTGGAAAGGGAAGAATCAAGATTGAGTTGCAGAATGGGAATCATTGGTTACTATGTGAGGTAAGGAATGTTCCAAAGTCAAGCAAAAATTTAATTTCAGTAGGGCAACTAGATGATGAAGGTTGTGTTGTTGCATTTAGTGATAAAAATTGGAAGGTCACAAAGGGTACCTTAGTGGTAGAAAAAGGTGTGAAATTAGGCACCTTATATCTTTGTACAGGTCATATTGTTCCTTCTACTTTAATTGTTACGGAAAAGGGTCAATGTTCAAGAACAGTTGCTGCAGTTCAGTAGGTAGAAGATCATACAGTTGTTGTAGACTCTGAATCAACAATGTGGCATAATAAACTTGGGAACATGAGTACAAAAGGTATGAAAGCACTTCATTCAAATAATGTTTACTAGGTCTAAAATGTGTTAATATGGATTTCTATGAAAGTTGTGTGTATGTAAAACAAAAGAGAGTAAGTTTTCTCAAGGATGGGAAGCAAAAGAAAAATGAGAAATTGGAGCTTGTGCATACGGATGTATGGGGACTAGCTCAGGTATCTTCTCTCGGTGGCTCTTTGTATTATGTTACATTCATTGATGATGCAACTAGGAAGGTATGGATTTATTTCCTTACGAAGAAATTTGATGTATTTAAAAATTTTAAAAAATGGAGAAGCTTGGTTGAGAATGAGATGGGTAAAAAACTAAAATGTCTCAGATCTGATAATGGTGGTGAGTATTGCAGTAAAGAGTTTGAAGATTATTATTCCTCTAATAGTTTTCGTAGGCAAAAAATGGTTCCAAGGACTCCATAGGAAAATGGAGTGGTTGAGCGCATGAATAGAACAATAATGGAGAGTGCACAAACTATGAGATTGCATGTTGGGATGCCTTTAAAAATGTGGGAAGAGATTGTAAAAATTGTTGTTTATTTAATTAACAGAGGTCCCTCTAATCCTTTGGGTTGTGGTATTCTAGAGGAAGCATGGAAAGGTAAGAAGGTGAGTTATTCTTTTCTCAAAACCTTCGTTCGGTTGTGAAGCATTTGAACATGTAGATTTTGAAAATAGAACCAAGCTTGATGCAAAATCAAAGAAATGTATATTTGTTGGATATGGCATTGATGAATTTGGTTATAGGCTTTGGGATTTTAAAAATCAGAAAATTGTGAGAAGTAGGGATGTCATATTCAATGAGAAAGTGTTGTACATAGATCTGTTGCTGTAGCATGAGAAGAAATAAAATGATTATGCATTGTTGGATGATATTCAAAACAATAATGTTTTAGTGGTTCCTCATGCTAGGCAACAATAGCAACAACAAATACCACAAAATCCTATTAGACGATCTTCAAGGATAAGTAGACCTCTAGAAAGATTCTCTCCCTCTTTGTCTACTATTTTGTTAACTGATTCCGGTGAACTAGAATATTATGATGAAGCTATGCAGGTGGATACCAAGGTTTAGTGGGAGCATTGAATGGAAGAAGAAATGGACTCCTTGCTAAAAAATTAGACTTGGGAATTATGCAAGTTTCCTACAGGTAAAAAGGATTTACCAAACAAATGGGTTTATAGGATGAAAGAGGAGGATGGAGGTAAGAAGAGATTTAAAGCCAGATTAGTTGTAAAGGGATTTGCACAGAAAAAGGGTATTGATTTTGATAAGATTTTTTCTCTAGTTGTTAAAATGACTTTTATTCGTATTATTTTAAGTATTGTGGCTATTGAAGATTTTCATTTAGAATAGCTTGATGTTAAAACAACCTTTCTCCATGGTGATTTGGAAGAGGTTCAAATATATATGGACCAGCCACAAGGATTTGAGGTCAAAGGTAAGAAGAAAATAGTGTGCAGATTGAAGAAAAGTTTATATGGCTTGAAGCAAGCACCTCGGCAATGGTACTTGAAATTTGATAGTTTTATGGCTGAGCAAGGCTATAGTCAATGTAATTATGACCATTGTGTTTATTTTAAGAGGTTGGATAATGAAAGCTACATTATTGTATGTTTATATGTTGATGACATGCTTGTAGTAGGGTCTAACATGGATCACATAAGTGAGCTAAAACAACAGTCAGCAAAATATTTTTCTATGAAAGATTTGGGGGTAGTAAAACAAATCCTTGGTATGAAAATTTGCAGAGATAGGAAAAACAAAAAATTGTTTTTCTCTCAGACTAATTATATTCAAAAGGCGTTGTAGAGATTTCATATGGAGAATGCAAAAGCTGTCAGCACACCTTTGCCTAGTTATGTTAAATTGACTAAGGATATGTGTCCAAAGACACAAGAGGAGGAAGAAAAAATCTCCAAGGTACCATATGCTTTAGTTGTAGGAAATTTAATGTACGCCATGGTATGCACGAGACCGGATATTACACATTTCGTAGGAGTTGTTAACAGGTATTTGAATCATCCCGGAGTTGAGCATTGAAATGCAGTAAAATGGATTCTCAGGTACTTGAGAGGTACATCCAATAAATGTTTATGTTTTGGGGGCTCTAACACTGATTTAAAAGGCTATATTGACTCAAATTTGGCAAGGGATATAGATACCAGGTGGAGTACCACAGGTTATGTATTTACAGTTGGTGGGACAACAGTGAGTTGGATTTCTCAATTGCAAAAGGTGGTTGCTTTATCCACCATAGAGGCAGAGTATGTTGTAACAGAGGCAGCAAAGGAGATGATATGGCTACAACTTTTCATGGATGAGTTGGGAAAACAACAGGCTGGAAGTTACTTGTTTATAGATAGCCAAAGTGCTATAAATCTTGTAAAGATTTTTCCTTGCATTCTAAAACAAAACACATACAGTTGAGATATCATTTCATTCGGTCGGCGTTGGAGGATGGACAGGTCAAGCTAGACAAGATACATATAGATGTTAATCCAGAAGATATGTTTACGAAGGCGGTGACAAGGGAGAAGCTGAGCTCCTCTTCAGCTTCATTTGGCCTTCAAGGTTGAATTCAAGTATAACAAAGCAGCAGGGTCCAAGGTACTTATTTCCAGTGGGAGCTGTAATTGCAGCAGTGTCGTCTAGAATCAGTCTCCAAGTGGGAGATTGTGTTGGTGTGGAACCTGATCAGTCTCCAAGTGGGAGATTGTTGGTATGTGGTGATTGATCATGCTATACTATATAGCCCATAGTATACTGTACACCCTGGCATGTATCCTTGCTAGGATTTGGGGCCGGGTGGGGGTTCGGGGGTGGCAGCCCCTGAAAAGTGGGGGTTTGGGGACCGCAGGGGCCCTGAGAAAAAAATTCTTCCTACTTTTTCGTATCATCACTGAAAAAAGGAAAAATCAACGAAAAAAGAAAAATTCGATTTTGTAGAACCCAAAATCTGGAAGCTTCTCAGTTTGATAAAAAGGGGTTTGAATGGGTGTTACTATATGATGATAAAAATGTGATTATTCACAAGATTGTAATAGGTTTTGCACTAGATAATTAAAGTATTGGATGGCTGTGGTTTGGTGGATGTAGCCCAGATTGGGTGAACCACGTTAAACTCTCTGTATTATGATTTATTCTGTGTGTATTTTAGTTTCTCTGTTTATTAATTAAATATGCATTTAATTGTTAGATATCTATCATTTCTAACCCTAACAACCCGTCAGGTTGTTGATGCTCTTTTGTGTTGATTTTGTACTTGGTTTGTGATGGTGATCAGTTCACCAGTTTTGGTTGTTTGTGGATTTATAGTTTGGTTGGATTGCTGCACTTGACATTACTTATGATGCTTGATGATACATTATGTGGTGATTATGTTATTTGGTTATATTATGTTTTCTTTAATAATAAATGTGGAGATGTTGTGATTCTATATATTGCTATGGTTTCTGATGTGTTTTCTAGTGTGTCTTGGTGAAAGGAAAGAGTGGCATCACTTGCTTGCAAGTGCCCTATCACCCCGTGATTACCTTTCACAGTGTGTTTGTAATGGAGATTTACATGCTACTTGACGTTTGTTTCTATGCAGGATGCAGGTACTGGACACCAACTCCACCTGCTTGTCAGGTTTGAGCATGTCCCATAAACCCAACAGGTATGATGTTGAAAAGGGAGTTGATAAGGAAGTGTCCCCATCCCAAGTTCGTCACCTTGTTGTGAGTCCAATGTTGTCTTTGTCTCAAACTCATCTTTGTTTATGTTTGGGTTAGTGTTGATTATTTATTTTAGTATGTAAATGTTTGTGATTTAATTATTTTTTATTTATGTGTGATTAATTAATGTTATTTAATTGATATAGTTATTTGTAGATAATTATGGTTAAGAAAATTTATTAATGTTCTTGATTAAGTGGATAGTTTAAATAAAATATTAGTTGCTTTGATGTAAATTAGAATTTTAAATTTGCTTAAGGTAGCGGTATTGATTTTTGAATTTTTAAGTTAATCAAATAACTCATAATGCTATATTATTATTTAAAGAAAAATAAATAAAAATAAATAAATAAATAAAATAGTTAATTTTTATTAGAGGATTTATGGGAATGAGTGGGGAATTTAATAAAATTATTATTTTTAAATATTCTTGGCATGCGGTGAATGATAGGAAGTTTTTTCATGGAAAGAAATTGCATTCCTGTACGGAATCATTTTTTTAAATTAATTAAAAAAATAAAAATAAAATAAAATTTACTTTGTGTAGACAATTTGTATTGTTTGAGATTTTTTTTTAAAAATATATATTTAAAATATTATAAAGAAAATATATAAATAAAATATATAAATAAAAATATATTTATGGGGGCGGGAATGGCCGACTACTACTGTACCTCCCTAACCCGTGGTGGAGTGCAACCACCATGGTTGCACACAACAACCATAGGCTGCTAGGCGCAACCTTGGTGGGGCTACAAAATGTTTAAAAAGATTTTTCTTTTTTTTTTAAATTCGTTTAAATTAATATTTAAAGATTTAAATATATTAAATTTAATTCAAATTAAATTTGTTAATTTATATTAATAAATATGTATGTATATATGTATATATATATATATATATATATTTATTTATTTATATGAGTTATAATTAGGTGGATTATTTTTATAATGTTAATTTAAATTGTGATAATAAACGTAATATATATATACACACACACTTGGTCAAAATTATGGAAAAATATTACGTAGGTTATTTATAAGGTCTTCATGTTGTTACTGGACAAATTGAAAGGACGTATTTTAACAAATCCAATCGAGTGCTTTTAATTAATGAAATAAATTGAGTAAACTAATAGTTTAACTTCTATGATGAAATTTCATGCAAAGAGTTATCTTAATGTGATTGTTAAGTATAGTAAATTTGCATTCTTTAACAAAATCTTGATGTTGAATAAATATTTAGTTCTTTGATTTTCTTTGAGTACTTTGTCGATTTTCTTGAGATCAGATATAAGCATGTGGGGACCCTTAAGTTTGTCGACCTTTTAATAGGAGATAAGGTTATTGTTAAAACTTCCAGAGGCATGGGAAATTGGTGGTTTATTATGTGAATTTTTAAATTGATATTTGTTTCCATTTTGGTTATAGTTGTGATCTTGAGTTTACATTGGGTTGTACCATTTCTATTTTGAGAGTTGATTCATATGAATTTTGGTGAGATGGTTTTTCCTCACAGTTGTTCTATTTTGTGTTTTAGAGTACTTGTGGGTACAACCCCTTGGAATTTGTTGTTATGATTTGGGTTTCTAGGGAGAGTGGCTCTACGTGGGCACCGACGCACAAAGGGGTTGTCAGGATAACCCACATTAGAGTTTGAGTAATAAGTGATAACCTAATTAATTAATTAGGGGATGGGTAGTTAAACATTAACAAGATAATTATGGATTTCTCATCTACCTATTAGGGCTTTCATAGACTAAAGGTGGGCCAAGAAGGCAGTGGTTCGCATAATCATGAACTCGTCTTCATGAGAGGTTAATGATTCCACATGAGTCACCCTATGGAGTGGCACCTTGAGATAGGCAGTTAGGATAACCATAGATGGAGGCAACACCTTGTGATAGGTTGTCTGGATAATCCATGTAAGGCCATGCGATGATACTCTCCTCTAGCATTCCCTTTGAGTTGTTCTATTGAAATCCTTTGCAAGTGGTCTATTGATATGTTTGATGATTTATTGTTGCCATGTATAGGAAGTGGCCTATTGTTATGTTTTGGAAGTGGTTGATTGATATGTTTGGTGATTTATTATTATGTCTTGGAAGTGGTTTTTTCTTTCCATGCTTGGAGTTTAGAATTGTGTATTTGTTTAGATGTTCTTGGTTGGGGACCCTTTCTTATATACTCCTAGCACGAGGGTGGTCAGGTGGAACATGCTATGCACCCCGTTGGGTTCCCTATTTTTCATATGTACCTTTCAGTGCAGAGTTCACTGAGACAACTTGATCCAGAGTTATATGTTTCTAGATTTATATTTGTACTTTTGCCATACGTTGTATTTTGGTATGTTACTCTCCCATGTACTGGGTAGACTTATGATGTATCCTTTGGTAATTGCTCAATGAGATGTACTTGTAAATTGATGTAATGTATAAACACAATATGCAATTCATTCTTGTATCATAATTCTTAATATCATTAAGGTTGTGTTATATCTGATAAAATATGTTCTTTATATTTCCAAGTAAAATATATTATGAATGCAAGTATGGTTTCTATGTGGATAATACTTGTCTTATTTCTTATCTTTAATAAATGTATAAATGAAAACATGTGAATGAATGAGTTATGTTAGTAGAATTGGTAATTACTTTTATTAGATTTGTTATGGGATAGATTACGTAATGTCACATCATGTACCCCAAGGGATTTAGGTGTTTAATTTGGAATCATTAACCATGTTAGTTGCATTAGTAAACTTAGTGTTTATACTTTATGTTTAAAAAAAAAATTGTTGCATTTTTAGTTTTCCTTTGGGGTTTGTGCGACGGGGCGTTATAGGAAGTATTGACCCCACAACCAAACCCCCCATCCATCACCATATTTCTATAGGAAAATTGTATAAAAAATAATAATAAAAACCCCTTACATGGGGTAAATTTTAAAATTCCTTGCAATAAGGGGTTGCTACTTCTTGAAACATGGAAGGTGGAGGTCAAGGAGGCTAAACCAAATGTCATTAAATCTAAAAGACAAGTCTTTCTTAGCATAATAGATATCTTCATCCAATACATCCTATTTATAGACAATAAGGGAAGTTTGAATGCATGGTAGAGGAAAGATCTTCCTATGTGGCGAAGATTATCCTCTTGCAATAGAATTCATAGCATTCTTGCTAGATGTGGTTGCCACATTTAAAAAGGAATTATGACATCCAAAATAATGTGACTCATATTTCAAAGGGAAGTCAAAAATAGTGATATTCAAAGAGAATTCCTTAAGAAAGTTAATAGTAGAATCTCGTTCACAACATCACTAACCTCTACAAATATCCCCAAACCATGTCCATCCCCATCACAAATAGGAATGGGAGAGCGAGGTGTATCCTCTGAGGATGCCATAAGATGTCATAAAAAGAGAAAGAGAGATGCTAGAGATGGGAGCACTATTGTTAATTATAAATGTATATAAATATCAGTTTTAATATATATTTAACTATTAAATATATAGATAAGAAAAATTAACAATTTTTTTAGTTGAAAGGTTATTTTATTTGTGATAATTTTTAAATAAATTAATGAATAAAGTTATTTACTTTGATTTTTTATAGTAATAAAGATAATAATACAATACATGAAAACAATTATAAAATGATTAAATCAATATATTTTGTTCCACTCACAAATTGATGTATCATTAATAGTATGCTTATTATGAAATACTATTAAGACATTGTGAATTTCATATAAAACCCTTTAAAAAAATTTAAATTTGATGCAGGAGCATCCAGTGGTGTAAGGGCAATCTTGCATCACCCAAAAATAGATAAATTTCAATTTTATCAGTTTTTAGATGTTTTTACATTTTTGGATACCCTTTTTATCATAATGAAATTCCCAATTTAGGGTTTTTATTTTCTGTTCCTGGGTTGAAAGATATTGCAGTTTTAGTTTCCCAGATTTGCACCTAAAAATCTTCTGAGTGAGATTTGAGGCACTTAGAGCTCCTGGATTGGTGTAGCAGATTTTGAGCGCATTTTTGACTTTGAGACCTTCCAACGGTTCAAACGGTTCGTGAATCGGAGTCCCGGATCAAAAGTTATGGCCTTGGGAAGTTGGCGCACTTTCTAGAAGATACCATTGCAAATGCTCTTTTGAAATTTGAACTTCATGTTGTAAATTTTTGGCGCCAAACCACCTAAACTTAATTTGAATGTTGTTTTGGTTCCAAACTAACAAGGATCTCTATTTATGGGCGGGTTTTCTAATTTTTGGGTAACTTTTTGGGGACAAGCTCACATATTGCGAAAGGGTTATTTTGTAGCTTTCTGTAGCTTGCATGTGTTGTAGAACTTGGGAATTTGAGATCCTCTGCATGTAAGAAGCTCCATTTTCTAAATAATAAAATTATTCTCTTGTTTGTGGGTTATTTTCTGTGTCTCAGGTTGTGCCCTCATCAAGTGGTATCAGAGCGGGTTTTTCTTGAGCGTGTGGACAAATCACCGATCATGAGGTAGTTCGCACTAGAACCGTGGTTGTGGGTTGAGGTCAAGAAAGATGCCTCCATGAGTGATGCCTAGTAGGTGTGGTGGTGCCAGAAGTGGTCGAGGCAACAAAGATGTTGGTGGAAGAGATGCACTAGCAGCCCTCCAGAGACAGGTTGATGTGTTACAAGAGCAGTTGAGAAGAGGGTTAAACTTAAGGGAGGAAAGTGAGGATGAAGGAGAGGAAGAAGGTTCAGATGTAGAAGAGGAAGAAGAAGTAATTGATCAAGACCAAATGCGGCTAATAAGAGCCATTTCGAAGATCGAGAAAAGACCCAGAGCAGAAGTCCCTAGTTATTCTGGAAGTCTGAACCCGGAAGATTTAATCGATTGGATCAACGAGCTAGAAGAATATTTTGAGTATGAGGAAATAGAGGACCCAGATCGGGTTAAGTTTGCAAAAATGAAGCTGAAGGGCCATGCTAGTATTCGGTGGAAAGAGGTCCAATTGGAAATAAATCGAAGAGGAAAAGTCAAGATCACCAGATGGGATCGCATGGTAGAGAAACTTAAGAAGCAGTTCATACCAGTGGACTACGAGTTAGATCTGTTGAAAAAATTGCAAGGGTTGAAGCAAGGAAGTAGATCTGTGAAAGAATATACTGAAGACTTTCACAAGATAATCATCAGAATGGGTCACACGGAGGCCAATAAGGAGAAGATAGCCCGATATCTTAATGGGTTACGACCAAGCATTCAGGAGGAGTTAAGCCTAGTCAGAATGACCACCATTGAGGATGTGTATCAGTTTGTTCTAAAGGTGGAAGAGAAGCTAAACAAAAGATTCAATGGAAAGCAAAAAGGACGAGGAGGTCAAAGTGGAAGGGGCAATGGAAGACCTTTAGGAAGCTGAAATGATGATGAAAAGAAAAGTGAAGATGTGGGTACTAGTCGAAGCCAAAGGAATGACAACTTCTACTACCCTCATGATCAAAACAGTGGTGATCAAAGAGGTAGAGAACGAGGGAGATATGGATAAGGATCTGGAAGAGGTGGTTTTAGAGGAACGTGTTTCTAGTGTGGTGAAGAAGGGAATCAAGCCTATGAATGTCCACAACACCAAGGAAGGGCAGACAAAAGGCCATAAGGTCATGGAAGGGTTGCGCATGCAGATGAGGAGACCCAATCTGAACATTTAGATGATGTTGAAAGGGGAGAAACCCTAGTGATTAGGAGAGCCCTAGTGACTAAAGAAAAGGAACCAGAACAAAAGAAGAATCTGTTTCACACAAGGTGCAAGTGTGAAGGAAAATGTTGTGATGTCATTATTGACGGTGGGAGCACTAATAATTTGGTGTCAGAGGAGATGGTCACAAAGTTGAAGCTAAAGAGGGAAAGGCACCCGCATCCATATCGGATTGCCTAGTTGTAGAAAGACCACAAAGTTTTGGTCAATGAGTAGTGCCTAGTAAAGTTCAAGATCGGGAGCTACCATGATAAGGTACTCTATGATATCATCCCCATGGATGCATGTCACATGTTTTTGGGGAGACTGTGGTAGTTCGATAGGCAAGCTATACATGATGGCCATGCAAACACTTATTCCTTGACAAAGGATGGGGTTTGTCACAAGTTGAAACCCCTAAAGAAGACTGAAGAAAAGGTATGCAGTAGTGCTAGAATTTGTTATGTAGATGGAAGAAAATTTTTAGAAGATATGAAACATGAGCGTGTGTGTTATGCATTGATTCCTAGAATGAGTAACGAGGATAGTGTGAATGTTCAAGAAGAAGTTTCTGGGATGTTGGATGAGTTTCAGGATATTGTTTCTGATAATGTACCTAAGGGTTTACCACCAATAAGGAAGATCAGTCATCAGATTGACTTGATTCCTGGAGCTAGTTTGCCAAATAAGGTAGCTCATAGAATGACTCTAGTAGAAATGAGGAGTTGAACAAGCACAAGTTCAAGAGTTGTTGAGAAAGGGTTTGATACTGAGAGAGTTTGAGTCATAAAAGCACTGCAAGACTAGCACCAAAGAAGGATAGGATGTATAGATTCCAGCCATAAACAAGATAACAATCAAATACAATTTCCCCTGCCAAGGATGGATGACCCGATGGACTGTTTGAGTGGAGCTCAGTACTTCACAAAGATTGATCTGAAGAGTGGATATCACCAGATCCGGATTCGAGAGGGAGATGAATGGAAGACTACCTTCAAGACCAAAGAGGGCCTGTACGAGTGGTTAGTCATGCCTTTTGGGCTAACCAATGCACCGAGCACATTCATGCGGCTCATGAACGAGGTACTAAAAGAATTTTATGTTTTGTTATTGTGTATTTAGATGATATTTTGATTTTCAGAAGACATTGAATGAGCATTTGATGCATATTCGAGAGCCTTTGAGAAGTTAAGAGAAGAGAAACTGTTGATTAATCCAAGAAATGCAGTTTTGTGAAGAGGAGTTAGTGTACTTGGGGTTTGTTGTCTCACAGAAGGTCTCAAGATAGACCCGCAGAAGGTGAAGGCTATTATGGAATGGCCTACCCCAAGAACTGCTACCGAGGTGAGATCTTTCCATGGTTTGGCTAGTTTTTATAGAAAGTTCATTAGAAACTTCATAGTATTTGTGGACCCCTGACTGAAACAATGAGAGGAGGAGAAAAGAATTCAAGTGGAGCACTTGAGCAGCAAAAAGTTTTGAACTGTTGAAGCAGAGGTGACAAAGTAACTGTTCTAGCTCTCCCAGATTTCAACAAGGTGTTTCAGGTGGATTGTGATGCTAGTGGTTGTGCCATTGGAGCAGTGTTGAGCCAAGAAGGTAACCCCATTGCCTATTTCAGTGAAAAGTTAAATGATGCCAAGAGAAAGTATTCTGTATATGATCAGGAATTTTATGCAATAGTTCAAGCATTAAGGAAATGGAGACATTATTTGTTGCCGAAGGAATTTGTTCTCTATACTGATCATCAAGCCTTGCAGTACCTAAATAGTTAGGGAAAATTAAATCAGAGGCATATGAAATGGGTAGAGTTTTTGTAGAGTTATACCTTTGTTTTGAAACATAGGAGTGGGAAGTCAAATAGGATTACAGATGCCTTAAGTAGGAGGCATACATTGATGACAAAGATGCATTGAAGTGGTTGGGTTCAATGAACTCAAGACACTAAATGCAGAAGATCATGATTTCACGTGAGGCTTGGAAAGTTTGCAAGGAACCTTTTACGTGGACGGACAAGGTGGGCTGGATTTCATAATCTAGGATGGCATGTTATTTAAGGGAAGTCAATTGTGTGTCCCGAGGAGTTTTATGAGGGAGAACCTGATAAAGGAGAAGCATAGTGGAGGAATGGTAGGATATTTTGGTCGGGATAAGACCATTGCCATTATCAGTGAGCATTATTATTGGCCTTAGTTGTCACAAGATGTGAAGAAGTTTGTACAAAGCTGCGAGTATGTTAGATGGCTAAAGGAGTGAGCCAGAATACAGGCTTATATCAGCCCTTACCTGCATACCAAAGGCCATGGGAGGATATAAGTATGGACTTTGTTCTTGGTTTGCCAAGGACACAACGAGGGAATGATTCAGTCTTTGTGGTGGTTGATAGGTTTTCAAGATGGCACATTTCATTCCATGTCAAAAGATCCATGATGCAGTCCACATTGCTAACTTTTTCTTCAAAGAGGTGGTGAGGCTACATGGTCTACCAAAGAGTATTGTTTCAGATCGTGACACCAAATTTGTGGGGTACTTTTGGAGGACCTTGTGGAAGAAGCTGAAGACAAAATTGAAGTTCAGTTCGCACACCATCCACAAATAGATGGGTAGACAGAGGTTGTTAATAAGAGTCCGGGTAACCTATTGAGATGTTTGGTAGGAGATAAACCCAAGGGATGGGACTTGATCTTACCCCAGGCAAGAATTTTCACAACAATTCTGTCAATAGAAGCACGGTAGATCACCATTCTAGATTGTGTATGGAGGTAGCCCTAGAATAGCTCCATAATTGAGGAAGATGGACCAAGAGAAGAAAATAAGTGCTCAAGCCGAATATTTTGCAAAACACATCAAGGATATACATGAGAAGGTAAGAGAACATATTAACAAGATGAATATGCAGTATAAGGCTAAGGACAGATCAGAAGAGAAGGTATAAGGAGTTTCAGATTGGTGATGAAGTGATGGTCCACTTGAGGAAAGAAAGGTTTCAGTGGGAACATATAACAAATTGAAGATGAAGAAGTTCGGTCCCTGTAAAATTTTGAAGAGGCATGATTCAGAATGCATATGAGGTAGAGTTGCCAGATGGATTCAACATTTCCCCTGTGTTCAACATTTCAGATTTGATAGAGTATCATGAAGGTGGCACAAAGGAAGTACCAATGATGGAACAAAGGGATTCCAAAGACCTACTTCCAGAAAAGAGGAGATTGAGGAAATCTTGGATAGTCATGTAGGAAAGAGTACCGTAAACAAAGCAAGATGAAGAATATCTCGTGAAATGGAGAGGAAGGCCCAGGAAGATTCATCTTGGCTATCTAAGGCAGCTGTTCACTAGTTATGCTTCCTCAACCATCTAAGACGATCGGTCACTTCTCCATTCTCGGTGTTTGATGCAAGAGCATCTAGTGGTGTAAGGGCAATCTTGCATCACCCAAAATAATTAAATTTCAAGTTTCTCGCTTTTAGATGTTTTACATTTTTGGATACCCTTTTCACATAATGAAATTCTCAATTTATGGTTTTTATTTTTGTTCCTGGTTGAAAGATATTGCAGTTTTAGTTTCCCGTGATTTGCACTGAAATCTTCGAGTGGGATTTGAGGCACTTAGAGCTCCAGATCGGCCCCAAAACTTGCCAAAATTGGCGTATAATATTTTGAGCACGTTCTTGACTTTGAAACATTTCCAATAGTTCAAACGGTTCATGAATCGGAGTCCCGGATCAAAAGTTATGACCCCGGGAAGTTGGCGCACTTTCTAGAAGATACCATTGCAAATGCTCTTTTGAAATTTGAACTTCATGTTGTAAATTTTCGGTGCCAAACTGCCTAAACTCAATTTGAATGTTGTTTTGGCTCCAAACTAGCAAGGAGCTCTATTTATGGGTGGGTTTTCTAATTTTTGGGTAACTTTTTGGGGACAAGCTTGAATATTGCGAAAGGGTTATTCTGTAGCTTTTTGTAGCTTGCATGTGTTGTAGAACTTGGGAATTTGAGATCATCTACATGTAAGAAGCTCCATTTTCTAAATAATAAAATTATTCTCTTGTTTGTGGGTTATTTTTTGTGTCTCGGGTTGCACCCTCATCAAAAAAATTTATATATTAACCATTTAAGTAAATTTAAGCACTTTCAATAATGAATATGATATGTCCTTTCAAAATATAGAAATTATAAATTTGTAGGTACATTTTTTTTAAAAGATGTTAAATTAAGAAAAATACAACTTTCTTGAATTATATGGTCTTGTTATTTTCTACTCTATAAAAGAAATATGAAAATATATTATTTGTAACCATTAATCAACACAATTATTAATATGACTTTGAAAATTCTCAATTAATAGTCATGCAATTGTTTAATTATTTATTTCTTACTTATAAAAAGATTAGAACTAGTAATGTGGCTTTGAAATTTCTACTCTACCCTAGAACATCTTTCAAAGGGTTGCTAAAAATCTAAAACAATAATTTAATAAGTTTTTTTGAAGGAATCATTGTTAAAAATCTATATTCACAAATCAAAAATATTTTTCAAAGCAAGATATCAATCTAAATTCATAATTCAAAATGATTTTTCAAAAAAAATTGTTAAAAATTCAAATCAATCATTATCAATCTTCTCATTTATTATCATTTTTTTCACACTCAAGACTGTCTTATTATTTTTATCTCAATATATAATTAAAATTAAGTAAACCCTATCATGAATATGAAATTTTTTCCATTACAATTATATAAAAATCAATGGGAAAACATGAAAATATGAAAACAAGAGAATGCAAAAATTCAAACCAAACATAATTTACTAGCATAATTTATTGAGGTAAAATTGATTAGTAATGTTGAATATAATTGCAGAATCAAATGAAAAAGATATTGTAGAAAATAAAAGATTAAAAACAATCACAAAACAAGAGCACAAAATATATCGTGGTTCACCATTAATAAATGGCTACGTCCACACTCAGGGATTATCTCTTATTAATTCTCAAGTTCTGAATGAATTACATATTCAGCCAACAACATATTAATAAAACAGTCTTCAACCTCAATAATAAGAAAAAATCTATCAAAAAGGATTACTTCTAATTTTGTGAATACATGTAAAAAAAAGCCAGTCGTAAAAGACATCCTTTTCAAATATGGGAGAGAAACTTTCCAATTTATACAAAAGGAAACCTTATCAAGAATCTAGATAATTTGGGCTTCACTAAACCCAACAATCTCGCACTTGAAGACCAAATTGCTACTTAGAGATATCCCACCATTGCAGAGTTAATGTCAGAGGTACACATGTTTGAGAGAAGCTCTACAAAATTTGAACTTCTCTTTGGGAACTAACTTTGTCAACATGTCACCTGGATTCAACTTTGTGTCAATTTTCTCCACCTGCAGCTTACCCTCTTCAATACAATGGAAAATGAAATGATATCGCAACTCTATATACTTCGTCTGATTGTGAAAGATTGAATTCTTGGACAAGTGAATAGCACTATTGCTATCACAAAAGAGAGTAAAAACAAATTGTGAAAACCATAAATCACCTAATAACCGCTGAAACCATATCATTTCCTTGGCTCCTTCAGAAAGAGCAATATATTTTTCCTCCGTAGAAGAAAGTGCAACCACCTGTTGCAACTGAGAAACCCAATTGATTGCTGCCCAGACAAAAGTGAAAACATAAAAATAGTAGAACGTCATTTATCCAAATCTCCAGCCATATCTGAATCAACATAACCTTGTAGATGATGTCCTTACCACCAAAATATAAACTATGATCATAAGTACCTTTCAAATACCTAAATATCCACTGTATTGTTTGCCAATGTTGTTTACCCGAATTACTGATAAATCTTCTCACAACTGCCACTGCATGAGAAATATATGAATGATTACAAGTCATCGCATACATTAAACTGCCAACTACTGATGAATATGAAATATGCTTCATGTGTTCTTTTTCTTCTTTTGTTTTAGGACACATAGCTGAGGATAACTGAAAATGATCAGCCAAAGGAGTACTACGGATTTGGCATTCTGCATATTGAATCTATCTAAGATTTTGAGAATATATTTTTCTTGGGATAATCTAAGTTCTCTCTTTTTTCTATCCCTGATTATATTCATCCCAAGAATCCTCTTTGCTGCCTCTAAATCCTTCATGGAAAATCTTTGAGAGAAATGTTGTTTCAACTCACGAACTATCCTCACACTATTTCTAGCAACCAACATATCATCAACATAAAGTAATAAAATAAAAAACTCACCATTTGGAAGCTTCTTGTAATAAACAAACAAGTCTAAATCACAACAAATAAAATTTTGTTGAGTCATGAAGTTGTCAAATTTTAAATACAATTGCCTTCGGGCTTGCTTGAGCCCATACAAACTCTGCTTCAATTTGCAATATAAATGTTCTTGACCTAGCTTTGCAAAACCTTCAGGTTGCTCCATGTATAATTCCTCTTCAATATCTCCATGAAGAAAAGCTACTTTGACATCTAATTGCTCAAGTTCAATATCCGAAACAGCTGCCAAGCCTATCACTGCTCGAATGGTCTACATTTGCACAACTGGTGAAAATATCTCATTGAAATCAACACCTTTTTCTTGAGCAAAACCCTTCACAACCAATTTGGCCCTGTAACGGTTATGACCTCCATCTTCCTCTTTCACACAATATACCCATTTATTCTCCAGTGGTTTACGATTTGGAGCAAGATGAACCAAATCCCATGTATCATTTGCATGCAAAGACTCCATTTCTTCATTCATTGCCTCCATCCATTTTACTAAATTTGAATCTTTGCAAGCTTGTTTAAATGTTGCAGGCTCTGCCTCACCACAAATCAACATTTCATAATCATAACCAGTAGATAAAAATAACTCATAATCATCATATTTCTTTGGTAGCTTCCTCTTCCAGGTTGTTCTCTGTAATTGTGGACCAATTTCTTACTATAAAACACCCTATTGCTCTGCATTTTCCTCATTATTCTATAAATGACCAACAATACTGTATTTTTCTACAATCCCCTGTTTCATTTCTCTAATTTTTTGCCCCTGTACACCTCCATGAGACAGATATTTATCCAAAAAAAAATCCTCTTATAACAACATTTGTTTGAATTGGAGGCTACAAATTTCCATGAAGAGGTTGCGTCTCAACCAAAGACAATGATGGAGCTAGTGGAGAGTGCGAATGAACTAATGGAGGTAGAAACAAGTTCAATTGAGGCACATAAGGCATTACTTCATCTAGAAAGGTTGATGCACCATTTAGGAAAGGCTATGAATGAGCCAATGAAGGCATCAACATCTCATTCAAAGGTAGCATATTAAAGATTGATGGTTGCATGTTAATTTGCAATGGCAAAAAATTATTATGTAGAGGCTATGAATTAAACAAAGAGGGGGTTGGCAGAGGCTGTGAAGTGATTGTTAAAGGCTGTGATGAAGTAACTAAGGGGTGCATAAAGCCTATCACTGGATGTGTTGCAATTTGTGAGGGGACCTTTTGAATAAGAGACTGTGTTGAAGTGGACAGAGGCAATGCTAAATTGGAACAATGGCTAGTGATGACAGATGGTTGTGAAGAAGCAACTAAAGGCTAGGAGAATAAAACATAAGTTTTCTTGACATGGCCATTATCAAATAAATCAACATCAAAATAATCATCTGAAGATGTGTCCTGAGGCTACAAACCTGAGAATTTTTTCTCATTGAAGACAACATCTCGACTGCGAACAATCTTTTTGGTGATGGGATCCCACAACCTAAAAATGAATTGATCTTCTCCATACCCTAGAAAAATGTACCTTTTTTATTTGAAATCAAGCTTCATTTGTTGTTCTTTGGGAATATGTATGAATGCTTCATAGCCAAATACCCACAAATAATGATATGAAATTCTCTTCCCAAGCCACCTCTCCTCTGGAATATCAAAATCCAAACGGGATGATGGTGCACGATTGATCAAATATACTATAGTGTTGCACACCTCTACCCAAAACTCTTTTCCCAAATTGGCATTGGAGAGCATGCATCGAGCTCTTTCTAGAATTGTCTGATTCAACTACTCAACTACACCATTTTCCTGAGGGGTGAATGGGACGACCTTTATTCTACGAATGTCGTTGTCTACATAGAAATTATGAAAGTCTGAGGAGAAAAACTCTCCTCCATTATCATTTTTTAGACATTTAATTTTATGCCCTATTTGATTTTCAACAAGAGCCTTAAAAAATTTAAATTTTGAAAAAACTTACATTTTTTAATTTAACATATAAATCCAAACTTTTCGAGTGTAATCATCAAGGAATGTGACAATGTAATTTGCACCACCAAAATAAGTTACCTCAGTGGGACCAAAAACATCTGAATGCACAAGTTCCAAAGGAGTGGCTTTCTGATCATGACCTATCCTCAAGAAGATGGCCCTGCTCTAGTTTCCATAAAGGCAATGTTCACAAAACTGTAAATCCACTGATTGCAAGACGGGAAGTTGATCTCATTAAAACATTACTTCAAGCCCTTTATTGCTAATGTGACCGAGCCTCTTATGCCAAATTTCTAAATTGATGTCCATGACTGTCATGGCAGCTCCCACTTCACCATGGAATTTTAAAATATAAAGATTTCCCAACTTCTTTCCCCTTGCAAGCACTAAAACCCCCTTGGTTACTTGCGAATTTTCCAAAGAAAATTTAACATTACACCCAGAAGCAATTAACTGACTTGCATAAATTAAATTTATTTTCAATAAAGGAACATATCTCACATCCTTTAAAATCCACTGATTTCCATTTTTCAAATTCAAAATTATATCGCTCTTACCAACTATTTCACATTCCTTATTGTCACCAAGAAAAACCTTACTGAACGCACCTTCTTTGAAATTTGTAAAAGCTTGTTGGCATGAAGTAGCATGGAAAGAAGCCCCAGAATCAAGTACCCAAGAATCTACAGTCATGTCTCCAGTAGCCAAAATTGAAACTCCATCGTCTTTTTTAGCTGCAGTGTTTGCTTCATTGTTACTAACTTTGCCTTGTGCCCTTTTATAATTCTAGCAATTTTTCTTTGTGTGGCCCGATTTGCCACAAAACCTGTTGGAATAAGTTTGTCATTGATGTCAAGGTTGAGCTACTTGGTTTCCTACTTGAGGTGCTTGAGGTGCTTGAGGTGCTTGACCTACTTGAGCTAGGTGGTTGCCTACTTGTCACTACTTGGTCTATAATTGTGCCAAATCATCCTTACCTTTTCAACAGGTTGAAAATTCCAAACTTATGTGCCAAGTCAGTTTGCTTGATCATTAGTTTGAAAATTCCAATCTTTCTTTGAGGTTTGATTCTCTTTAAGGTGGCTTATTTTTGTCTTATGCAAAGTCAGCTATTTTGTGTCAGCTTTATGACAGTTTGAAAAATTCTTTGGTTACCTTTTATGTGGCTTGGTTTCTCTTAAGGAGTATGGATTTTTAAGAAAATCTTATGGCTATAGAGTGACTTGCGTGTCTTGGTTAGAAATTAAATCCTTAAAATGAAGCCACGTAACAAATCTCTTTGGCAGCATTGTCCATTAAAAATGAGGCTAAATTTAATGGTATAAGAGAATTTTCTTTTTAAGAGTGGCTTATATTTTATATGACACATGGCCTTTAAAGAATTCTTTTGGACGTGGCCTTATTGTTTCTAAGCATGTATTTCATTGTATAATGGGTTCAAAATTTTAATAAAGTTGAATGTTTGTAGAATTGAATTGTCTTTTAAATGTAGTGACATCTATGATATGTTGGAGGCAATTATCTCATGAATTTTGAAGTTGCATAATACTTGGCAGCGACATGAGTTGGAAAGTCTACTATTTGAATTTAAAATTCATTTCTCTGACTTTGAAATTTGTAAACTTCATTAGTAGCAATGGGTTTAGGTGTTATACTTTGACTGAAGAATTCTAGTAGGTTTTGGATATATTTTGGAGATGTATAGAGGATCATGGATAACGTTTTTGGCTAAGACATGATACCTTATTGATACCAACGATTTCAAATTCTTGTTACATCTGGAAACATTAGGATATTGGTTGAAATCATTTTTGAAGAAGACATCATGTTTTGTTATTTTGGATTGGTCTTTTAAGTCTGTCATTTCTTATCCTCCCTGTTTGGTAATGACCCTGGGATAGATATCATTTTCATATCAAGCTGAAGGCTTAATAATTATTGCAACATAGGGGTATATGGAGAGCAACATTTTTAAATGAATATAATAAAATGGTTTTCAGGAGCAGCTAGTTTTAATGTTTGGATATTTCTAATTGTGAAGTTTCATTTCAGTCGGCTACAGGTGTCAATGAATTTTTAATTCCTTCTTCATTTGTTGGAGAGATGCTTTTTGAATAACATTTGGTTTCTAATTCTGATGGTTTCTAAGACATGTTTGTATCGAGCCCTTTTTGGGTGATAGTTTGTGTGGAAGAAATTAATGAGCAACTCCTTTATTAGAAATGACTTCATATTTGTCAGATAAATATTCTTAATATATTGCTAGTGGAACTTTTATTGTCCTCTCTACACCTGAGGAGTTTATTCTGGCAGTGCTTATGATGGTTGTGGTTGACTATTCTATTCTAACTAGAGGCAGCCGAGTATACGTTTTGATGAAGACATTTTTGAGAATGAGATCTTTAAAATATTGATAGAATTGATCACTTATTGTGTTCACATGTGTTGGAGTTTGATTAGGCATAAAAAAGTGTCTAAAAGAGAAATGATAGTTTAATCATTCTTGTTGCTTTGAATATGGAGTTTGTTGCATATGGTTAGAATATTTTATAGGCTAAATGATATGTGTGTATTGTTGACAAAAGACATCATTTTGAGAATCATCTTCATTCTCTATATACTGCAATAAAGTATAAATTTTTATGCATATGAAAAGAGTGAAATGATGAGTGTATGTAGTGCCTTCAAATTTTGATGAGATTACTGGTTTGAGCGTGCTCATGTATGGAGTTTTATGATTAGAGGGGTGTAAGAATAATTAGAGCTGCTTTCATTTGATTGAAGAACATTTCAATAAGGAAGAGAATGTATTATTCCAGATTTATGATTTCATTCTCTATAGACAAGTTGAGTGTTTGTTGTGTGTGTGATGTGAGGCTAAAGCTATGACCTACTTGTATCATGCCTCTGTGTGTGAAGTTTAATCTGATATGTGTTTTGTTTGAGTTATCAAGTTGTTGAGGAGTTTGATGTTGAGTTCAGAGTATGCTACTTACCTTCGTGTTGAGTTTTTGAGTGGATTTGTTATAATATTATGTTTTTTGCATAATGTCTGATAGTGTGATAAAAGTGTGAAGACCTGGATTAAGAAGGGAGTTTCTAGTTTGAGTGTTAAGTGATCTTGGGGATGCAAGATAAAGGTTTTGGTATTTCAGTTTTTGATTCAGAACAGTGTGTATGTATTTGAGGGCCTCACAGTTCATGTGAAGGAATTTTTTGAAATCTGTGTTGCAGTGTTATTAGTTTTGAAAATTTTGGAGTTGGTGCTTCAGTGTATTCAAAGTTGGTGCTTCAAAGGAGGGTTGGTGCTCTCGGTGGGTTGGTGCTCACTAAATGAAATCAAAGTTGGTGTTTTGTGGAAGTTGGTGCTTCCAGTGAGTTGGTGCTCACTTATGTAATCAAGGTTGGTGCCCTTTGGTGATAAATAAAAGCAATATCTTGTTGTGGTTTTTTTTACCCGAAAGGCTTTTCCATGTTGAAAATGGTGTTCATCTTTCTATGGTGTTTATGTTGTTCTTTTTGTTTCTTTCAATGATTTGATTTCTAATTTACATATGGTTTAAAGTTTTAAAAAGTTCTAAAATATTGATTCACCCCCCTCTCAGTATTTCCTATGTGCTCTTCAAAACCAACAGGCACCAATCCTTCCTCTTGATTGCAATCTATGTGCAGATTTTGACCTTATTCTATTATTATTTTTTCCTCTTTCTTTACTTCTACCTCTATTACCAGTACTTACAATAGTTAATGCCTCACTAGATGAGGGTTCCTAATTTTTTCTCAACATATCTTTGCTGAGAAGAGTGGCTGCAACATCATCAAATTTTAGCTTGCTTTTGGTAGCTACCGAGGTGCTCACTGCCATCACAACACCTTCCCAGCTATTGGGTAAAGAACACAGTAATAAAATAGCTTTGATCTCATCATCCAAATTAATGCCTATAGAAATCAATTGTGTGACTAATGTATTAAATTCATTCAAATGATTTGACATAACTTCTCTTTGCGTTTTTAAATTATATAATCTTTTCATAATAAATACCTTATTGGAAGCATATTCCATCTCATACATTGAAGACAGTTTATCCAACAACTCCTACGTAGTCTTCTCTACAGAGACATTAAATAAAAAATTACTAGACAATGAAAGGAAAATTGTAGCTCTTGCCTTTTTGTCCAACTTCTCCTAATCTTCATTAGATAAAGAGCCTTTCCCTTTAGTTTTTCCTACCAATGCATTTGAAAGGTCTTGCTTGATAAGCAATGATTCCATATGCACTTTCCAGAGACCAAATTTTTTTCTTGCAAACTTTTCTATTTTCCACTTGTCTACATCTTCCATGGCCATAGAAGTTCTTCACTATTTCCTGCACCAAATTTCTCCAACCTGCTCTGATACCAATTGTTGAATAGAATTGCAAAATCAAATGAAAATGATATTGCATAAAATAAAAGATAAAAAACAATCACAAAACAAGAACACATAATTTATCGCGGTTCACCATTAATAAATGGCTACGTCCACACTCAAGGATTATCTATTATTAATTCTCAAGTTCTGAATGAATTACATATTTAGCCAACAACATATTAATAAAACAGTCTTCAACCTCAATAATAAGAAAAAATATATCAAAAAGGATTTCTTCTAATTTTGTGAATACATGCAAAAAGAAGCTAGTTGTAAAAAACATCCTTTTCAAATATGGGAGAGAAACTTGCCAATTTATATAAAAGGCAACCTTATCAAGAATCTAGATAATTTGGGCTTCATCGAACCCAACAAGTAAAACCATATTTTTTTTCATAAGTGTAATAGGGGAGAGGGGCCCATAGTGGAGCACCCTAACTTTTTGTTTCTCAAAATCTCACAAGGAATTTCAAACCAGTCCCAATTTTGTACAACAGTTTATTTGGCAACTCACCTGCTTAAAAAATTTAATTTTAGGGTCATTTATCATCAAATATGATACCACATCAGCATGCTTTTTGTTAAGGTATTAAAAAATGCTAAAAATAAAAGTGAGACCAATAGTAGTGCACTAAGTCATGTTTTATTGGTGCGCTGATGTGGCATCACATGATTTGTTAGTTTGTGTACTTGATGGATAAAAAGTGTTTTGCAATTGGATATTAAGATGCTCCACTATGGAGCTCACTGAGGACTATTTCTATCCCCACTATTGGAGCCCACGCCACTATGGGCCTCTCTCCCCTACACATAATGACATTTCTTATTTTATTATTGAACCTTTCAAAATCAATGTAATTTCCCTTAAAAAATACACCAAAGAAAATTCATGTAAAAACATAATTAAGTGGAATACAACTCATAGATAAAATGTTTATAAATTAAATGACATAAAATTATGATTATCTAAAATTTCCACACATTTTAAAGACTTACAAAATCTCTCCATAGACTTCAAAAATCGTCTCTATATTTTTTAGATAGAAAAGTTATAATTTCAAGACTTTCGCTACATCTTCCCCACTCTCAAGACTTTGACTTGAAATTAAATGGAAGTGACAAGTGAATGATTAAGCTGCCTAAAACTAATGTATATGTTTATTCACTCATCTTACCTATAAATCAGTGGGGTTTCCCCCAATATACATGCCCAAAATATTTATGTCACACTCTCTACCTAAAAAGAAGTAGAAGAGTCGTGATTAAGCCGCCTATAGTTGATTGATGTGTATCAAAATTTTCCACACATTCCAAAGACTAGAAAAATAATAAGTGTGCATGAGAAAGACTTGAAATGAAATGAAATGAAAGATTTTAATGATGTCCACGAGACTAAACAGTCTATGGGACTGAGACCAACAACTTAGTTTGTCTCGAAACTCTTCTCCAGATCAGATCTCCTGCTATTAATTTTGACTAGGAGGCTGGCCATCTGATTCAACTTATCCTCCTCAAATAATTTCTGCATATTTTCCAGATCTGAAATATTTGCGTATTGGTTACGGATATTTTCATACCCCGTGCATTCCATGACAAAGTGCCACTCTGTCTCTACCATTCCCTTATTGCAAAATAAGCACGTTCTTTCTTCCCAAGTTTCCTTAGGTTTCTTCCACCTACTAGTCTCACATCTAAGATGGTGGGACCTCGTCCTCAATTGAGCAAAAAACAACCTCACTTTCCCTTTAATAGTTGCATCTAAATAGGTTTTTTCACCATGTTCCTTGGCTGGGTTAAACTCTTTGATGTAATATGCTTTTTTTCACCCGATTTGATTTGACCACATGGCAGTCCTGAATTTCTCCTTCACATAGATTTTTATTTCACTATTGGTGCCAGGAAATTCATGTAATTCGATGTCCCACTTTTTCAACCACTTGATGTTTTGTTTCATCCAATTTTTCTTTCTTCAAACTAGAATCTCCTCCATAACCGTTTTGGGCCACCGGTGGTTATCCATGTTTTCTATCCTTTTTAGATAACTTAACAGTCGGGTTATCGTTGAAGCTTCCAAAGGAAAAGCCCCCGCTTCAGCTAAAATAATTTCATAAGGAACAATGGCTTTAACTTTGAGATTGCTTGTTATTAGGTGTTTTCGGATTCTTTCTATCTGTCTCCAATTGCACTTTGATGTGTTGTTTCCCCACACTTCACACCCATAAAGCACAACCGGTGTGACAAGTAAACCAAAAAGGATTTTCTTGGTTTTCCAATCCCAAAGTTCAACTTTTCTACACCTATTCTGAAGCAGGTAATAGGATTTCCAACCTCCCTATATCCTTTTTGTTCTGCAAGTTTCCCAATTGATCTTATAATGGAAGTCAATCCCAAGATATTTTTGTATTCTTTCACTATATAAAGTGGGATGCCTTCAAAAAGAAAGGTATGATGTTTAGCTTTTCTATTCAATGAGTAAATCATGATTTTGGTTTTGGAGGTGTTCACTTGCATCCCAACTTCCTAAAAAAAGTGTTCTAGGGCTTTTAAATGTTCTCTTAACCCATGAGCTATTTTTGAAATTAAGATAAGATCGTTAGCATATAGAAATAATTTCACTACATAACCTGCCAATTGGATACCATCCCCACCATCCTTGTTTAACCAAGCTTCCAACTTATCAATGTATAGCCCAAAAAGCATGGGAGATAAAGGGCAGCCCTGCTTAACTCCAATGTTGTTGCCAAAACATTCTGACATACCTTCACTTGTTCTGATTTTAGCACTAACCTTCTCATACAACCTATGAACAGCTGCTCTATATGCATTTGGAATGCCTAATTCTTCCATCCTATACCATAATTTGTCCCTAGGAATTGTGTTGAAAGCCTTCTTAAAATCTACAAAGCAACAATAAGCCTCCTCACCCTGAGTATCCCAAATTTTCTCAATCAAGTGCCTAAGGGTGATGCAGTGATCGATGGTAGAGTGCCTGGACCTAAAACCTACCTATCCCTTTGCTCTTTTGCCCTCATTTTATGCCCATTTTCTAATCCTACATTCAATCATGCTCCCAAATAACTTGCCAAAGATAGAGTTGACCGTAATTGTGCGGTAGTTAGATGGGTTATTGATATCACCACTTTTAAATACAGGAATGACCACACTAGTAGTCCACTCCGTAGGAAAACCTTCCTAATTGACATTGTTGAAAATTCTTTTTATGTGAGGAGCAAGAGTTTCAATCCCCCATTTTAAAAAATTAGACTATAGCCCATCTATGTCTTGTGCTTTTCGGCTTGCTAAGTTCTTTATTCCTTGTTTAATATCATCCACATTGAATAATTCCATTGATGTGTTAATAACAGGAGGGTAGTTTTTCTCATGGGCCCACTCATAAAGAAGTCTAGCATACTCTAACCATTGGATTTCCGTAATATTGTTTTCCACCTTCTTTTTCTTTTGTTGTAGTTCCCTCCAAAAGCCTTCAGGATTATGTTTCCCAAGAGTGATTAGTTCCTTCCTTCTTTCGTTTACATTATTTTTTTGGACTGAACTAATTTTTCATATTTTTTCTTAAAATCTTTGTCCATACCTCTCTTCTTTAGTGATCTATTGGCTGCCTTACATTCTTCATCATACCACAGATTTTCCAGAAAAGTGTTTGTTGTCCCCACCTTGGGATGAGACCTTTTGCATGCATTTAAAGCCTTGTGTATTATTGGGATCAACAAATCGTTGTGAATTTGGACATCAACCTCTTTTGTTGCTTTAGACTCCCCATTATTTTTCAAATCATGGAAATGTTGCTTAAGAGCAGCATTGAATAATTCCCTATTTTCTTGATTTATGAGGATTTTACCCTTGGGAAGGGCTTTTTTGTGTGTGTGCATAACCTGTTTATTGTGTTGGCTGATTGGTGAAATGCATAGTTTAACCCAGAGAGGTAAGTGGTCAGATTTCATCTCGATAGGGCAGTCCTGAATATCAAAGTCATCCAAAGAGGTAACTTTGATGATTATCATTTACATCCTCCACACGCTCAGCACTTTGAAATTTATAACTGCACGTCTTCCACATGCTAAAGACTTTAAAAATTCTAACTCCACATCTTCCACTCGCTCAAGACTTAGAAAATTGTATGGAGGCAACTTACAAGCTCTTATAAATACTCTTCTATATTCACATCCTCTCTCCCCTACTCTCTAAACATGGGCAAACCAATGATTTGGGTGCTCCTCTTCCTATTGCCCATGCTCACCTCCTCCTCCTGGGAATGCCCCCCTCATGAATTAACTACCCTCAACCACATCAAGCAAGAGCTACTTGATCCATATGACTAGTTGGCATCGTGGAAGGGCTTATATTGCTGCTCTTGGATGGGAATCACCTGCCATAGGTGCACTGGCCATGTGGTTCATGTGGATCTTAACAACTACTTTCATTATGCCTTTTTGCTGGTAGCTGGGAATTCGAGCAGCCAAATATTCCCTGCTTTATTCCAACTGCACCATTTGGAGTACCTTCACCTTAGTGCTATTTACTTTTACCCTCTTCCCATTCCTTCATAGCTTTCAAGCCTCAACAGATTGATTCATTTGAGTTTGCAAGGTTGCGGGTTTACTGGCTCAATTCCAAATGAGATTGGCAACATGTCTAGCTCGACATTTATAGACATCTCCTAAAATTCTATTCTAGAGATGAGGTAATCAAGCTCATGGATACAAAATTTGCAAAGGCTGGAGCACCTTGGAATGTTAGCTGTGAATCTAACAAGTGATGTGGTAGAGAATGTTGCATCCCTCCCTAATCTTACGTCACTTGACATGTCTGATCTATCAGGTACACTTCTCTCACCTTTTGTAAACTTCACCTCCCTCTCCCATCACCTTGTTGGCAGTTACTTCACTTGGCAGTAGTTTCCCATCTGGATTTCAAACCTTACATCTCTAGTTTCCCTTTCACTTTCATACTACAATATCACTCATTCCATCCCTTTTACTGTTTTAAGCCTTCCACACTTGAGGAACCTTGACTTGTCCTATAACCCTGATCTCAAAGTCGACCTCTCCTTCATTGTGCAACACACTTCCCAGCTTAGCATCCTTTCTATTAGGAGTTCAAATGTGCAAGGAGTGATTCCAAATTATATTGGGAATATGTCCTTGTTAATTGCCTTGGATCTTTCTGATAACAATATTAAAGGTAGTCTTCCAAATTCTTTGGGAAATATGTCCTTTTTGACCACCTTAGATCTTTCTCATAACAATATTGAAGGTAGTCTTCCAAATTCTATGGGAAATATGTTCTCGTTGACCACCTTAGCTCTTTCTTATAACAATATTGAAGGTTGTCTTCCAAATTTTATGGGAAATATGTTCTCGTTGACCACCTTAGCTCTTTCTTATAACAATATTGAAGGCAATCTTCCATATTTTATTGCAAATCTCTCACAACTTGAAAGGTTGCATCTTTTTGGAAACTCGCTAAGAGGAAATATTCCATGTAGCTCTTTAGGTGGACTACAAAAGCTTTTACATCTCTCCCTTGGTTCAAACCAATTAAATAGAAGCTTGCCATCTAGTTTTGGTAATCTCTCATCTTTACTTGTACTTCATCTATCAAATAATTCTTTGAGTGGCACATTCTTTATCTCTCAGCTAGAAAATTTCACAAAGATTTATATATTAAGTCTTTCTGATAATTTCTTGAGGGTAAAAGTTAAAGGCTCTTCGATCCCCAAATTTCAGCTTAAATATTTATTTTTGAGATCTTGTAATATGGATGGTGATTTTCCAGCTTTCATATCAACTCAATACAACATAAGCTATTTGGACTTGTCTAACAATTCTTGTAGTGGAAATATTCCAAATTGCTTGTGGGACCTTACATCTTTCGACGCACTCAATCTCTCATGTAATCAATTTGGAGGAAGGCCTTTGTCATCCAAGTTCAGTAAGTTTAATGTTCTAATCATTGACTTACATAGAAATAAGTTACAAGGGAATGTTTTTGTACCTCATGCAGATGTGGAGTTCCTGGACATGTCCATGAATCAATTTGAAGGCAACACTTCAGTAAACATTGACAAATATAGCCAGAGCGAACTCAATTATTTTTCACTTGCAAATAATAATATTAGTGGTGCCTTTCCACACTTTATTTGTGAAGGACATCACTTGGAAGTTTTAGATGTGTCAAATAACAAGCTCACAGGGAATATTTTTACAAGTTTTGGGAATTGCTCATCAACACTAAAGGTGTTAAATCTAGAAAATAATAATTTGGAAGGAGAGATCAAGAGCATGGTTTGTCTTAAAACATTAAAATTGGGAGGTAACAAACTACAGGGGCCAATTCCATCATCACTTAAGAATTGTACTTCACTGGAGATTCTAGATTTGGGATCCAATAACATGCAAGGAACCATCCCAAATTGGATAGGGAAGTTAATTGGTCTTCAAATTTTGGTGTTACAATCTAATAAATTTGAAGGTGGAATACCATTAGAGTTAACAAAATTAGAAAATCTTCAAGTCTTGATTTTGTCAAATAATAGTTTTTCTGGAGCTTTGCCAAGTAGCTTAAGAAACTTGAGAGCAATGAAAAATCAAACACAAAGTGCAGAAGTCCTTCAATTCTCAAATTCAAGCTCAATGGCTTATCTAGATAAAATGGAAATAAACAACAAAGGGCTATTTCTAGAATATGTGAGATCATTGGCATTGGTTCGGTGTCTTGACCTATCAAACAACAACTTCTCAGGTGATATTCCTCAAGGAATTGGATTCTTCATTGGTCTAATGATTCTCAATTTTTCAAGTGATCATCTAAATGGAAAAAATCCTACTTCTTTTGGAAATCTTGTGTGGTTGGAGTCACTTGATCTTTCAAGGAACAATCTTATTGGTAATATTCCTATAGAACTAAAATATCTCACATTTTTGAGTTACTTGAACATATCTTGTAACAATTTTTCAGGAAGAATACCACAAGGAGGTCAATTATTAACATTTAATAAAGGATCATTTTCAAATAATGGAGATCTTTGTGGAATTCAAATCAACATAAATTGTTCCTACTCTCCTTCTTTGAACAACACTTCTGATTAAGATGTAAGTGAACAAGAGTGGGAGGAACATGCATGGTGGGAGGTGGGAATTGGATTGAGCGTTGGGTTTGGCTTTTCAATTGTTATCGTACTATTATGTTTCAATAAAAAATGTTGAACAATATGTTTCAAGCTCATGGATGACTTTATTGTCATTTTTGATCAAATTGTTCAAGAAAGGATCTTCTGATAAAATATTTTTATACTCCTTTCCCTTCCCCTTCCCTTTTCCTTGAAAATTTCATCCAATCCCATTCTCTATGAAGATTGTGTAGTGAATGTATATGTATTTTCTTCTTATTTTTATTTTGTTATTATTGGCAGAAATCATTGATTTAAATATAATATTACAGTACCTTCATCTATATCATGAGATAAAATAGATATTGAAAACTAATTAAACTATTTATTTTGAATTTGTTTCTAATTCTGATTCAAATTTATAACTAAACATTATTTCACATGAAAACATATCACATAAACATTTATTTTTTCAAAAAATGTTGTTTTTGACACAAGCATAGAATTTTACTAATTGCGAAGAATAATTGCATAAAAAACATTGATATAAAAGAAACCAACTAGGAACAAGTTCAATTTTTTTTTCTATAGTTATTAAATTGCCCACTCACTAGTAAAGTCAAATGTAAAAAAATGTACATGGAAATTAGTTGACTTCTTGGGTGGAATTAAGCTACCTTTCTAAGTAAATGTGATTGAAATTTATCAATTCTAAACATTTTTTTCTATTTTCTAGCTTGGTGGTCACATAATGATTAACTTATAGCACTTAACAGTTGATCTTAATATATGAACTTAATTTTGATAATGCTTAATTTTTAAAATATTTTTATGTTATAGATCAAGATGAAAATCAACACCAATAACTTTGGTGAGAAGGATCTATGAGCATACTTATTTTTAGCATATATTTTAAATAAATATTTAAGAACCTATATTCATACCATCATGTGCATGCTTAAATATCTGATAAATTCCAAGTATTTGTATCAACAAACATAATTTCAACCATATCAAAACTAATATATATACCTAACATTGTAGTTCAAATGGGGTTTTAATCACAAATTTAAGATTTGTAGTTTGAATCACAACTACTAATATGAATTCTTGAGGTGGAACAATGATACTATTTGACACATGTCCTCTAGTCAAACATCTTAGCAACAGTTGGGAGATAGAATGGTTTATTATTCTATAATCCATAGATAGACTAGATTTTAATACTTTGCAATCCAAAATGCAATCACGAAACCTTACAAAATGGAATCCACTCATGCTCCACTAATTATAAGTTTGGAAGGCCTTATTTGTGATGTAACTATATTGAAATATTTAATGGTTAAATGAACACAAAATATTGCTATTTTCATATTATGATTGGAAAATATTTTAAAACTGTGTACTAAAGGTAAATATTAATTCCTTTTAAGAAATACAATCAACTTTTAGAATATAGAAAAAGGAAAATTTTTAGTGAATAATTATAAAAATAAAAGATTAAGATACTAAAATAATTCAAAGGGCACTTAAACATATTTTCCATTATAAATGCATTGATAAATTTAAAATAAACATTAAAATTTAAAACATGGATATAAAATTGATTACAAATTAAATTCTAGCAAATATTATAAGTATGTAAGAAAGGGGTTTCATAGTTGGGGATGAAAATAGGTCGTGTAAATCAAATGGTTAAAATAAATGTTAAGGTTTTATTCTAATCCATATTACCTTAAAGGTGATAAAAAATTAATACACATTGATGAATTGCAATCAAGGATAAAATTCTATGATACATAAAAGGTATATTTATATGTTTAAGAAAAAAAAAGATTGTTTGGAAAACATATATAAATGAAAATGAAAGAGCATGAGTTCAATTTTTTTTGCATTTAAAAAAAAATATAGAGTTTGGGGAATGTCTTATTGTATTAGGTAAAGTAAGAGAGATTTTTAAATTGATTATATTAAAAATTCTAACTTTTTATTTTATTTTCAAATTGATCATTTAATGATTTAGAAAAAAAAATTCATAGAGAATTAGAAGCTGCAACCTTAAAAATCATTTTTTTTAAATGCATAACACATTTGTATAAAAAATTAAGTTAAGAGACTTCATGCATAAATTAATTTATCTAAAGCTTCAGAATGATAAAACTATCTAAATTATATTCATATCTATAAAAAATATATTTATTAAGAAAAAATAAATGCTCAATTTTAACTAAAATATATCTTCAAATTTAATTACAAGATTAATTAGAACTCCTCTAACAAACTTGTAATATAGCTTTTTCACTTTATTTACTCATAGCCTACATAATTTTAGTGTTTGAAAATAAATATATTATAGTGTATGGTTGCAAAGAAAACAATGAATGTAAGATAATTTTTTCTCTATTTTCTATACACATAAGGCTTTACGAATAAAAACTCATGAACAAAATGAAATATTGATCCAAAGTTAGAATGATCACAAAGAAATGAAACATACAAACTAATTTACCTAAAATTAATTGAACTTGAGTGGACAAGGAAACTTCTTTAAAATCAAAGAAAAATAAACTTCCTTATCATTCTTATACATATTTGAAGCCAACACCATTTTGTGTTCTTATATCTAATATAAAAGGAATAAACAAATGGCCATATAAATCATTTTTGAAAGAAATGGCATTAACTTTTTTGGCATCTATTTTAAAATGGCCTATTTTTAGTTTTTATATTACTTTGGCGCCCTTTATGTTTACAACCAATTTGAGAAATTCTAATAAGGAATTTATGTTGTGCTTGTAGCATCATACCTTATGAATTCCTCCTTGAAATATTATGATCTCATCTTCTTACTCATTTTAGATGTTGTATGCTTACTTTAATATATAGTATTGTATGGTATAGGAACATGTCTGCAATACATATCTCATACCATTATATCTTTTATTAAATACCACATAGTTTCTTCTATTGAATTATTGTTCTTTTGGTTATCTCATACCATGTTCTATCTTTTATTAAATACCATAGTTTCTACTTTTAGATGCCCTACTTGAGACCCCATTGACAAGTATGCTACCACACAATTTATTTCATGAATTCCTTACCTTATGTATGGTACAACAATGACCTTATTGATATATGTGGGGTGGTACATTTACTCTTGTATTATTTTTATTTAACCCTATGATTTATTCTTAAACATATAGTTTTATTTAATTGAACAAAGAATGATTCATCTAGGCCTCTCTATTTATATTTTGCAGTCTACATGATTTTTCCACCTTTGATCATTTACCAAGCTTCAAGTAAACATTCATAGTGTAACGCCATAGAAAAGTGCACATAGAAAAAAAAGATCATTAGAAGCAACATATGCATGCAATACTAAAATCTAAGATGGAAATCTAAATGTTAAGTAACAAAGTACATAGGAAAGTAAAATGTAATTAAAACTAAAACAATCTCACCAAATTTCAAACGTATTTTCATGATTCATCTCGATTGCCCTTCTCCATTTCACTTGTGTAGTATAATTGCCCTTAGATTTTTCGTAAGTTCGTGCAAGTATAGCCTAAGATAGTGATTAGCAAATATCAAAGATTCAAGATTGAGTGCTCTTAAAAGTCATAAGAATTCGTGAGAGATAAATGATTTCGAGAGAGATTGAAATGAAGAACGACAAATCAATTTATAGAGAATTGATTATTCAAACTATAGGCCAAGATTAAAAGATACACGGACGGTTGAGATCAACAGATTAGACATGCATTTTGATAACTGTTAGTAGTGACATGAGTGATATAAACTAGGAATAGGATTAAAGATTAAATAAATGATTTAATCTTCAGTTCGGTATTCGAAAATAGGAGAAATATCTTTGCATGACAAAGATAAAGATTGATTAAATCAACTCTTGTTCGAATGCACGAACAAGATTTAATTAATTAAATAGGAATATTTAATTAATCTGCATGTACACGCAAATAAGTTAGAACTAGAGGATTGAATGATTTGACGAAGAGATTACTCGAGAAAGCCACTCAGACATCAAAGCAAGAGTTGACTGAGCGATTAAAATAGATGTTGAGTTGAATAAAAGTGAATACTTAGATAACTCACATAATTATCTAAAATATAGAGGAATGCGTTAAAATAGAATTAATGAATTAAATGATTCATTTAATTCAAGACTCGATATTTGAAGAATAATTAAATAAATAATATTTATTTAATTAAATGATGAAGGGATTTTAAATGAATAATTAAATAAATAAAAGAATTTATTTAATTATAGTTGAAATATGATAAGAGTAAATTAAATAAGAATTTATTTAATTTGATAAGAAGCATAAGGTTAATTAGTAAGATAATTAAATAAAAAGCATTTATTTAATTAATCAGATAGACTAAAGAAAATGTGAATTAATTAAATAATTAATATGATTTAATTAATAGAAGAATTAATAGAAGATGAATTAATTAAATAATTAAGATTATTTAATCAATAGAAGAATTAATGTTAAGATGAATTAATTAAATAATTAAGATTATTTAATCATGACCATGAAGAATACGAATTATGAAGAATATTAAAGTTGTAGGCCTAGAACCATATTTTGGTGTCTACATTTTCCCCTCTTTGATACAATGTCATTTCGACGTTGTGTCAAAGAAAATCGATAAAAATATGCCCCAGTCATGCCCCAGTGTAAAACAGGTGAAGGTATGCCCCCTTAGGAGGACTGGCGGGTTCAAAGAACATGAGTGTGCTCTCGAAATTGATGAGAGAACTAGAAGATGAAAGAAAAAAGGATAGAAGAAAATAGATAAGGGTGGTGAAGATGTAGAAAAGAAGAAATGTTAGTGCAAAAAGAAAGATCGAGAAAGAACGAAAGACAGGAGATAGATGTTAGTATTAGCAATCTTCGATGTTTCGCTATATCACAAAAGGTATTGCACTTTATCATCATTGGGCGGGACTAATACAAATGGAGAAAAGCACCATGATATGACATAGATCAAGGTGTGCAAGGTCATCCACTTGCTAATAACAAACAGTCGCAGACAAGGATTGTCATTAACTCATACTAAGGGCACAAGTTGCCCCAGTCTTTTTGTCAGGACAAACCATAGACAGCAAACAAAGTAAAAGACGGGTCATGAAATGTCATCGCTCCTCTAAATCCTTCATGGGACATCCTTGAGGAAACTAGTAATATGACTCAAAATCAAAGTTAAAAGATAGTCGATAGACAACAGTCAAAGAAAACAAAATTTTGATACATCATTGCTTCTCTAAATCCGTCATGGGACATCCTTGAGAAAGCTAGTAACATGAATCCTAGTCATCAATTCAAAATAAATGATAAGATAAATAAGCCATAGAGTCAAAAAGCCAGTAAAATATTTTCCAAAACTTGATTTGTTTGTTTGATTTGTTTGATTGATAAAAGGATTGATTGATAGAGCCTGATGTGAGGAGATACACATACCGGATAAGACTGAGTCTGGTTTTGATGTTATGACTATCTGTATAAGGCATGACAAAGCCTGGTTTCAGAAAGACATGTATCATATAAGACGTTGAGTCAGATACCATTGATGTGATAAACTGTATGAGGCTATGTTTGATTGTTTAACCTTGTCGATTATGCAGGAAGGACTCATCTTGTATAAGACATAGATTGTTTTTCTGATATTAGTATTCAAGAACGACTCATCCTAAAGAAGATACAGGTTGATTTCCATGATGATGATGTCTATTTCCATGAAGGACACATCATGTAGCAGACATTTGTTGACCTGTTTTGATTGGTTTGTTTGGAAAAGTGTTTGATTTGACTCAGAGACATTGCCAACTTGTTCACCAGATTAATGCATGACTTGAGACGATATGTTGAGAATTGACTATGTTTGACGACAAACCCTAAAGGACTACCTAGTGTGGCCTCAGGGGCTCATCGATTGATGACCTTGCCTATGTTATACACATAGAGACCTTGTAGTTTGACTTGACTTGACCGACAAGATTGACTACAAATAGAAGACATGTGTGAAAGTGAATGTGACGAACCCTAATGGACTGACCTAATGCGGCCTCAGGGGCACATCAATTGATGGCCTTGCCTACGTTATACACGCAGAGACCTCATAGTTTGACACGACCAATGACCTTGTCATATAGACATGGATTAAATCATGATTTTATACAGATAAACCAAAAATGGACTGACCTAATGCCTCGGGGGCACATCGGTAGATGGCCTTGGCTACGTCTAGTCGCAGAGGCAATGTAGTTTGACAAACGACAAAGATTGACAAGTGCGACTGACTTTGACTCTGTTTTTTGGATTTTTGAAATGTTTTGATTTTTTTGTCTTTTTGATGTTTTCTAATTTTTTTGTCTTTTCTCAGGTCATTTTGCGATGTTCGTGAATTTTTCCATGGTTTTACATCTTCAACACAGCTAATGGAAGAATCAATATGACACACATCAAGTGTTTTCCCCCAGTCGAGTATAAGACCAATTGACTATGGATAGGGTAAAATGGGGGATATGAAATGCACTCGATGTCAATTGTTCCAGGTTATGGGAAAAACTACCACTTATTATGAATGGTATATACAAGCGATGGACACAAAAGATAAGGGATATGTACAGGGATAGATAGTATGTATAGGGGAGTGGTGTATGTATAGGGAAGTGGACTATGTACAAGGTAGTGATTCCTACAAGCAATCAAGCAAGCATGCACAAGAATCTAAGGACAACCATGATCTTGCCCCTATTCAAGCTGAAAACCAATTGACAGGTGATGAGGATGGTGACAATGTTGTTTGACATAGGAAGGACACATCCCAAAACAACATGAAGATGATGATAATGTGACTAAAGGATCAAGGTTTGCAGCCATGCTAGAAACAAAGCCAATGAATGTTTTGAATGATGCACTAGAATGCATAGAAAGATTATATGGATTGGACTTGTTGCATTTGGAATGACTTTTCAAGATTGGATGGGATGATGGAAGATCCTTAGACCATTGACAAGGGAAAAACTAAGGCATGCAATAGGTATTGCGTATAAGGATAACTCGTTTGGAAAAATGTTGTGAAGGCTATGACATGATATTTCATGGATAGTGTATGACCAAAGGATATTAGACATGTCAAGAGTTTTTCCAAAGCATGATTGATGTTTGCACCCATCCTTATCAAGATCAAAGTAGGTGGAAAAATGGATATGAGAGGTAGGGCTAAGATGGATAGATGGAAATGTCATACGAAGGGTATGGGAGATGAGACAACTTTCCCCCAAGTGTAATAGTCCACATAGATAATTTCTTACACATGATGCCTATTTGCTAGGTTTTCATCATGGTACTTATCCAAAGCGCCATAAGAATGGTTTTCACTATTGGATAAAATTTTTCTCTTGACTTTTTTCTTTTCTTTTTGGTGTCACCAACATACCTGTTTGCCAGGTTTTCATCAAAGTGAATTTCTTTCTTTTCTTTTCTTGTTTTAAATTTTTTTTGGAGGGCCTTGATGCTTTAGATGATCACTAATTGTGCTGAATCCATTGATGGTGTTGATGTAGAGATTGGTGCCATGATATGCCAATAATAACCTTGATGAATTAGTTGCCTTGTTAGGATCGTAGCACTTGTATACAATTGATTGATGTCATTTTGATCCTTGTTGACACTAGAGTTGGCCTTATCAACATACGCACATCACGATAGAGTGCCATGGGAGTCCTTATAATAAAGAGTTGCTACCAAGATGCGACGGATTTGTGACGTAGGATTTTTAGATTTTAGGCAAGATGTAGGATAATGATGGATGATGGTAGACACATTTGGCAATTTAGATGTAGGAATTTTAATTTTCCAAACATGGAGTGATGGATGATGGAGACTGGGTTTCAAATTGGGATAAGTTTTGGAACCATGACTTTTATATGCCTTGTATGATGACCATTTTGAAGGAGGTGGACATTTATTATATGTGGGAGTCATCTTTTCTTATGGCTCAACATTTTGATTGACTTTTACTTTTGAACTATTTTCTTTGCTTGATCCATTTTTCATTGGGATCGATTTTAACTTTATTTGTCCACTTGGATTTTTGATTGATTCAAAAGCCTTTGATATTTGATTTTGAACTTTGAATTTGTAAGACTTTTGTTTTTGATGGTTCCAAATGGAAGGTTTATTCATGTTGGAATGAAAATTTATGGTATGGATGGAAGGAGTGTTGGCAACAACCTTATGGTAAGAACTACTCATGGCCTCCATTTTGATGTTTGTATCAGATAAAGTTTCCCCCAATATCGAGAAGGTAACATTAACATCATTAGATTTATTGACTGGAGAATAACCAAGACCTTGATGTCTAGGATTTGCTTGAAACTGTACTGGTTCTAGAATTCCTTGCTCATGTATCCCTAGTCCTTTTCCTTGATATTGCATGCTCCGACAAATTCTGTTTGCGATGGGGTACTTTTTGTTTTGAAAGCAAGATGTGAACCCATCACTGTTCATGTGGAAACTGTTACTTGGAATCTTCTCCTCTTCAAGAAAGCCTGATTTGATAAAAGTGGATGATCTTAGTTGATAGGATGTCATATCTTCAATGACATGTTGGATATTGTTACTGTTATTTTGTGACATATCAGATTCAGAGGATTCTACTGGTGCTTCCAAGTCAATGTTGAAACCATCTTTATGGTCATTGTCATAGATTCCAATGAACTCAGCTATAGTTTGATCATTTGTAAATATGTCTATAGTAGGAAACTCTTGTTCTAGAGGAATATCATCTATGTTTTCAAAGGAGGCAAGTGTCTCATTTTGGGAAATGGATGCATTTGATCCTTGGATAGGGTCATCTTCAAATGTTTGATCATGAATGGCATAAAGGTCAAGGAGTGGATTATTTTGGACTTCTTGCTCAATCGTAGTGTCTTGATCAAAGACATGTTTGTCTTGAATAATATGGTTGGGAATGGAATCTTGATCAAGGATAGGTGTATTTTGGATGCCATGATTATCTAGAAGGACTTCTTGGATGGACTTAAAGATAGGGTCATGGGATAGAATACTTTGATCTTGACAGGAAGGTGAAGCCATGAAGTCATGCTTTGGACTTTCCATTTGACATGTATCCTTAAGTTTAGTAGATGGGATGTGACTTTGGAGACCATGAATAGATGTATTTTCATGACTAAATGTTGATTGAGATGGAGTGGCTTGGGAGGGATTAGTCGATGAAAGACTAGGATAGGACATGGAGGATTGGAAGGGATTAGTGGATGAAGGACTATGATAGGACATGGAGGCTTGGAAGGGATTAGTGGAAGGTTGATTTCCCTTGTCAAGGTTAGGATAACGGTGATAAGTGGATGTTTGTTGTGGATTCATGGCATGGATTATACTAAGGGACTCTTGATAATGAGGGTAGATGGATGGAGGACTAGGACTTATGAATTGTTGGTAGGAAGGGTATATACATAGTTGACCATGGGTTGACGTTGGTTGGCATTTGGATTGGATATATTGTCTTTTAAGTATATGGCTTGTTGGAATTGACCATTATGGAGTAACTGGTATTCAACTTGACTAGCACACATATTAAGGTAAATTGTAGACATGGTGTGAGGTTATGACAAAATATGGATTATGACTAAGGTATGACAATGCAAAGAGTGACTTAAATCTAAGGTATGCAACCTAAGCTATGTTTTTGGGATTTTTTGAATGTAAAATAAGGAACGTTCTACGATGACACTAGTCTAGAATGACAATATCTTAAAATGCAAAGTCTAAGCAAAACTTCTAAGGTAATCAAATTTGTAAACCTAAGAAGAGGGTACCATCTACCTAAAGTCTAACCAAGGCGTCAATTTAGTTAAGTCAAGGAACCAATGTAAGACAAGGATCAAAGACAAGTTGAGTTTCCTAACTAGACTAATGAGCTAGGAGGACTCTCTGTAGGACAAAGGATAAACTGATAAAAATATGTTTAATGACAGATTTCATTGACACTATGATTTTTCTAGAGTGTAGTTGGTGCACCTACCCTAAATTTTCTAAAAGTGACCTTTCTAGAAGTCTAATGCAAGGCAATATGTACCCTAAGATGAAGCTAAACTCTAAATGAAGACAACTATTGGTAATGACTAAATGAACCTAAAGGATGCAAAATTGAGAAAATCTTTTTAGGTTTTTGTTCAAGGATTGTTTGTGTGAAGACAACTGAAACTGGTGTAATCGTATTGACTGGATAGTGACTGTGAATTCTGGTTTTCTGATAATCATACAGATGCGTCTCAGGATTTAACAAATGCGATTAAAAATTAACAGTTGTGGTTTTCCAGTAATCAATTGCGTTTCTCTAGTAAAATTTAGTTTAACTCTGACAGATGTGGTTAACCTTTTCACAAATGCAACTTGTACTGACAGTTGCGACTCAGAATATAATTCATGCGGTTTTCTTAAAGCAATTGCAAGCTAAACTAGCGGATGTGAATCTAAACTAGACAAATGCAACTCAGGACTAAACAGATGCGACTCGAAATTACAGTTACGACTCAGAATGTAGCAGATGTGACTAAAAAAATCAATTGCGAGTTTCTAGTGAATAGTTGCGACTCTCTATAAATTTTTAGTGACACGAAATTTAAACTGGCTATGTTTTTTGTGATCAAATTCTGACAATCAAAGACAATCATAAGACAAAGTGTTTTCAGTTTCAATTTTGGACTCAAAGACGTTTAAGTTGACAACAGACAAGCACATCCTAATAGGCCAAAGGCCTAGGCTTTGTATACTTGGTATAGCCCACCGAAATATCCCAGATTGGTGATGAACACCTTTCCTTCTCGAGAGCGGATAGCTTAGAAATTTGGTGGCATTGGCTCCCCTCCACGGTTCATTAACGTCTTTCGAGCAAACCAATTTCAAATTCTTTGGGCAATGACCTCCCAAGAACTACTATCTCTACTCAAGGGGATCAGTAGTGAGTATCTTTGGGCATGATACTGTACTTTGCACTATACCAAACAACAGCCACAAATAGGTTGGTCTCTAAAACAGAAGGTATTTAGTACAGGCATTCCATTCGTGGGGTGTGATCCATACGGCGCGAGTCCCCTTTCTGATTCATCTCGTCGGAACTACACTCATGATTTTTGGGGTTTCCCCAAGAACCCACTTTTATATACTGGCTGGAAGTCCCTCAGGTTCAGGGTGCTACCGGGCTGAGTCATCCTGGGGTGAGTACTTTTTCCCACCAAAATAGGCCCAAGTTCTAGAGTTAGTAACCGTTTCTCTTACACCTAGGATTGCACGAATGCGCAAGGGTAACCAGACTTGTGCTTTCACACCAAACACAATATACACTTGTTAATTTTAAACCAAATGAAAGATTTGCTATGCTACCAAACAATCTGTTTCAAAAAAATTAACTAGGGTCTTCAATAAGTGTTCTGCAGAAAGATTCATTAGTAGTTTTCAATATTGTCTTTGTCAATTGTCCTGCAAAAACTCGTTAACTCCTCAAAACACATGCTGAAAATAGAAGATTATTACAAAAAAAACTTAAATGAAAACAACAAACTAAAATAGTGATAACTTCCTCAAAACTAAACAAAATTTTAAATCGTAGATATCTATGGAAAGAAAAAGAATAGACCTTCAAAACCCAGAAAATTTTTTGCAAAATCCTACAAGACAAAAATGTTATAAATAAAACAAAATTCGCGTTTTAACAGTTAAAGCTTAAAAAGCTGCGGTCACTAAACTGGCCATAACATTCTCAAATCTTAACGAAATTTTAAACTGTTTTAAGTTCTAGAAAGCTGAGAATGAGATCTAAAAAACCCAGAAAAATTTTTAAAATATTTTATTCGCCCATTTTTCTGTGTTCAAAAGAAGGTGACGGGATTTCGTTCACGTCAGGTTCACCAAATGTAACGCCATAGAAAAGTGCACATAGAAAACAAAGATCATTACAAGCAACATATGCATACAATACTAAAATTTAAGATGCAAATCTAAATGTTAAGTAACAAAGTACATAGGAAAGTAAAATGTAATTAAAACTAAAACAATCTCACCAAATTTTGAACGTATTTTCATGATTCATCTCGATTGCCCTTCTTCATTTCGCTTGTGTAGTATAATTGCCCTCAGATTTTTCGTAAGTTCATACAAGTATAGCCTAAGATAGTGATTAGAAAAATATCGAAGATTCAAGATTGAGTGCTCTCAAAATTCATAAGAATTCGCGAGAGATACATGATTTCGAGAGAGATTGAAATGAAGAAACGACAAATCAATTTATAGATTTTTGATTATTCGAACGACAGGCCAAGATTAAAAGATCAATGGATGGTTGAGATCGACAGATTAGACATGCATTTTGATAACTGTTAGTAGTGACATGAGTGATACAAACTAGGAATAGGATTAAAGATTAAATAAATGATTTAATCTTCAGCTCGGTATTCGAAAATAGGAGAAATATCTTTGCATGACAAAGATGAAGATTGATTAAATCAACTCTTGTTTGAATGCATGCATAAGATTTAATTAATTAAATAAGAATATTTAATTAACGCATGTACACGCAAATAAGAGCTTGAATGATTGACGAAGAGATTACTCTACCACTACACTAAATCAAGAGTTAACTGAGCGATTAAAATAGATGTGAGTTGAGTAAAAGTGAATACTTAGATAACTCACAATTATCTAAAATATAGAGGAATGCGTTAAAATAGAATTAATGAATTAAATGATTCATTTAATTCAATACTCAATATTTGAAGAATAGCTAAATAAATAATATTTATTTAATTAAATGAAGGATTTTTAAATGAATAATTAAATAAATAAAATAATTTATTTAATTATAGTTGAAATATGATAAAGAGTAAATTAAATAAGAATTTTATTTAATTTGACAAGAAGGATAAGGTTAATTAGTAAGATAATTAAATAAAAAGCCATTTAATTAATCGATAGACTAAAGAAATGTGAATTAATTAAATAATTAATTATTTAATTAATAGAAGAATTAATAGAAGATCAATTAATTAAATAATTAAGATTATTTAATCAATAGAAGAATTAATGTTAAGATGAATTAATTAAATAATTAAGATTATTTAATCATGACCATGAAGAATACGAATTATGAAGAATATTAAAGTCGCAGGCCTAGAACCATATTTCAGTGTCTACATTTTCCCCTCTTTGATACAATGTTATTTTGGCGTTGTGTCAAAAAAAATCGATAAAAATATGCCCCAATCATGCCCCAGTGTAAAAAAGGTGAAGGTATGCCCCCTCGAGAGGACAAGCGGGTTCAAAGAACATGAGTGTGCTCTCGAAATTGATGAGAGAACTAGAAGATGAAAGAAGAAATGATAGAAGAAAATAGATAAGGGTGGTGAAGATGTAGAAAAGAAGAAATGTTAGTGCAAAAAGAAAGATCGAGAAAGAACAAAAGACAGGAGATAGATGTTAGTATTAGCAATCTTCGATGTTTCACTATAGCACAAAAGGTATTGCACTTTATCATCATTGGGCGGGACTAATACAAATGGAGAAAAACACCATGATATGACGTAGATAGAGGTGTGCAAGGTCATCCACTTGCTAATAACAAACAGTCGCAGACAATGATTGTCATTAACTCATACTAAGGGCACAAGTTGCCCCAGTCTTTTTGTCAGGACAAACCACAGACAACAAACAAAGTAAAAGATAGGTCATGAAATGTCATCGCTCCTCTAAATCCTTCATGGGACATCCTTGAGGAAACTAGTAACATGACTCAAAATCAAAGTTAAAAGACAGTCGACAGATAGTAGTCAAAGAAAAAAAAATTATGATATATCGTTGCTTCTCTAAATCTGTCATGGGACATCCTTGAGAAAGCTAGTAACATGAATCCTAGTCATCAATTCAAAATAAATGATAAGATAAATAAGCCATAGAGTCAAAAAGCCAGTAAAATATTTGCCAAAACTTGATTTGTTTGTTTGATTTGTTTGATTGATAAAATGATTGATTGATAGAGCCTGATGTGAGGAGATACATAAATCGGATAAGACTAAATCTGGTTTCGATGTTATGACTATCTGTATAAGGCATGACAAAGCCTGGTTTTAGAAAGACATGTATCGTATAAGATGTTGAGTCAGATACCATTGATGTGATAAACTGTATAAGGCTATGTTTGATTGTTTAACCTTGTTGATTATGCAGAAAGGACTCATCTTGTATAAGACATAGATTGTTTTGCTGATATCAGTATTCAGGAAGGACTCATCCTAAAGAAGATACAGGTTAATTTCCATGATGATGATGTATGTTTCCATGAAGGACACATCCTGTAGCAAACATTTGTTGATCTGTTTTGATTGGTTTGTTTGGCAAGGTGTTTCATTTGACTCAGAGACATTGCTGACTTGTTCACTAGATTAATGCATGACTTGAGACGATACGTTGACAATTGACTGTGTGTGACGACAAACCCTAAAGGACTACCTAGTGTGGCCTCAGGGGCTCATCAATTGATGACCTTGCCTATGTTATACACATAGAGACCTCATAGTTCGACTTGACTTGATGACAAAACTGACTACAAATAGAAGACATGTGTGAAAGTGAATGTGACGAACCCTAATGGACTGACCTAGTGCGACCTCGGGGGCTCATTGATTGATGGCCTTGCCTACATTATACACACAGAGACCTCGTAGTTCGACACGACCAATGACCTTGTCATATAGACATATGGATTAAATCATGATTTTATACAGACAAACCAAAATTGGACTGACCTAATACCTCGGGGGCACATCAGTAGATGGCCTTGCCTACGTACAGTCACAAAGGCAACGTAGTTTGACAAACAACAAAGACTAACAAGTGCGACTGACTCTGACTCTATTTTTTGGATTTTAGAAATGTTTTGATTTTTTTGTCTTTTTGAAGTTTTCTGATGTTTTTGTGTTTTCTCAGGTCATTTTGCGATGTTTGTGAATTTTTCCATGGTCTTACGTCTTCAACACAGCTAATGGAAGAATCAATATGACACACATCAAGTGTTTTCCCCCAGTCGAGTATAAGACTAATTGACTATGGATAGGGTAAAATGGGGGATATGAAATGCACTCGATGTCAATTGTTCCAGGTTATGGGAAAAACTACCATGTATTATGAATGGTATATACAAGCGATGGACACGAAAGATAAGGGATATGTACAAGGATAGATAGTATGTATAGGGGAGTGGTGTATGTATAGGGAAGTGGACTATTTACAATGTAGTGATTCCTACAAGCAACCGAGCAAGCATGCACTAGAATCAAAGGACAACCATGATCTTGCACCTAGTCAAGCTAAAAATCAATTGACAGGTGATGAGGATGGTGACAATGTTGTTTGACGTAGGAAGGACACATCCCAAAACAACATGAAGATGATGATAATGTGACTAAAGGATCAAGGTTTGCAGCCATGCTAGAAACAAAGCCAATGAATGTTTTGAATGATGCACTAGAATGCATAGAAAGATTATATGGATTGGGCTTGTTGCATTTGGAATGACTTTTCAAGATTGGATGGGATGATGGAAGATCCTTCAACCATTGACAAGGGAAAAACTAAGGCATGCAATAGGTATTGCATATAAGGATAACTCATTTGGAAAAATGTTGTGAAGGCTATGACATGATATTTCATGGATAGTGTATGACCAAAGGATAGACATGTCAAGAGTTTTTCCAAAGCATGATTGATGTTTGCACCCATCCTTATCAAGATCAAAGTAGGTGGGAAAATGGATGTGAGAGGTAGGGCTAAGATTGATAGATGGAAATTTCATACGAAGGGTATGGGAGATGAGACAACTTGCTCCCAAGTGTAATAGTCCACATAGATAATTTCTTACACATGATGCATGTTTGCCAGGTTTTCATCATGGTACTTATCCAAAGCACCATAAAAATAGTTTTCACTATTGGACGAAATTTTTCTCTTGACTTTTGTTTTTCTTTTTGGTGTCACCAAGATGCCTGTTTGCTAGGTTTTCATCAAAGTGAATTTCTTTCCTTTTTTTTTAATTTTAATTTTTTTTTGAGGGCCTTAATGCTTTAGATGATCAATAATTGTGTTGAATCCATTGATGGTGTTGAGGTTGAGACCGGTGCCATGATATGCCAACAATAACCTTGATTAAATAGTTGCCTTATTAGGATCATAGCACTTGCATACAATTGATTGATGTCATTTTGATCCTTATTGACACTAGAGTTGGCCTTATCAACATATGCACATCACGATAGAGTGCCATGCGAGTCCTTATAATAAAGAGTTGCTACCAAGATGCGACAGATTTGTGACGTATGATTTTTAGACTTTAGGTGAGATGTAGGATAATGATGGATGATGGTAGACGCATTTGGTAATTTAGATGTAGGAATTTTCATTTTCCAAACTTGGGGTGATGGATGATAGAGACTGGGTTTCAAATTGGGATAATTTTTAGAACCATGAATTTTATATGCCTTGTATGATGACCATTTTGAAGGAGGTGGACATTTATTATATGTGGGAGTCATCTTTTCTTGTGGCACTACATTTTGATTGACTTTTACTTTTGAACTATTTTCTTTGCTTGATCCATTTTTTCTTTGGGATCCATTTTAAATTTATTTGTCCACTTGGATTTTTCATTGATTCAATGGCCTTTGATATTTGATTTTGAACTTTTAATTTGTAAGACTTTTGTTTTTGTTGGTTCCAAATGGAAGGTTTATTCATGTTGGAATGAAAATTTATGGTATGGATGGAAGGAGTGTTGGCAACAACCTTATGGTAAGAACTACTCATGGCCTCCATTTTGATGTTTGTATTAGATAAAGTTTCCCCCAATATTGAGAAGGTAACATTAACATCATTAGATTTATTGACTGAAGAATAACCAAGACCTTGATGTCTAGCATTTGCTTGAAACTGTACTAGTTCTAGAATTCCTTGCTCATGTATCCCTAGTCCTTTTCCTTGATACTGCATGCTTCAACAGATTCTATTTGTGATGGGGTATTTTTTGTTTTGAGAGCAAGATGCGAACCCATCACTGTTCATGTGGAAACTGTTACTTGGAATCTTCTCCTCTTCAAGAAAGCCTGATTTGATAAAAGTGGATGATCCTAGTTGATAGGATGTCATATCTTCAATAACATGTTGGATATTGTTATTGTTATATTGTGACATATCAGATTCAGAGGATTCTACTAGTGCTTCCAAGTCAATGTTGAAACTGTCTTTATGGTCATTGTCATAGAGTCCAATGAACTCAGCTATAGTTTGATCATTTGTAAATATGTCTATACTAGGAAACTCTTGTTCTAGAGGAATATCATCTATGTTTTCAAAAGAGGCAAGTGTCTCATTTTGGGAAATGGATGAATTTGATCCTTGGATAGGGTCGTCTTCAAATGTTTGATCATGAATGGCATAAAGGTCAAGGAGTGGATCATTTTGGACTTCTTGCTCAATAGTAGTGTCTTGATCAAAGACATGTTTGTCTTGAATAATATGATTGGGAATGGAATCTTGATCAAGGATAGGTGTATTTTGGATGCCATGATTATCTAGAAGGACTTCTTGGATGGACTTAAAGATAGGGTCATGGGATAGAATACTTTGATCTTGACAGGAAGGTGAAGCCATGAAGTCATGCTTTGGACTTTCCATTTGACATGTATCCTTAAGTTTAGTAGATGGGATGTGACTTTGGAGACCATGAATAGATGTATTTTCATGACTAAATGTTGATTGAGATGGAGTGGATTGGAAGGGATTAGTTGATGAAAGACTAGGATAGGACATGGAGGATTGGAAGGGATTAGTGGATGAAGGACTATGATAGGACATGGAAGCTTGGTAGGGATTAGTGGAAGGTTGATTTCCCTTGTCAAGGTTAGGATAAGGGTGATAAGTGGATGTTTGTTGTGGATTAATGGCATGGATTATACTAAGGGACTCTTGTTAATGAGGGTAGATAGATGGAGGACTAGGACTTATGAATTGTTGGTAGGAAGGGTATGTACGTAGTTGACCATGGGTTGACGTTGGTTGGCATTTGGATTGGATATATTGTATTTTTAAGTCTATGGCTTGTTGGAATTGACCATTACGAAGTAACTGGTATTCAACTTGACTAGCACACATATCAAGGTAAATTGCAGACATGGTGGTGAGGTTATGATAAAATATGGAGTATGACTAAGGTATAACAATGCAAAGAATGACTCTAAGGTATGCAACCTAAGCTATGTTTTTGGGATTTTTTAATGTAAAATAAGGAATGTTCTACGATGACGCTAGTCTAGAATGAAAATATCTAAAAATGAAAAGTCTAAGCAAAACTTCTAAGGTAATCAAATTTGTAAACCTAAGAAGAGGGTACCATCTACCTAAAGTCTAACAAAGGCATCAATTTAGTTAAGTCAAGGAACCAATGTAAGACAAGGATCAAAGACAAGTTGAGTTTCCTAACTAGACTGATGAGCTAGGAGGACTCTCTGTAGGACAAAGGATAAACTGATAAAAATAGGTTTAATGACAGATTTCACTGACGCTATGATTTTTCTAGAGTGTAGTTGGTGCACCTATCCTAAAGTTTGTAAAAGTGACATTTCTAGAAGTCTAATGCAAGGCAATATGTACCCTAAGATGAAGCTAAACTCTAAATGAAGACAACTATTGGTAATGACTAAATGAACCTAAAGGATGCAAAATTGAGAAAATCTTTTCAGGTTTCTGTTCAAGGATTGTTTGTGTGAAGACAACTGAAACTGGTGTAATCGTGTTGACTGGATAGTGACTATGAATTCTGTTTTTCTGATAATCATACAGATGCATCTCAGTATTTAACAAATGTGGTTCAAAATTAACAGTTGCGGTTTTCCAGTAATCAATTGTGTTTCTTTGGTAAAATTTAGTTTAACTCTGACATATGCGGTTAACCTTTTCACAGATGCGACTCGTACTAACAGTTGTGACTCATAATATAACGCATGCAATTTTTTTAAAGCAATTGCAAGCTAAACTGGCGGATGCAACTCTAAACTAGACAGATGCGACTCAAGACTAAACAGATGTGACTCAAAATTATAGTTACAACTCAAAATGTAGCAGATGGGACTAAAAAAATCAATTACAAGTTTCTAGTGAATAGTTGTGACTTTCTGTGAATTTTCAGTGACAAGAAATTTAAACTGACTATGTTTTTTGTGATCAAATTCTGACAATCAAAGACAATCATAAGACAAAGTGTTTTCAGTTTCAATTTTGGAATCAAAGAACATTTAAGTTGACAACAGACAAGCACATCCTAATAGGCCAAAGGCCTAGGGTTTGTATACTTGGTATAGCCTACCGAAATACCCCAGATTGGTGATGAACACCTTTCCTTCTCGAGAGCGGATAGCTTAGAAATTTGGTGGCATTGGCTCCCCTCTACGGTTCATTAACGTCTTTCAAGCACACCAATTTCAAATTCTTTGGGCAATGACCTCCCAAGAACTGCTATCTCTACTCAAGGGGATCAGTAGTGAGTATCTTCGGGCATGATATTGTACCCTACACTATACCAAGCAATGGGCACAAATAAGTTGGTCTCTAAAACAAAAGGTATTTAGTATGGGCATTCTATTCGTGGGGTGTGATTCATACAGTGCGAGTCCCCTTTCGGATCTATCTCATCGGAACCACACTCGTGATTCTTGGGGTTTCCCCAAGAACCCACTTTTATATACTAGCTGGAAGTCCCTTGGGTTTAGGGTGCTACTGGTCTGAGTCATCCTGGGGTGAGTACTTTTTCCCACCAGAATAGGCCCAAGTTCTAGAGTTAGTAACCGTTTCTCTTACACACAGGATCGCATGGATGCGCAAGGGGAGAGGATGCTTCGATGTACCAAGTCGTAAGGGTAACTAGACTTGTGCTTTCGCACCAAACACAGTAGACACTCGTTAATTTTAAACCAAACGAAATATTTACTATGCTACCAAACAATCTATTTCAAGAAAATTAACTAGGGTCTTCAATAAACATTTTGTAGAAAGATTCATTAGTAGTTTTCAATATTGTCTTTGTCAATCGTCCTGCAAAAACTCGTTAACTCATCAAAACACACGCTGAAAATAGAAGATTATTACAAAAAAAACTTAAATGAAAACAACAAACTAAAATAGTGATAACTTCCTCAAAACTAAACAAAATTTTAAATTGTAGATACCTATGGAAAGATAATGAATAGACCTTCAAAACCCAGAAATTTTTTTTCAAAATCCTACAAGACAAAAATGTTATAAATAAAACAAAATTTGTGTTTTAACAGTTAAAGCTTAAAAAGTTGCAGTCACTAAAACGGCCATAACTTTCTCAAATATTAACAAAATTTTAAACCATTTGAAGTTATGGAAAGCTGAGAATGAGATCTACAAAACCCAAAAAAAAATTTAAAATATTTTATTCGCCCATTTTTCTGTGCTCAAAAGAAGGTGACGGGATTTCGTTCACGTCAGGTTCACCAAATGTAACGCCATAGAAAAGTGCACAGAAAACAAAGATCATTAGAAGCAACATATGCATACAATACTAAAATCTAAGATGCAAATCTAAATGTTGAGCAACAAAGTACATAGGAAAGTAAAACATAATTAAAATTGAAACAATCTCACCAAATTTCGAACGTATTTTTATGATTCATCTCGATTGCCCTTCTCCATTTTGCTTGTGTAGTATAATTGCCCTCAGATTTTTCATAAGTTCGTGCAAGTATAGCCTAAGATAGTGATTAGCAAAATATCGAAGATTCAAGATTGAGTGCTCTCAAAAGTCATAAGAATTCGTGAGAGATACATGATTTCGAGAGAGATTGAAATGAAGAACGACAAATCAATTTATAGAGAATTGATTATTCAGATGACAGGCCAAGATTAAAAGATCAACGGATGGTTGAGATCAATAGATTAGACATGCATTTTGATAATTGTTAGTAGTGACATGAGTGATACAAACTAGGAATAGGGTTAAAGATTAAATAAATGATTTAATGTTCAGTTCGGTATTTGAAAACAGGAGATATATCTTTGCATGACAAAGATGAAGATTGATTAAATCAACTCTTGTTTGAATGCACACACAAGATTTAATTAATTAAATAAGAATATTTAATTAATCTGCATGTACACGCAAATAAGTTAGAACTGGAGGATTGAATGATTTGACAAAGAGATTACTCAAGAAAGCCACTCAGACATCAAAGCAAGAGTTAACTATGTGATTAAAATAGATCTTGAGTTGAGTAAAAGTGAATACTTAGATAACTCACATAATTATCTAAAATATAGAGGAACGCGTTAAAATAGAATTAATGAATTAAATGATTCATTTAATTCAAGATTCGATATTTGAAGAATAATTAAATAAATAATATTTATTTAATTAAATGATGAAGGGATTTTAAATGAATAATTAAATAAATAAATAAATTTATTTAATTATAGTTGAAATATGATAAAGAGTAAATTAAATAAGAATTTATTTAATTTGACAAGGATAAGGTTAATTAGTAAGATAATTAAATAAAAAGCATTTATTTAATTAATTAGATAGACTAAAGAAAATGTGAATTAATTAAATAATTAATATGATTTAATTAATAGAAGAATTAATAGAAGATGAATTAATTAAATAATTAATATTATTTAATCAATAGAAGAATTAATGTTAGGATGAATTAATTAAATAATTAAGATTATTTAATCAATAGAAGAATTAATGTTAAGATAATCTTAATTAAATAATTAAGATTATTTAATCATGACCATGAAGAATACAAATTATGAAGAATATTAAAGTCGCAGGCCTAGAACCAGATTTCAGTGTCTACACATAGCAACCTAGCCCAAAATATTAAGTATTTTATCTTTCCCCAATGCCTTTATTTATTTAAATGTTGACTTGATGCTAGTGGTAGATGAGATTTTAAAAATTCCATTTCTAACCTAAAGGTGTCTAATTATTGTTTATGTAGCAGGTATGTGTAGGATCATGATGGGCCAAAAAGTGGCGATATGATGGGTATGTGTAGGGTATGTGGTTGATGACTTTTTTTTATCCAAAATTGATAAAATGAAAAAAGGTTTTTAAAGGAGAATCTCAACTTTCCACCAATATAAATTATTCTTTACTTTGAATTTAATAAATAATTATTATTCATTTTCTATTTGAATTATGACTAAAGTCCTAATTGATAGGCCAATTGAAAAACATCTATAGCTTTCAAATGATATCATTTTTTTTTAATCTGAAGCATGCATCACATTTTATGCTTCATATACTATAGGACTAAAAAAAAAATATTGAATTTCATGAAGTTTTGACCAAGTTAGGGTGGTCAGACATACAAGTTTTTTATATTTTTTAAAAGTTGTAATAAAAAAATCATAATTAATTATTTACTTGGAAAACAATTATAAAAAATATGCATCACATCGAGACATGAGTCCTCTACTTATATCTAAAATATTATAAGAAAATATTATCATTTTATTGTGGTTAGGGGGGTTAGACAGATACCTATTTCTTAGTTTTTCCCTAAAATTTAAATACTACTACATTGAAATTTCAAATTTTCACCAAATAGATTTTTTGTAAAAATAAACCTAGTAGTTTAGAAACTACATTCAATTTGCTATAGATTCTATTCTTAAATATTTTTTAAATAATATAAATAACTTATTCAAATTTTTATGTTAAGTTGCCTAACTATGATTTTTCTAAATTTTTCAACACTTAAGGGCCTATTTTTTCCATGATGATCCTGCACATACCCTAGCTTGTGGGAAGTCACTTAAGAAAGTCAGCATACTACTTCTCTAGAGTTGCATAGTACACATCATCAATTTTCTCATTGAGGTTGCATAATATTGATAGATGGATATGAATTAGATGAGTCCTCTTGTAGAGAAGAAGAAAAAGATCAAGGTAAGGAAAATTAAGTACAGGTTGAAGTGGAAGAAGCTCTAGAAAGGATCCCTAAGACCCCAAAGTATGTGAAAAAGAATCATTTTGAAGATTAGATCATTGGTGGCGAGAGCAGAGGTGTATTGACAAGAATAAAGGATCCTATGATAGAAGAACATGTAAACTAATGTTTACTTTCCAAAGTTGAACCTAAAATAGTGATTGAAGCATGCAACTTGATGAATATTGGATCAAGGTTATGAAAAAATAATTAATGCAAATTGAGAAGAATCAGACTTGGGAACTTGTCCTAAGACCAACAAACAAGAAAGTGATTGGAACTAAGTGGGTATTCTAGAATAAACTAAACAAGAATGGAGAGGTTGTAAGAAATAAGGCAAGGATTGTGTGTAAGGGTTACTCACAAGTGGAAGGAATAGACTTTGAGAAAACATTTTCTCTAGTGGAAAGAATGAAATCTATTAGGATGGTTCTAGCCTTTGCAATGCATAAGGATTTCAAAGTATATCAGATGGATGTGAAGTCTTCATTCTTGAATGGTGAATTGGAGGAATAGGTATATATTGAACAACTAGAAGACTTTCAATTATTAGATAACCCTAATATGGTCTGTAGATTGAAGAAGGCATTATATGGACTCAAGAAAGCTCCCAATGCTTGGTATGTTGAAAATGGAGGGAGCTATGTAGCTTAGTACTTTGTAAAAATATTATATTGTAGATCTAATTAAGTTTTCTTTGTTACAGATTCTTTGTGGATGATGATTATCTGTTTAGATTAATTTTACCATTTGTAGAAGTAGACAGAAGATTGTAGAAGAATAAGACCAAAATATAGAAGTGACACAATATATACCATGGAGAAACCCTTTTTGGGAAAAAATCCACCACCAGAATCAATAGTGCTTGTATTATTTAACCTTAGAACAAGATTACAATAATTCTTTATCAATCCTTGCTTGAGATGCTTCTTTTTCCTTCAACAATTCTTCTTCACAACTTACAGCAAAATTTGATAAAACTCTCTTCAACTTGTTGTAATTTATAGACAATAATGAGCCTTGTAAACTCCAAAGAGTTTACAATTACAAAGCACAAAGTTTATCTCACAAAACTTACACCTATTCTTTGCAAGTAGAGTTCTCAAAGTTGGTGCTCAAGAATGGGACCACTTATCTCAACCTTATAAAATATCTTATCATGCAAAATTGTTAACTCTAAGATGCTAATTTGGGTGCCCAAGGTGGGTCCAAGTCAATCTCTATTAACTGAAACATATCTCTCCACCATTCATGCAAATATCATGCATGATTGATCATCTTCTGTTAACTAAAAGTAGTCACCTATTATCTATCATGTAACTCAATTCATTAGCATGCAATCAAGTGAACTGAAGTCAACTAACATGCAACTCAAAATAACTACATGCAACTGAAGATAACTAAACCATAACTGAACTGAACTAAACTAAACTAAACTGATACTGAACTAAACTCAACTGAGCTGAACTAAACTAAACTAAATTGAACTAATATGAACTTAACTCCATGCATGTAAACATCAATTCCTAACTTCTAGGATCTTTACATGCATTTTTTAAGTGTTATCTTTCTCCAAATAGTTAACTTAACTCAAGGTGGGTTCCACCTTCCATGTGGGTGCCCCATGTGCTCCTATTTTGTAGGATCTCTTCTTGGGTGACCCCACATGTTCCTATCATTTAGAATTAATTAAAAATGTCAATTAACATGTTCATTTAATTCAAATTTAATCTCTTTCTAATCCTAGTGTTGGGGAGGACTTTCCTTGAAATTAGGAGATACATGAAATATGTTTAAGATTGCAATTAAATGACATCCTATTCCCAACATGGTATACAATATTGGATAGGTACTTGTTGCAGCAGTGATTCACTAAAGGTACTATAGATAGCAATATTTATTTTAAAGTTGAAAAAGAGAATATTGATTTTGGTTGTGTATGTTGATGATATAATCTTTAGAGGAAATGAATCTATGTGCAAGAGATTTGCAGAACATATGCAAAATAAGTTTGAAATTTCAATGTTTGGGGAGATGAATTTCTTCCTTGGCCTACAAATAAATCAAATAGAAAAATGTATCTTCATTTCACAATAAAAATATGTCATGGAAATGTTGAAGAAGTTTAGAATGGAAGACTCTAAATCAGTATGCACTCTTATTGTTACTAGTTGGAATTTGAGTAAGAATAATGAATCTCCTAAGGCTGATCGGAGCAAGTATAGGTTAATGATTAGTGGGTTCCTATACCTAACTTTTACTAGACTAGATATCATGCATGCAACTTATCTCATGGCTAGATTTCAAGAAGATCCCAAAGAGTCACATGCCCAGTAGTAGCAAAGAGAATATTTAGATACTTGAAGGGCACTCCAAAACATGGCTTGTGGAATCCAAAGGATACTGAATTCTCTCTGAGTACTTACATAGATGCAGATTGGGTAGGTTGTGTTGATGACATAAAAGGTACAAGTTGTGGGCATGTGTAGGATCAACATGGAAAAAACAGGCCCTTAAGTGGCAAAAAATTCAACAAAATCAGTGTTAGACAACTTGACATAAAAATTTGAATAAATTATCTATATTATTTCAAAAATATGTAAGAATAAAATCTGTAGAAAATTGAATGCAGTTTCTAAACTAATAGGTTTATTTAAAAATAAATAAAATCTATTTGGTGAAAATTTGAAATTTCAATGCAGTAGTACTTAAATTTCAGGGAAAAAAGAAGTAGGTGTCTGTTTGACCACCCTAATGATAATAAAATGATAATATTTTTTTATAATATTTTCTATATATGTAGAGGACTTATGTCCAGATGTGATTCATATTTTTTTATAATTTTTTTCCAGGTAAATAATTAATTATGATTTTTTTACTACAACTTTTAAAAAATATAAAAACTTGTATGTCTGACCACCTTAACTTGGTCAAAACTTCATGAAATTTATTTTTTCTTTTTTTAATCCTATAGTATGTGAAGCATAGAATGTGACACATGTTTAAGATTCAAAAAATGTGATACTATTTGAAAGTTATAGATGTTTTTCAATTAGCCTATTGATAAAGACTTTAGTCATAATTCTAATAGAAAATGAATAATAATTATTTATTAAATTTAAATTAAAGAATAATTTATATTGGTAGAAAACTGAGAATCTCCTCTAAAAACCCTTTTCATTTCATCAATTTTGGATTAAAAAAAAGTCGTTAGCCACATATCCTACAAATACCCATAATATTGCCACTTTTTGGCCCATCATGATCCTACACATACCCTTGTGATGCTTTCTTTCTTGGAAGCAGGTTGGTGTCTTGGCTAAGCAAAAAGTAGGATTCAGTATCATTATCTACTGTAGAAGAAAAATAAATTACAACATCTTATTGCACACAAATTTTGTGGATGAAACAAACTTTGAAGGATATCAAAAATAGTATATGATGAGCCTATTGCTATTTTATGTGACAATACAAGTGCTATCAACATTTCAAAGAATTTGGTAATGCATTCAAGGACAAAGCATATCTTAATCTGGTATCACTTTTTGAGAGAGAAGGTTGCATAGAATGAGGCAAAGTTGGAATATATGCCTACAAAGGACCAAGTTGTAGATATTGTCACAAAGTTTCTTTCAAATGATACTTTTGATTATCTACGGGAGAAGTTAGGGGTCATTTCCCCTTATTTCAATTAGATGATGAAATGATGAAAAATAAGGTTTATTTTATGGAAAGGGGTGGTTATAAAATATGATGTGATACAGGACCTATTTATCACTATTTCATTAGGAAATGATATTCACACAATGAATTGATTATCAACCCTTAGGTGAATTAAGTCAAAGTGGGAGTCTTCAAATTTCCTTATGATTGAAGGATGGGGGTTAAGGTCAAACAACACTTCGGGGAGAAAAACTAAAAATAGAAAAATCAACACCAAAATGCAATCTAACAATTAAAACAACAATATTAAAGTCGACGGAAACTAAATGGTGCGGATGAAGGCCACAACAGGGATAAACCCTAAGGTGACGACGGTGGTGAAAGGTGTAGGAATTTCTACAGTGAAACTAGTGGACAGTGGGGATGGCCTTGAATATGGCAAGACTGGTGGTGTTGTCCTTGGAAAAGGAAGTTCTTCTTCTCAGGCTCTGAGACAAGTGCAAAATAGGGGCTTTATCCCTATTGCTAATGCCTTATCTATCATTCTTAAAGTGGAGACGATGGAGGAAATAGACAATACTACCTCTAAGCTTTCTTCACAGGGGGTGATTTGTAGGTTTAAGGGTTTTTGGTTGAGCCTCCCTCAGCTGCATTCATGGATATCAAAAGAGTGGGAGCCTCTAATTATTGGTCAAGTTCATATTTTCCCCATGGCTAATGGGTTTTTTGTTGCCAAGTTTGACAATGCTCAGGATAGAAACAAAATTTTATGTGATCATTTTTTTAGCTGTGAGGATAAATTTTTGCTGATGATTAAGCCTTGGAACTATGATTTCAATCCTTCCTCTGAAACTTTCAATAAGATACCAATTTGGGTTCGACTACCTAATCTCCCCCTTCATTTATGGACTGATTCTATTTTAGAAGAAGTCGGTGAAGCTCTTAGAGATTTTCTGTTGGTGGATGATGAATCCTATGATATTTTTCACTCCACCTTTTCCCTTATATTGGTGGAAATGGATGTTTCAAAAGGGTCGCCTACTGAGATTTTACTTCAATCTCTTAAGGGTTTTTGGGTCCAATCTTTGGACTATGAAGGGGTCCCCTTCCATTTTCGAAGATGTTTTAAAACTGGTCATGCTACTGCACAATGTAGATTAGAGAAGAAAGCAATAATGAATACATGGTGGAAAGGTGTCTCTTAATAGCATTATCGGGTTGAGAAGAAACCTGAGCAAAATAGGATATTTTCTGAGGTGGTTGCATTGGATTCATTTGTTCATGGGGAATCCTCTCTAGACATCTCAAATGCTAGAGTTGTTGATACTGAGAAAGATCATCTTGTTGAAACCCTAATTGTGCATGTGAATGGGTCTCAGACTACCATATCTAGTAACCTTTCTGATAAGACATTGCCTGCTAGAAGATAAACTGATGAAATCTCTGCGACAGTGGCTATAGGCAATTTTCTTCAGGATAGTAGTATGTAGGCATGGCATGCTAAGGCAACACAAGTGGAAGAAGGTTGGATACTTGGGTAAGTGCACCAAGATGGTCGCACTTTTGTGGCCACAAAAGTGAAAAATGAGACAAAACGTGTTCGCGTTATAACGCGAACGCGTTTTGTCTTTTTAAAAGCAAAAAAAAAAGTAACATTCTTCATTTCTGTTTTTACTGTTTTCTATTTCTGCCCTCGGCCAAGAACCCTGCACTACGCGCTCGCGTTGTTGAGGAGGTGACTACTTCACATTTGATCAACTTGAGTTCAATTTTCTTCACAAATATGGCACCTCGACGACGAAAAGATGCAAGAGGTAAGTTTTGTTTGGTATTTGTAATGAATTTTTTTGTTTTAAATTGATTTTGTTTGTTTTAGTTTAGAAATGAATGATTTTTTTTAATTTGCAGGAAATCCTCAACAAGAGGAGGAAAATCCTCAACCAAATCAACCTCAACAAAATCAACCTCAACAACAAAATCAACCTCGCCTCACTCATTCTCTCTCAATACCTCCGCACTCCGGCGAAATTGAGGAGGAAATTGAAACAATAAAAAGAAGTTGAGGATCTTATTAGTAGGTTGAGTGACTGCACCTCTTCAACTACGTAAAGGATAATACATCTAGCAGATTCAAGGAAGGATTTTTTAAAAAATGTGGATGCAATTACCCAACAAATATCCGGATGGCAAAATAGAGGTAAAACATCAAGGGCATAGTATGCATAAATTATCATATAAACAAGTTAAAGATTTAAAGATTACTAAAGGCGATTTGTGCTCTCTATTCACCGACCCTAGAACAAATCAAAATCTCACCCTCAATGCAAAGAGGTTTCCTATCCATTGGTGCCACCACGTAGAGATTAGGAACCATTTTTATGACATATGGTATATGGTCTTTGATTACCCACCGTGCAATAACTGTGAAGTCCCCCAATATTTTCTTAGGAAATTATACCGTGAGTTTGTATTGAACCAAATCCTGAATTATTTTGATATGAAGGAGT
>VDFB02270651.1:622434508-622505137 GCA_007258455.2 Sequoia sempervirens
TGAGGTTTGAGTGTCAGTTATTTGGCATATGGTTTGTGAATCAGGATTATCGTATGCAGGGTTAGATACTTGTTCCATCATAAACTCATAATGACCTTGTTTTTTTGGTAATTGCAAAAGGGAAGCAATTGTCGCCATGGAATCTGTAACCTTGTTCTCTGCCCTTGATATTTTTTCAAACTTAATATCCATGAAGTACTTTTTAAGATCATCTATCATTTTATTATAAGGCATGGGATTCTCGTCCTTTGTTTGATACTCATCATTTACTTGATAGATGACAAGCTATGAGTCCCCATATACTTGCATTTTTGTGATTTTCCATTCAATAGCTACTTTGATGTCGATAATCAATGCTTCATACTCAGCTATATTATTGGTACATGGAAACGTTAACCTATAAGATCTTGGGATGGTGCATCCTTGAGGTGTGACAAATAAAATTCCCACACCAACTCCTCTTTGTGTGTATGATCCATCAAAATAAAGCCTCCATTGTTGTGTTGTAATATTCAAGATGCCAGCATCTGGAAATTCAATGTTCATTGGATGATGATCCTATAATGGAGCTTCAACTAGTTGATCCACTATTACCTATCCTTTAATGGCTCTCCTGTCAACATATTGGATGTCAAACTTGCTCAAGATCATGACCCATTTTTCCCATCTTCCTATTATAGTAGCTTTACTGAGTAGATATTTCAATGGGTTTATTTTTTATACGAGCATGACTATATGAGTCAACATGTAGTGTCGCAACTGCTGGGTTACAAAGACCACTGCCAAACAAGCCTTCTCTATGAATGTGTAGTTTATTTCATATCCTTTCAGTGTCCTACTGATGAAGTAAATAGCTTGTTCTTTTCCTTCAGAATCCTCTTGTGCCAATAGAGCTCCTAAATAAATGTCAGTTGTTGTGGTATACAGTAACAATGGTCTTTCTGCTGCAGGGGGCATGAGTATTGGAGGCGACACAAAATACTACTTTATCTGGTTAAAATTTGTTTCACAGTTATTATCCCACTTGAATAAAACATTCTTATGAAGTACATGATTAAATGGGTGACTCTTGTCTGCCAACTAGAAGATAAATCTCCTGATGGATTGTAACCTACCTTGTAGGGACCGTAGTTGACTAATATTTTTGAAGAAGTTTAAAAACCAACTTCATAGTCCCCAAGAATCAACTGCAAACAATCACCTATCACATGCAACAAATATTCAGAACAAAAAGAAAAGATGTTCTGTAAACCCTCAGAGAAAATATTTGCAAGCAAAAACTAGAATAATAATTATTGAAAGTAATTGTTTTAAAAATAATACAAAAGCCTTCAAAAATGAAATCATGCAAAAAAGAAAGACATGCACAACCCTAATCTTATCTTGAGAAAAAATACAACTCAACTAGATAAGGATTACAATTATCCTAGGAATTAAAAAATGTCTAAGTAAACTTATGCTAAAGTGTAATTAAATAATTAATTACACCAACACCCCCCCATAAGTGCAACTTAGGGAGTAGAAAATTATTATGCAAAAGATGAGTCCTGACAACAAGGCCTGATCAGGTACCCATTTACAAATGCAATGCAAACTAAATCAAATGGGGTAAAGGAGAAAACCACATAGGAACAAAACTCCTCCTCAAAATAGAATGCAAACTAACTAAGTGATGAAAGATGGAGAACTCCATATGACCCCCCAAGGACACCATCCATCACAAAGATACATAAATGAACCCCCCCAAAAGAGAGAAAAGAAGAGACCGTAGATCCCCCCTAGAATGAAGTAGCTCCAAAAGAACTGAAGAAATTGCATCTCCTGAAAGAAGTGAGAGGGAAGAGGTCAAATGAAAGAAATATCTGAAGGTAAAGTAGGTGTAGCCCAAGATGTCTCCATAGAAGTAGGTGTGACCTCAACAAATGAAGAAGTCAAAGTAGGTGAAGACTGGATAGAAACTTCCAAAGATGAATGATCAATAGGATCATGCTACACTGAAACAAAAGAAGCCACATCAGTAGCCACACCAATAGAAATAGGAGGTGGAGGAGATGGAAGGGAAGGCTCGAGAATAGGATCCAAAGTGAAAACACCAATGTTCAAGAAGCCAAATCTCTCCTCTGAATGATGATACACACTAGAAGTGTGAGGAATAGCTGTAAAAATAGAAGCACCATCAATAGAAAAATCGGTAAAGGAATACAACCGAGATGAGTGATCCACTGTCCTAGTAGCAATAACTACTCTACTCTCCAAGTCTCTAATGATAACTGAATTAGGTGTGAACTCCATAGATCTCCCAGTGCCTCCATGAGTGATCTGATAGATGGAAAGGAGGTTGTTTGTCAAGTGAAGGACACACAAGACATCCTGAAAGGAGTGGTCCCCAAAACTAATAGACCCCTTCCCTGTAACACTCATGTAAGTGTTGTTTACCATCAAAATGGGAGACATAGTGCAAGGCTCAAAGGAAGTGAACATAGACTGTGAAGATGCCATATGATGAGATGCTCTTGAATCTAGAAGTCGTCTCCCTAATCCAACACCTAAAGAAGCACAAAGAGCATGTCCCTTTATATCTGATGAAGTATGTAAACTAGTTGTGCTCCCATCATGTTGTTATGAAGAAGAATGGGAGGAAGGAGATGATGCAAACATCCTAGAAGTAAAATCAATCTAATGTTTATGAAGAAGATGTTTCATCTCATCAATGTCCTTGTAACAATTATTTTCTACATGTCCTTCCCTCTTGCAATATGCACATGTAGTTTTCTGCTTCTGAGATGATTTCCCCTTAGAAGAGGAGGATGAATTTGAGGACTCCTACTACTCATGAGTTTTGGAATCCTTTTTTTTCTATTTCTTTCCTTTGACTATAGAATTATTCGAATCTCTAGGCTCCTGTGATACAATAAGTGTCTATGATGGAGAAGGTTTCATCGTGCCCATGTTGGCTAACTTATCTTGCTCTCGAGTGAAAGATGAAGAAAATTCATTAAGAGATGGCATAGTGAATCTCATACCAAGTGTATCCCTAGTGGCATAAAAGGTAAATACAAAAACTAAATAATCTAGTCCAAGCTTAGAAAGAATGGACAATATCAACTGAGAGTCTTCCTTCTAAACACCAAACTGTGACAATTGCAATCTAAGAGACTTGAGTTTGGTGAAAAACTTCTAGATGCTGTCAAAATCCCTAGGATTTAAGCCAATAAGCTCATTCTCTAACTAAAACCCTCTCATAGTATCCTACTTCCCAAACAAAGACTCTAAAGTAGTCCAAATCTCATTGGGTGTAGTGCAAGACTCAATATGAAAATGAAGGTCAAATGAAAGAGACAGACATAATGTACCATAAGCTTCATCACATCTATTAAACCACTTTCTCTTTTTAGTAGCACCTGTAGGTTCAATTTATGTTTCCATGGTTACCCTGTACAACCCTTTTTGTTTCAAATGAATCTCCATTTGTTTTTTCAAACCAAAATAGTTGAATGGAGTAAGGGGTGCAATATTATGTGTATCGATGATAGAAAATAGCAATGTATACTCTCAAATAAAAAAAATGCTTGCTGATCTCAAAAAAATAGCTTGATTGCACACTTCCCAAGAAAATAACTGAAAAGGTAAAGGCTAAGATAAAACAGGAATATTAGATGCCTAGTAAAAAATTCTAAAAAAACATGTCTGAGAGCTGTGTGGAGCACTGAACCAACTTCCCAATGCCTTTTTTTCTTCGCAAAACAGAGTCAAGACGCAAAAGTTATGCCTCCTAGATTGAAAATAGAAACTTTTGGCTTTGACAGGCAAAAAATGCATCAAAAAATAATACCAACACCACTAGATCTGCCATCGAATCAACTTTCCGACGATATCTCATTTTTGAAAAACGGACACCGTATGAAAAAGTTATAGCCAATTTTGTAAACACTCTCCAAATCTATCCAATAAGCCTCCAAAGCCCTTAGGGGCTAAAAAAATTCAACCCCTGGTCGCATGCAGAACCAAGGGTTGGTGGAAGGGTGTTGGGACGAAGCCCTCAGTCACCAATGTGATCAGTGCTAGTGGATGGCGACCCGGTGGGGGCTGGAGCACGGGCTCCTAGTGCTCTGAAGGACTGCGACTAGGAGCAAATTAGTCAATGGGGGGCTGGGGTTTGGCTCCCAGTCCCCGATGTGACCATGATCTCAGTGGAAAATACCCATGGGGGATAGGTGCTATGGATCAGTGGGCAGGTGGTGCTACTGAAAGTGGCTGTGTATAGGTGGTCATCGAGCAGTGGTGTGGCAGCGGTCTGGTTTTCAATGGGTTGTGCAATTTTTCTAAAAAAAAACTTTTTTTTTGGTTTTTTTAATTCTTTTCATGTTTTTTGAGAAATTTTGCCTCGGGAAGTGAGCCGGGGAGGCCGTATGGCCTCTCTGGCTAATTTTTTTCCCTTTTTTTCAACTTTCTCCTAAATTGACAAAACAAAAGGTGTTTCTAAGATTTTTGGGTGCTCCAAATGCGATGGAGATGTTCGTTTTGCCCAAAAATCCACAAAAAAATTGTACACCCCCAAATCCACAAAAAAGATGCCTGGCTTGAAACCCTTGCACACAAGAAGATGATGTGAGAGAATATCTTCAAATCACAAATAGGCAGCCACAAGTTTGGAGCTCTGATACCATGTAGAAGTTGAAAAACCAACTTCACAGTCCCCAAGAATCACCTGCAAGCAATCGCCTATCACATGCAACTGATATTTAGAATAAAAAGAAGAGATGTTATGTAAACCCTTAGAGCAAATATTTGCAAGCAAAAACCAGAATAATAATTATTGAAAGTAATTGTTTTATAAATAATACAAAAGCCTTCAAAAAGGAAATCATGCAAAAAAGCAAGACATGCACAACCCTAATCTTATCTTGAGAAAAAAGACAACTCAACTAGATAAGGATTAAAATTATCCTAGGAATTAAAAAATTCCTAAGTAAACTTATGCTAAAGTGTAATTGTAATTATCGATTGTTGTGTTGTAATATTCAAGATGTCAGCATTTGTAAATTCAATGTCCATTGGATGATGATCCTATAATGGAGCTTCAACTAGTTGATCCACTATTACCTGTCCTTTGATGGCTCTCCTGCCGACATAGTGGATGTCAAACTCACTCAAGATCATGACCCATTTTTCCTGTCTTCTTGTTAGAGAAGCTTTACTGAGTAGATATTTCAATGGGTCTATTTTTTCTATGAGCCCGACTGTATGAGTCAACATGTAGTGTCACAACTGCTGGGTTGCAAAGACCACTACCAAACAAGCCTTCTCTATGAATGTGTAGTTTATATCATATCTATTGAGTGTCCTACTAATGTAGTAAATATCTTGTTCTTTTCCTTCAGAATTCTCATGTGCCAATAGAACTCCTAAAGAAATGTTAGTTGTTGTAGTATATAGTAACAATGGTCTTTCTACTGTGGGGGGGCATGAGTATTGGAGGTGACACCAAATACTACTTTATCTGGTTAAAAGTTGTTTCACAGTTATGATCCCACTTGAATAAAACATTCTTATGAAGTAGATGATTAAATGGGTGACTCTTGTCTACCAGCTAGGAGATAAATCTCTTGATGGATTGTAACCTGCCTCGTAGGGACCATAGTTGACTGATATTTTTAGGTGGCAGAATCTCCATTATTGCTTTAACCTTATCTAGATCCACTTCAATACCTTTTTCTGACACAATGTAACAAGGGGTTTTGTTGATGTTACCCCAAACACACATTTCTTCAGGTTTAATCTAACATTGAATTTTTTGAGTCTAGTGAAGATTTTATCAAGGATTTCCTTATGTCCTTCCTTGATGTGTGATTTTTCTAAGATGTCATCCACATAATCTTCCATGAAAATATGCATCATGTCATGGAAAATTGTGGTCATCGCTCGCTGATATGTTGTACCTACATTTTTCAATCCGAAGGGCATGACATTCCAACAGAATGTACCACAAGGGCAAGTGAATGTTGTCTTTTCCTGATCTTTAGGTGCTATTTTTATTTGATTATATCCTGAGAAGCCATCCACTATAGATAACATGGCATGTCCTACTATTAGATCAACAATTATGTCAATGTTGGGTAAAGGAAAATCATCCTTTGGAAATTCCTTGTTTAAATCCCTAAAATCTATGCATATTCTAATGCTATTATTAAGTTTGGATATTGGCACAATATTTGAGATCCATTATGCATAATCTATGGACCTGATAAATCCTGCATCCAATAATTTCTTTAGCTCAGCTTTAACCATCAGGGCGAAGTGAGGATGCATCTTTCTCAATTTTTGTTTGACTGGTTTGATTCATTTTGGTAGTGATAGATGATGCATGAGGAGATCTGGATCCAATCCTGGCATATCAAAATAAGACCATGCAAAATTGATGTGTCAATCCTCAAAGAATTTGGTGGATGTCGGTTTCTCCTATTTTGTCATGGACTCTGCTAGATATAGGATCTTTTCCTTTTTAGTTGTTCCTAGATTTATAAACTATCGGTTCTACCAGTACTAATGATCTATCATGGTAATGCTCTAGGAGAGTGTCAAATCTTCCATCCTATAGCACCTCAGAAAAGTTTTCACTATTGGATACATTCTTTATTTTTCTCTTTTCAAAATCTAATGCTACCTCAAAAAGGTTTTCACCATTAGATTTATTTTTCCTATTGTTATTTTTGCAATTGGAAGATTTGACACCCTCCCTTTGTGAAGTGTCGTTATGAGTATTATGGATAGATCTTGTATCAGGTTCGTCACTACAAAGATAGTTTATGATGGCATCATCATTTGAAAAGACTGGAAAAATGAATAGGTTTGGTGGGTTCCCAGTCAATAAGTTCAGGATACCTTAAGGATAATAATTCATCAGGTTGAGTAAGGTTGACTGTGGTAAGTGTTATGATGACTAGGTGGTCAAAGTTGTTGGTAGGAAGGTCGAGGTCTATGATAGTACTTACCTCCAAGTCATCTATCTCACTCAATGTTGATCGTGCTCACTTGAGTCATCGATATTTGTTGATCCCATTACAAATGGTCTATTTCCTGAACTTTATCCCTCCTCTTGTGAGGGTGTATATGTTTGAATGACATCAATTTGTTTGTCAGTGTAGGATGTAGCAGATAAATGATCCCATTCATACTCAATGAAATATGTGTCAGAACCATCTCTCATTTGTAGAATCCTTTCTACCACTTTCAGAGTTACTTCCTCTTTAGTTTCCCCTATGTAGCCTAATCATGTTTTGTCTTTAGTTTGTAGTGCTAGAGGTTGAATAGTTTCTATAATACCATCCTTTCTCTTTCCAATTGGTCCTTGGCCTTCATAGCCCATTTTCTCTAAGAAAGCCTTCCCTTTTCCATACTGATCTATTTTGATGCTGATACTTGTTGATGTTGAGGCTTCTTCATCCTTGTATAGCCAATTGAGAATGGTTGTCTTCTGACTCATCTTTGAGGGTACCTGCTTTAACAAATATTTCATTAAGAGTTGTGATTGGTTGTGATGAACTTGGTGTGTTTGATATGGGTTTTCCATATGATTTTGGTGACGGTAGCAATTGTGACAGACACAAAGATTGCTCAAGGGAATATTCTCCTAAGCCTTTGTCTATTAACTAAAACTTGTCTAAAAATTGTTGTGATAACTCATTCATAGGACCTTTAGTGTTTGATATAGTCATGTCTACAACATTTGTTTCCTTTACCTGATCTTTCCTCTCAACCCATTTAGATATGAAATTGGGTTGTCTATCACCATTAGATGAAGTGGAAGTGTTGACTTCTTTGTTGTGAGGTACCAGAGTGTCTTGATTTGCTTTTAACATGTTGCAAGTTTGTGGATTATTTTTGTCAGCTCATATGGTGACCTATCCGTTTATTGGAAATTTCAAACATTGATGGTATGTCAAAGGTACCGCTTGCATTTCATGGATCCATGGACGACCCAATAGTATGTTATATGTTAGATCCTTGTCTAACACTTGACAAACAATGTTTTTGACAATCAGCCCTACTTGAATTGGAAGTACAATAAGCCCCTTTGAAGACCTTTCTTCTGGTGTCAATGGAATTGTCAGAATAGCCTAGTGCATGAATTCATTTCAAAGTAAAAATATTTAACCCAACTCCTCCATCTATTAAGACACACTTGACGCGATGTTTATGGATTAGAACCTCTATATGCAAGGCTGCATTATGTGGGTGATTTAAAGACACATCATCTTGTTCAGAGAAGAGACAATGAGGTGTGGTAAGATGTCCCACCATGGCTTGGAATTGAAAAACATCCAAATTATTGGGGACCATTGTAGCTACTAGAGCCTGTTCCAAAACTTTTTTATGTGATGAAATTTTGAGAAGTTCTAGAATGGATATTTGTGCGGGTATCTTTTGTAATTGGTCCACTATGTTGTATTGATGCAATGTGGGAGTAGTCTTTTTGGATGAAAATCCTTCTAATATCACCTTGGACTACCCCCTTGTTGTTATATTGACTTGTTGATGGTCTTGTGTTTCCTTGATCTTTAGGACATTGATTTGATTGTCTGATGTGTTTGTGCTTGGTATCATGTTGAGGGATTCAATGTCATTGATGTTTATGTCATCTGTCTGATTATCAATATCATTTTTATCAACTTCAGAAAGGAAAATAATAGTGGTGTCATAGACATAGTTTATACCTTTTCCTTACTACTTGAAGAAGATTCCTTTTTTGTAGTTGGGTAATGGATTGGTAAATGCAGTGTGATCATTGTTTGTCTAATGCCCTTTGACAAACACCTTCTTTGCTTCATCAAGTCTTGTATCAAATGTTTTAGTTGCATATAGTTGTTTGTTTTATGTCCCTTATTCTTATGAAAATTGTAATAATCCGCATCATTCCACCAGGATGGTTTCACCTTTGGCTCCCAATTTCGGGCTTCTGGTAAAGTGATAAGTCTATTTGCAATAAGCTCTCTCATTGTTGATTCCAAAGTTTGTCCTAATGGGGTAAATATCCGTCGATTGGATTGTCTTTGATATGACAGTCAAGATTCCCCATTGTTGGTGTTATTGTTTTGAGTAGTGCTTTGATTGTTATTTAGGTTTTCATTTTCATTTGCTTTGACAGTTGATGCTATGAAATTGAATATTGGTTTTGTATTGTCAGTTGTAGCCTCACTGCTTCTAGTATTTCTATTTTTTTTCCAAAATTTTGGCTTGTCATTGTTTCCATAGTGATTTGCGTTGTTTGGTGTATCATTGTAGTGTTTAATCACTCCTCGTTTGAATAGGGCTTCTTCGATTTTAAGCCCATTCTCGATTACTTTTTTGAATGTTGGGGGACATTGCAATTAGAGTCTATAACTCATCTGATCATTTAAGTTGTCAATAAATAATTCAATATTCTCCTCTTTAGGTATCTAGATCGAGGATATCTAGCGAACAAATTTCTCCAACGTTGTAAGAATGATAGGAATGTCTCATTTTTTTCTGTTTCAGGTTATACATATCTTGTATGGTTACGTCGTGTTGTATGTTGACCAGTTCTTTGAAGGATCCAATCCCTGGTTGTAACTTGGAGAACCATTCCATACAATGGGCTCCCAAACTCTTAGGAAATAACCTCATGAGGTAAGTATCTTCTTGTGCAAACTCAAGGCTCATTGTTCTGAATTCCCTTACATGGTCAATCAGGTCTAATTTACCATTGTATTTATCATATTTAGGAAATTCACAGTGTATAGAGAAAGGTAACATATCCACGCTCGGATGAAAAGGGTAAGGAAAAATGTACTATAATAAGTATTTCTTGGTGTTTCCTATTTGTATATTCTAAATCTGTTCCTGTAGATTTTGCATTTGAACTGTTAAAGCAACCACTTGATTTGTATCTTGGGTGTGGTTTGGTTTTGTTTCATTTTTTCTAGGTGTTTCCTTCAACTGATTGATGTTGAAATCCTTTGGAAGTTTGGCACCTAACTCTGCTAACATCAAGAGATATTTCTCCATGTCTTGTTCTAAGACCTATTCCATAAATTTATGAAAATTTGGGTCTTGTTGGGCATGTTGTATATCTTCTTGTGTTATTTCATTGTTTTCATGTTGTTGAAATCGGTAAAAGGGGTTTTCTTTAGTCATGTTTAGATTTTCAATTTCCTTCTCTATAATTTTTTATCTTTTTAACCTTGTCAAGATTGGCATAAATTTTTTTGGTTTTTTTCACTAAACTTGGATCTTCTATGTTGTGATTAGTGTCAATTTGATTTTAACAAAGCCAAATAGAATGATGTATTCTATTGATGAGGCTAAGTTGAAAATACGATTACCGAGTTTTGTTTCATGATAGTAGGATGTTAGAATCTTGATGAGGAAACTTTACTCGATAATCTAGATTTATTTTGATAATTTGGCACTTTGTATTTTGTAAGATCTAGGTTTATGTTTAAAAAAAAAATTGACTTGTAAAAACCTTCCTTGTTTTAGGTTTTTAGGACACTGTTTGAACTATGGAAGATTTTTTATGGGAACTGATTTGTCAGATGTTTCCAAAAGGTCTTTGTTTTTCAGTTCTATGGAATTGCTAAAACATAAGGTAGAAGTGCTAAAACAAAACACAGAAGCACTAAAAGGTTTGGTAGAAGCATTGTCCAACAGAACATAAGTACTGAAACATACCATAGATGTGCTCTAAGACTGGTCGACACTGGTAATGTTTGATATTGATAGAAGCACTATCAAATTGATCAGAAGCACTGAAACATACGACAAAAGTGTTGTTTTTACTATTGAAGCACTAAAAGATAGTGCAAAAGTGCTAGAACAGACTGTAAAAGCGCTAGAACACTGATTTTTTGACTGACAGATTTTTTATTTGGGTAAACCCACAATAGTGGGTTACAATTTTTTGAATGAAGAAAAAATAGAAATGCTCATCAAAAAATTTAAAATGGTTTACCCCTTCTAATGAAGGGGGTTCGAATGAACCACGCCCCTTCTAATGAACCCCCCTTCTAATGAACCCTCCCCACTTCTAATGAACCCCCCTAATGAACCCCATTTTGCACCATATAAGGGGGGTTCGAATGAACCCCCTTTCTAATGAAGGGGGTTCGAATGAACCCCCTTCATTAGAAGGGGGGTTCTAATGAACCCCCTTTTTTCACCTTCCCCTCCACCATTTCAAAATTTATGCATTTTTTTTACTATCGAAGCTTGGGAAGGAGGTGCAAATGGAGTCAACTTGATAAACCAAGTTGGATGATTGTAGAGATTGAAACATGCTTTCCAACAACTATAAATTTAATATATTTTGTTTTTATATTATATTTTATTTTTTAGTTTTACTGAACATAGGTTTTTCACTGAACATCAAGTTTAGTGAAAAACCATTGTGGAAAAATATTAAATTTGAGAAAAAAATTTGAAAAATATATACGCCCTAGGTATTGGTGTCCTCGTTCTAACAAAAAAAAAAAAATTGAATTTCAATACATACCAAAAAAGTTATGCGTGCCGAAGTGCACCTATGTCTAAATTGTAAATGTTTTGACTTCAAAACTTAATTAAAAAAAAAATATTCAACAAAACGTTATGAAACAAAATGAAACCAATAGATACCAGTGTTAGCAACCTAAATTAAAAAGAATCAAAATTTATCCTTTGTAGAAAAAAGTTATGCGTGTCGAAGTACACATCACTTTTAAAAAATGTTGTTTACTATTAAAAACTAGTTATCAAAGGAGACGAAAAAAAAAAACAATTTAATTCCAATTTTAAAAAAATATATATATTTAAAATCTACAGAAAAAATCTCACAAATCACTAGTTTACATCATTTTCAAATTCCTAATAGTTTACCTACTATAAGTGTCAGAAAGTGAAGTTTTTTTTGAAAATGTTGATTTTAGTGTCAAGTTTGGCCAAAAAGTGTAACCCATTATTGTGGGATGACCCATTTACTATTGAGAGAAGCACTATAATATATGGCAAAAGCGCTAAAATAGATGGAAGAAGCATTGTTTCAACTGTGAAAGTGCTAAAATAATGCGTAGAAGTGCTATAATAGATGGTAGAAGTGTTGTTTTGACTATTGTTTAATGCCAAGTGGGGGGTGGTAATATGGGTCTCTCAGCTACTATGTCTTCTTTCTCTTCTTTGTCTAAGACTATGGATGTTGTGAGAAATTGATGGGGTGTTTCATTTTTCTCAAAAGTGAATGTTCTCATATTGTTGATGATGTCAGTTTGGGTACCTTCAATGTGTATGTTACCTAGCTGAAATATTGGGGTGATTAGCCCGGGTTGTTGAATAGGAGCCATTGGTCACCACATGGTCATAAGGTATGTTGTATGATGGTTTCAATACCTTATTGCAATGTAATTCATTACCTATTTCTAGGCAGGAGGTAGTAACATGGGTCTTCCTACTGCTATGTTTGTCTTTTCTTCTTCTTCATTTAGGATGAAGGATGTTGTAAGAAATTGATGGGGTGTTTTGTTTTCCTCAAAAATGAATGCTCTAAAACTTATAATGATGTCAGTTTGGCCATTTTCAATGTGTATAAGGCTAGGTTATATGATAGGTGCCACAAGGCCTGTTGTTGAATGGGAGCTATAGGTCGCCAAATGGTCATAAGGCATGGTGGTAACTCCTTGATTTTGAATGTCCAACCTAATGTTCCTAAGGATTTGTTTATTGTAAGAACTGATCAAGTCTGGTGGAGTATTCTATGGTGGAGGATTGATGAATACGTTGAATACGGTTAGGTTCCTGTGAAAGAGCTCTTCTTTGAATGTAGGCTTGTGAATACAAGGGTTCTACAACATAACCATCAATGTAACCCCTAGCGAAATAATGAAACCTATGGATGAATGTCCTATGATGAAGCAAAATCTTCCTATTATGATACAAGAAATGTCTTCTTTTCAAAAGGTCTCCATAACTAAGTGGTTTCTTTTGTTTCCCGATTCTCTTGGCAAGAGATTTCTTGACAAATTTTGTGGTTTTCCAATCCCTAATCATGTATTTATTAGTTTGATTTTGTCCAAGTTGTTTTTATTTTTAGGATAATCTTTTATCTGAATTTTAACGATTTTGAAATACACAACAATCAAATGTAGATAGTTGTTTTTAAGAGCTGTAATCTAAACAAATAGTGTATGTCCAAAAAAACTGTGCATGGTCCTATTTTCACTGGTTTGATAAAAATAAAGCGCATCAGACAGACTCACTCTTAATAGTAAAAAGATCATTGTTATACTCAACAACCCACATCTTAAAATTGTGTCGACTCACACAGTCGTGTCATCCTCTAGAGGGAACGCATGTTTTTGTCTTTTCCAGGTGTGTACTCAAGGGTAGATTTCTTGATCCCCTGAGCAAACATTTCTTGGAAATTATATGGTGAGTGTCTTGGGGGAAGATTCTTCCCTCCCCTTGCACTGTGAGTATTACAATGTTTGGTTATTGACTTGGCTGGATACTACACTAGGTTCTTAGAAAGGGTTTTCGTTCGAAGTGGCAAGTTATAAACTCCCTCAAGAGACCTCCCAACCCTTAGAACAAAGGATTTGGGGATGTTTATCTTGCACACTTCTAGAAAAGATAGGCTTCCCCAAATTTTATTTAAATTTTAGAGTGGGGTGGAAAAACTTGGCTTTAGTTTGAACCCACTTAGGTCATTCCCATAGGGTGAGTACTTTTTCCCAATACGGCGGGCCTTCTACAGGATTTAATAAAGCTTGAAAATGCATGAAATAAAGGATGAGTCTGGTTTTTTGATCACTCACTTAAAAGGAGAGCATATGCATATCACCACACAAACACAAAAATCAACTTGTTCAGTTTTTAGAGCCCAAACAACAATTTTCTATCTATGTGAAGGTGTTGCTTCACAGTGAAGATGTTGCTTCACAAAAAGAAATGGTGTTCATTTTTAATTCCAAATTGAAATGTTTGGTGACTACCCTAGATTGATAAATTTTAATCCAAATTGAAAATATGACTATCCTAGGATTGATTCATTTTTAAACCAACTAAAGAAGTGTCTATCCTAGATTGATTCATTTTAAATCCAACTGAAGAAATGAAGTTTACTGGCCGCAATTATGTTAGATCAAGATAAAAAATTACAAAAGCACTATAACAGAGATTAAAAGTGCTATAGAAATGCTTGAAAGCGCTATAAGATTTTGGATAAGCGCTATAGAATTTGGAAAAAGCACTAAAACAGATGTTGAAGGTGAACATCCAGACTGTGCTTTGAAGCCTTTTGATTGAAGCGCTAAAATAGTCTTTCAAAGATCTATAGTTTTCCTCAGAAGTGCTATAGTTTCTAGTGGAAGTGTTATAGAATCTTTCGATCATGCTAAAAGAATTAGGCCAAATTCCTGTACAAAAGCTTTTTAGAAAAAAATGTTAAAAATATGGAGTTAGGCCCCATGGTGGGCACCAAAATGTAAGTGTGAATAAGTAACAAGTAAAAGAACAACTAAAAAATTCTTAATGAAACATTATATCAAAATTAACATGAATTAAACTAATTTAAAACACATATAAGCCTAAAAGCGTCTCATTGTCTCCTATCTCCAAAGATTTATCAAGTCACAGAAGGCTCTCAGATTGGGTAAGCAATATGACTATTTAAAATGCCAATTTAGAGGATGGAGTGATGCTAAATGCAATGATCTAATGATTGATAATGAAAGCTAAATGATAATGATGCTATGTAAACTATCCTGACATGAAAACTGATAAATGGAAGCTATAGTAAAAACTAATGATGTTGTCGTGATATGAAATCTACTGATGCCATGATGCTATTGCTAATGCTAATGCTTATGATTGCTTGGTTGTATTCCTGCAAAGTGGGATTTTCTTAGATGATTTTCATGCTTCAGAGGGCTATATATATAGATTTCCATAGCAATTTTGCATAGGGGCAACACAACAAAGGCCTGGATTCAAACTTGAGAATTGAATGGTGAGAGATTGAGAAGCTGAAGCTGATGAAGGGAATGGTTTCTCCCCATGAAAACATCAGGCAAGATGATAGGAAAGATTAGAGGAAGAAGATTTTGAGGATTTCCTGCAAGTTTGTCCCTGAAGCTTTCCTGTGAATGCCAGTCGAATTAATTAGATTGAAAAATCTAATTTTATTGGTGCATGAATAGAGGAATATTTGATTTATGCCTTTATTCGAATATTTTTTATTTATTCAATTTAGTGAAATAGGAAGATTTAATTAAATAAAACAAATATTTAATATTTGCTTATTAAATAAAGAGGAATATGATAATTAAATAAATCTTTAGGATATCTTTATTTAATTAAGAGGAAATATGATAAGATAATTAAATCGCACAAATTATTGAAGTTGTGTATTTAATTTAAGATAGAATTTATGGATAAAGTATAGAAGAAATAATAATGATAATAATTAAATAAAACAAAGTATTTAATTTTGTTTATTTAATTAAGAGGAAAATAATATAATAAAATAGAAGAATTAATAGTGAACTTAATATAAATAAATATTCCTATTTATTTACTAAGTAGATGAATTTAGGATTAATTAATCAAATAAATCATATTAAATTAATTATATTCTCCAGACTATTTTTAGGTGTATACACAACTATATAATAATAATATGAATAGTCACAAATAGATGTAGGTAGGGAGATGCGCTCCTAATGAGCATGAAATTCCCTATTGCACAACATTTGCATAAACCAGGGAAAAAAATCTCGTATGGAATGTTATATATGGTGGACCTTAAACATGAAACATTGTATGTGATGAACTTCAAATATGGAAAAATGTTGGCAGAAATATCTATAATTGTACAAGATATTCCTAAGGAAATTCATAAACACAAAGATTGAATGAATTTAATATCATATTGTACTTGTACTCCTTGTACAATAAGGAAAAACTATACCAAATGTTGCAAATAATGAATTTAAAACCACAAGAAACACCTCTTGAATGAATTTAATAGTTCACCATGCCCTACTCCTGTTTTATAATAAGGAAAAACTATATTATTAAGTGTTGCAAATAATGAAATTAAAACTAAGCTCCAATTGATAAAAACTATGAACTTAACTACAACAATGGAAATTAAATAAAAATGAAAGCTCAAAAATCACAAACAATTAGTTAAATGTTACATTATCATAACAAATGTTTTGGATTTGTCTTCATTGTGTTGTTGATTATTTATTGGCCTAGGCACTATATCTCAAATAGTGGTTATGAGTTGTTAGACAACTGGTTGTGTCTTAACTGATAGGGTAATCATGCTAATTTGGACAGCTCTTCCCTCTACTAGCAAGCATTTTACTAAATACTATCTTTGCAATTAAAACATTATTCAATATAATCTTTGTATATGCTTCATTGTCATGATATATGATTCCAATTTGTTTTTTGTATTGCATCTCTATAAATTTCTAGTGTAGAATTTAAAGAAAACAACCACAACATCAAACATTCAAGGTAGAAACCAGAGATTTTGTCGCAAAACCCAATTTGTGAAAATTGCAGCATGGAAATGAGCCATGCCTCATTGTTTCTATTCAACTACATCCTCTATGTCTATGTTTTCAAATGGTCTTTAACATATCTGATCCATTCCAGATCACAGAAAGCATATGGGGCGAAAAAATTAACTCTACAATATAATTTTTTTTTTTTTTTTTTTTAAACAATTTAATCTTCTAGCTATATATTAGTTGTAAATCAAATGAAGAAATCATGCAACAATCTACCTAAAAAAAAATTCCTCTTGCAAAATTCAGCACACTCCTCTGTCACAACATTATTAGTTTATGACCTCCCTTACATTGAATTGATAAGTTACCAAAGAACAGGTAAGGGTTTGGGTGTGGGTACATGACAAAAAAACTGTTTTGGGACCCTAGGTAAGGCTCAACATGGAAACGTCCATACATAAAATAAAAACATATATTAAAAAAAAACCATTATATCAGTAATGTTTCAATAATCATCAAATAGAATGAGTTTATTACAGAGAAAAGCACAAGGGCTTATTACAAAGAAAAGCACAAAAGTAATAGAAATTGCATATATCAGAAGCAAATCAACTAGATTTCTAAAAGCATGACACACTAGAATTAAAAAGGACCAAACATGGGACCAATTAAATGAGGCTCAACTCCATTACACAAGAAGTCCTAGATAAACATCCAATGTCCCAAAAAGTAATAAAAACTTCAACTGCTACTCACCTCAAAAGGTGAAGAACCACATCCACTAGGAATTGATCGTGATGTACCTACCTAGGACAAGCATACAGTCAACAAAAAAAATTAAAAAAACAATGAAGAATGCATCTCTTGTTTTCCTTCAAAAGTAGAGATACTTGAAGGTAAACTAGGCACTTGAGCATTCCCGCTGGATGAACTCATTTCAATAAGTTTATTTCTTATCACATCATCAAGTTTTTCTAGGGATCTTTCAAGAGGCTTCATACCAACTAACTAATACAATAAAAATCAAGCAAACAAAGCAAGATTGTAAAAAAATGCGACAGTAAACTTAATATTGGAAAATCAAAAGTAGTGACTAGTGCATAATATGAAGAACAATCCATAAAAAGAAGTAAAATCATAATCAATATGATGAAGTCCAATTAATGTCAGCAAATACAAATGTTATCATGTAATACCTTAGCAATTGTTGCTTGTACAAAAAATGAAGCATCTTGTACATCTGGTGCACCATCATTTAGACATTGTGAACAGATGGAGCCCAAAAAGTTGTCATTTTTATTTTTAATATTTAAGAAAAAAAACATCATATAGTGAATTGAAATTAACCAGGAAATTGAAAAATTAACCTAGCTCTACTGGAATCAAAAGCTTAAAGCAATACATAAGTTTTTGGTCTTTGTAGTTCAAATATATTTAAATAACATAATTTATATGATTTTCATGGTTTTGTTTTTGTTTATTATGTAGTTCCAGAGAAAAAGAAATAGGAGCCATCTATCTATAATCGCTTTATCAAGTAAAAAAATATAATGATTTTTAATAAAATCAAATGATACTTAGATAAATAGAAAAAAAAAGAATCCCACCTTTTTACGAAAACTGCCATTAGACAAGACAAGATCATAATGTTGTGTTTGGCTTAGTATTGACAAAATTTTCTAATCTGATTGTAAGAATTTTGCAGAGCTGAGATTCAGAGGATTAAAGCTACCAATCCTGATATAAGTCACAAGAAAGCTTTCAACACATCCAAAAATGTGAGCTTAACACACAAATATATATAACCCTGGTAGTCTTGATTCAAATAAGATTGGTTACTTATTTCTCCTATTCTTTCATTTTTTTTTATCAATGGGCTCTTGTTCCTTACATGCACTTTGAGTTGTCTCAAGATGGCAACCAGCAAGCTTGAATGTAAGATAATGCTTCTTTAAATATCTTTAGTTGTTTTCTCTAAAGTAGGCAACTTGTGACGTATCTTGAAATCATTCTAAAGACTTCCAATGTATATGAACCTATATTAAGCCTACAAAATATATGCATGTCTGCCATATATATATAAGACCAAACTAAAAAACTCACCAGGGCCCAAGATAGCATTAAAATCATCTCCAAGGATAACATTTACTTGTAGATTGAACTGTTTGGACCATACATGTTGAAAAGATAACTCTAACCAATATACATCTTTAGTCTCCAATGAGATGGATACCCTTCCAGATCTCCAAAAGGAAACTTCAAATCCTTCTCTGAAATACTTTCTATTTTTCATTTGTATCTACAAGAGATATTCAACTATCCTCACACAAACCAACTATTCCCATAAACACTTACTAGCTAATCATTGAGTCCATAAAGGAGAGGATGAAGGGTCTAGGTCAAAATCCTCCAAGGGAATCAAAATTGGTGCATTCTCTATTGCAATCTTTCTTTTTTTTTAGTGAGGGGGACAAAGCCTGTCCATTGTTGTTTTCTTGAGCTCCCTTGTTTCCAACCAGTACGAAATTTACACCTATGACCATTGCAGGTTGTGAAATAGAAGCATGCTGGTGAGGGCATGTTGACACCTTACTACCCCTACCATCTTCGTATACCTTCTCTTTTCTTTCTGTCTACTACCTAATGACATCAAAATTTTCATTGTATATTGAATTATACTCTATCTAGTTGTTTGGAGTTTTGTCTGACATAATCTGCTACCTGTGCAAAAAGCCAGATAATATTTTAGGCATAGGAGTACTATTTTTCATCTTTGTGTAAGGTCCTTTTGACATCTTGAACTTGTTAAATGAAGACATTTATGTTTTACTTGATTTAGCTTGTAATTGATTATTCATTGTACACGATTAATAGACTTGTCAGGAGAAGTTAAGGAATGGAAAGAATATTGCCAATGGGGTACTAAAGTGGACAAAATATAGGCACCTCACATCCCTTTGAAATGTCTTCCTAGTTATTCTTTGATCTACTTTATTATATAGTTGCTTTATAGGTATAACTATTCAAGAGGTTTATGCACTCTTGCTAGCAATTATACTTTGCTTCTTGAATTTGATAAATGAGTGGTAATGTTTTTGCAAGGAAAAGGAAAGGAGCTTCTGAAGCAGACCTCATGGCACTCATATCCTAATGACAAACTAACAAGAAACAAAAAATTGATTCAATGTTCCCATCACTTGTAGCAAAATAAGGGGGTTCTAGTAACCAACCTGAAGAACCATCAAAAGAAGAATTTGAAGCTACACATCAAAAGATGGAGACTCAAAAGTTGTCCAAGAAAAGATCAAAGCACAAGAAAAATAAAGCCATATGAAGAGATCACCTTTAAGGACAAGTTTATCATATCATTTGGTAAATTTAGGTTGTGTTAGAGTGTTGATTTTTAACAAATATTTTTCTCTAGTTGTAGAAAATCCAAAATTTCCAATCTTGTTCATATTATTTTCTTGGAAAGGCTTTAGTGTTATTTCCCTTTCACTTGACATATCATCCCTCAGTTTCTGGATGATTTCTTTGAATATTTACGCACAAAGGCAGTTTGTTGTAGCTCATTTTTTTCATATGTTTGTAGTTGTTGTAAATTGTGTATAGAGACATCATGCTTTGAGCAATGGATGCATATTCTACTCTATTATATATCATTGCTTATGACATTAAATTGTAATCCTATGAAATGGACTACTGCATATTAGTCCTAGAAATGTGCTAAGATGAAGCGTACACCTTTATAACCTTTTTTGAGAAATGATTACTAATTTCAGTTGTCAAACATGGCTTCAACTTGGCTATTGTTGGTCATTTATTGATATGTATTGGATGAATAGCTTTTGTTTTCTAGTAAGTATTTTTCCTTGGAAATGGGAATTTGAGAATCTTCCATTTAGCAATGGCCCCATGTTCTAATCAATGATGTGAAGTTAGGGTGTAGCATGTCCCTAAGCAAGCAAATCAAATTAGGTGGAGCATGTCTCGAGCAATATGGTGCATCTATTTTGTTTGTAGACAAGAAATGAATCATTTTTTTCTCATAGGGATTTTATTTGGGTGATTTTTTGATGAACTGTACAATTCAATGCAATGAATATAAGCATATAAGGAGCATAATAAAGCTTGTTAAAAGCTAATGAATATAAGCATATAAGGAGCATAATAAAGCTTGTAAAAAGCTCTCTAGAGTGCATGATATAAAAATCAATTTGTAAAAAAGTGCATTGATCAGAAAATGGTGTTAAAGCAATCATAGATTGACCAAGTGACTAAGGAAAATCCTTCCCAATAGTTGCCTATGCGCTTGTGATTGAATAATTTTATTGGTCTTGAATACCATGGGAAGTGTGGTATGTTGGTAAACGAAGGAAGAGTTTTAGATAAAATTTCCTAAAAAAAACAATGGAGTTCTAGCTTCCAAGTGTTCCCAGATGACTTGAATATGAATTATTTCATCCAAGCAACTTTTTCAGTGAAAATTATGACATTTTGTGGACAAACAATTATTAATACATGATGGTGTGCAAAAGAACAATCAACCAACTTTATGTAATTTGAGTAAAATTATTCCATTTAGATACATTTTAGGTTATTGATTCTCCTCTCAAAGTTTGATAAGTTGGAAATATTTGGGTAACAATCGAGCACCAAAAACTTGCCACTAACTCTAGGGCACAAGCCTAATTTGACAAAATGTATTCTTCCAAAGGAGGTGGAAAGATCAATTCATATGACTCCTCATATGGACTTTGTATGTGAGAGTAAAATTATCAAGGCCATTCATTCTCTTAGGCCTAAAAAGGATGATGCTGCTGCCGATAATGTTGTTGTGAATTCAGGCCCTCAAAGCCATGAACTAGCTGACTTTAAGAGCAGGGAGTCAAATTTAGGTGCTAGTGTAGGAAGCAACCAGTGTTGGGTTAGGCCCAAACGCATCTAATCAGGATCCATAGAATGTCAGGTTCCTCGAGGAGGCTCGTGTCCTTCAAGTTACCTTTACCAGTTGATACTAAATTTAAGCAAAGTACAAGTAGGTAGACATTGTCAAAGACATAAGTATTAAGCTGGGAGGAAAATGAGTGGTTTCCTAGTCTGAATCCCGAACCCTGGGATGTGGGGCCTAATATTACAACTTCTAATGATAACCTTAGTACCACAAGCAATGAAGTTGCAGACAATTCAGTGTCTTCTTTTTCCAAGAGAATAATTAACTGGTTGGTGGGTAGACATAAACAAATAAAGGAACCCTAAAATAACTCTAAAATCAATGGGTCGAGCATCAACCCCAAGATTCACATTTAAACAGTGATTGCAAATCTTCAATAAGTACAAAGAAAACCCCTAAAAAGATGACCAATAGCACATATACCAATCATTTGGAAAGAAGTCATGAGATAAGCCTTTTAAAGTCAAAATTTTTTGAATAGGAAACACTTAGAAAGAAAAATTATCTATACAAATATTTGAGCATCCATAAAAGACTTGATGAAGAACAAATATTTATATGAAATGGAAGAAAATGAAGGAGATTATATGCTTACAAGGAGCAATGTAGTTGTGAGTGCCTACAAAGACTATTTTGGTATTGGCTCCTTTTATGCTTGCTTGGAGAACCTTTGAAATGCCAAAATTAGCAACCTTTGCTTCGTAAAAATTGTCTAGCAAGATATTTGTAGAATTCACATCTATGTTAACAATCACAGGTGAGCAATCCCGATGAAGGTAACCTAGTCTCTTAGCTATACCTAATGTAATCCTATACCTCTCTGGCCAATCCAAAATGTGACCTCCTCTTCTATCGCCACTGTGCAAAGCATCAAGTAATTAAGTTTCCCTTGGGCATATATTCATAAACCAAAAGATTTGAATTGTTGTTTGACAAGGAAAATGCATGTCATCGAATGAGGATGGAAAATAAGATGTTGTGAATGAGGGAAATAAAAAATATATTTTAGAAAAAGTGTTTTTTTTATTGTCTTAATTTACAACAATTAAAAAATTAAAAATATAATTAGAACATAAAATTAATATTGTCTTAAATTAATGTCTTAAATTGGGGCTCTATGTAGTAGTGTACAAAACTCTCTTGGTTGCTATGCATCATGCCCTCAACATTGCCTTGGTGGATGGATACCTTCGTTGTTCTTCATGAAAAAGAAACCACTCTATGATCCTTTAACAATGACGTCTCTATCATTGCATCAATGCCAATGATCCTTTAATAGTGACGAAGTCTTTCTTAAGCCGATTTTCTGCTCTACAAACCAAGGGAAAACCTTAAAACACAGGAGCTAAAACACCAAATTGTTGATTAAACTTCCAAACTTCCCTCCAACATGCAATCACAATGTTTTACGCCAAAAATCAACTGCCTAAAATTCCCTCCAAATGCATACATGACCGGACCAAGGCACCAAAAATACCTATTGCTAAAATGCACGATAAAAAACTATTGCGTGGAAGGGATGCAAAAATTAATCTTCATTTTTAGGGGAAAAAATTCATCTATCTACATTGGCATTTTAATATATAGGTTGTGAAAATTAAGATAAGCATGATGTGCTCCTAAAATTACTAGAGTTCAAACTTGTATAAAAAGATAACATCTATAAAAATGATCAACACACAATTGATTTCATAGATTATAAAATAATTCTATTTTTTTTTTTTTAAATTTACAATATAAAGCCTAAAAGAGAAAAAAATTGTATACCAAAAGTGATCATTGTTATTTCTATTTCACATTATTAAGATAGTCGAGTATATTAGCAAGCGAAGATATAAGTGAATCAATCTTCATTTTTAGGGAAAAATCTTCTTTTTTTAAGGGAAAAATCTTCGTTTTTCAGTAGACTCAACCATTACGTTTCTACAATCCATGTAAATTGAATCTTATAATTGCTTCTAGAAATAACTACTTGACCTTACGTTTTTAAGGCACTAATTATAGAAATAATTACTTTTACCGACATTATGTTTCTACAATCCATGTAAATTGAATCTATTTGCTTCTAGAAATAACTACTTGACCTTTTGAAATGAAAGTGTCTGCAAGATAGCCCTCAAAATGCAATTGGATTGTTTAAATCATATTTTATTAGTGAAATTGACCACAATTTCTCTTTAATACATTTGACATGCTAATACAAAAGGAAAATCAAATTGGCTTCAAATCATAGTTAAAAACATTAATGATTCATTAACATAATGAGTAATAAAAGTTAAAGAATGTAAATGTTATTTTTTTTTATAAAATATGTGAAGGCCTTAAGACTGCACTGAGAGGCAATGCCTTCCATGCAATAAGTATTTTTGGTGCAGCAAGCAACCTAGGTGGCCAAATGGCCCACTTAGGTAGGGTTCCCATGAGGGGGGCTTAAGCTCTATGGATTATGATCAAATTCGAAAGAAAAAAGAATAGAGGAGTAATAGTCATTTATTTAGTCATTTTTATTTATTTGATATTAGTCATTTAGTTGTGATTTTATCAAATTACCAAATTAGTTATTTATTTGCAATATTCTACTAGTGTTAGTCACGTGACTAGAAGTTGTAGTTTTATTGGCCAATATTCTACTAATGATTTATCAGGCCCACTTCCCTCATTAGACCTATCTACAAACCCTCTATAAATTCAAGGATTGAATCAAGCCTTGGCCAACCACACCCCTATGATGAATTAGGTCCCTCAATGGCCAATAGTTCCAACAGTTCTTAATTATTTGTAGAACTCCAATCCACCATCCTATTCACAAAATTCCAGAATACCATCTTACCTACAAAATTTTGAAGTACCTCCTTATCTGCAGAATTCTATAGCAACACAACCAATATATCTTCAAAATTATATTCCAATTCAAGATTCAAATGACAAGGATCAAATAGATGAGCTATTTGAACAAGTTAAGAAGTTGTCCATTGAGGTTACTTACCTCAGAAATCAAAATAATCAACTGTAAGCTTCGCAATAGAATCTTCAAACTAATTATAATAGAGACCAAGGCCAAAGTTTAGGAATTTTTTTTGAACAAAATCAAGGTCTGAGGCAGAATAAGACATGGATTACAAGGCCCAACAATGGAGGAGTTCATACTCCATTTGATCCACCACGTAATTCTAAGAAGTCATCTAGAGGGGTGTATTTAGCTGAAGCTGCATTATCTAGGTGGTGTAGGATCCACAACACTAACAAGCAATCTAAACTTGATTTTCTAGAATTTCATACCCATCTAAATTATGTTTGGTTTGAACTTTCTCATTCTCTTGTTCTCATATTTTCATGTTTTCACATTGATTTCTCTATAGTTGCAATGAATAGATATGCATATTCATGACATGTTTTACTTAATTGTATGTTTGTTAATGAATAATATAATGTAATTATATATTAGGATAAATATAATGAGTTAGTCTTGAGTGTGAAAAGATGTTAGTAAATGTCAAAGATTGATAATGGTCTATTTACATTTTTAACAATTTTTTTGGAAAATCATTTTGAATTATTAATTTAGATTGACAACCCTTCTTTGAAAAATATTTTTTATTTGTCAATATAAATATTCAATGATTCTTTGAAAAATGTTTTTAAATTATTGATTTAGATTTTTAAAAACTATTTGAAAAATATTTTAGTGTAGACTAGATTTTTCAATGCCACGTTAATAATTCTAATTTTTTTACAAGTAAGATTAAAATAATTAGACAAGAGCATGATTATTAATTGAAAATTTTCAAATTTATATTAATAATTGTGTTGATTAATGGTTATGTATAATATATTTTATGCCAAAGGTGTTCCCTATTTGAAAAGAGACGAGTTGACTTTGACAATCAAGAATGTACATCATCTGAATATGATGCAAGGCAATTGAAATGTGTACAATCATTGATAATTTTCTATCAATTTTTTACTTCATTTTGGATCATTTTCCATCGGTTTTATTTACTTTGTAATATTTTACCTACAAACTCTACCCAATTCAATGGCCATTTTCCAGTATTAAGTGAAAATGCATGAATATTTACTATGTACAATCCATGACTGTCGAAGTGTTCTATAGGTTAATGTTTACCAATGACATTTTCCATAATATAGAAATCCTTACCCTAATATATGACATTTTACATAATATAAAAGAAAGAGGAGTATTTATAAGATCTTGTAAGTTTCCTTCACACAATTTCCAAAGTCTTGAGCATGTGGAAGACATGTAGTTATAATTTCTTTTTTTGATGAATAGGCACTAATCTATATTAATTATAAAGATTAAAATACATATTCACAAAACAAGGTGGGTGGTAAGAAGACACACCTTGAGAGTCATATGGGCAACACCCAAAAAACCAAAAAACAACTAGTCACATGGGCCTAGCCCAGAAGTCCATGATTACAAACATAAAAAAAAGGCCATTAAGAGACCAAAGTAGTACCAAAATAGCTAGGAGGGTCTTTTTCATCCATTTTCTTCCCCCATACATCAACAGGGTCTGGAGTGACGTTAGGAGGAGAAACCTAGCCATCATTAACTTCTTTTTCTTTATCTTTTGTTTCCTTGTGATGGGGTGAGATTGCAAGTGGAAAACACGGAAAACATTTGCCAGAGTCTGGCCAACCAGAGTCGCTACTGGGAGTATTATCAAAGGGCCACCTAGAACCACCACCATTTCTCCTTGATGCTACTTCAGAGGGCCACCCTTGGCCAATCCACAAAGGAGGAGAATGAGACTACTAAGGAGGGTGGGAACCACACCGAATAGGAGGCTGAGAAAGGGGGGAGTAGAGCCACTTTGATGCCGGCCCCGAGAGGGTGACCAACCATGAGAGAAAGTGGGTGAAGAAAGCACCCGAGCCATAGTACACGAGGCATTGCCCTAATGATCCAAGAGCACCTCAAGGTGAGCCACTATTGTGCACTTTTGCACACATGCCCCACTAGAGGTGGGGACCCTCTCTTTGCTTACATTTGTTTTCTACTTTGCTTTAGGTTTAACCTTTTTCCCCTTAAGGGATAGGTCCCTCTGAATTTTGACCTATTGCTTCACTTGGAGAAATTCATGCTTTATCTACACTTAGGGGGCTTTGATTGCATTTTTTTTAATCTCAAGTCATCATTAGAACTCCATGCTTTTATCTAAAATTCTATCTATGGGAAAACCGGATAAGCCTAGATGAAGCTCGGAGATTCCTCCTTGGCTCGAATTCTTTGAGTGATGGGCCATATTAGAAATTGAAAGTAGCTTGAATTTCCTATGGTCTAATCCCTTCATAGATTTTGACCTTGCTTGGATTTTCTGAGTCCAACTGCCTGTCGTATCCTCGAGTCCTCAAAAGTCTTGTTGTGCATTTATGATGGGTAGGTAGGGACAGTTAATGTGGTCTCGAGGTATTATTTAGGGGCTATTTGAGTGTCATTTTATCAATTCAAAATTTGAATTTGTGGCATTCGAGGAATTGGTTCCTGCTTCATGTTTTGGTGACCGCATTTGGTGATTACAACCTTGCTCATGGATTTTAGCTTCAATTCGAAGGTGCACTCGATTGTTTGTTTCCTAGCTTTCGCTTCTCAAAGGTAGGGCTTTTACCCTTCTCTTATGATTCTGGTTGAGCTTTGTATAATCATTTAGTGGTGCCTTGTATTTTATCATGCTATTATGATGATTCATGTTAGTAAATATGCATTTCTAGGTCGATTATATGGGCTTTGATATATCTTATGAGGGGTCAACTTTATTTATGGGCACTCTTTGAGACTTGGTTTTCATCCTATGCATATTGGGGTTTTCCTTTGCCTTTGTTGCCCACTCACACTTGCTAGCTAGGGCATCGCACTTCATGGGGCTTAGGGTTTGAAGGGTGCATCATAGAATCCCATGTTAATTACAAATTTTACATCGAGTCTGCCGAACATTATGTAGTGCTCAATTTAAATGATAGTCCATAAAACCTTATTGTTTCCACCGTGCCCTAACTGACTTAAATGTCAACTTCGATAAAGGAAATGGGGTATCATGGTATGATGTTTCAATCTACATCATGGAATAAAGAAGTAAATGTCAACTCTAGGGCATGAATGTGGAATCATAACTTTGAATTGCAAAATGGAGAGGGAAACACTTAGGTTTTGCATGTGGGAAATGTAACGTGAAAGAAATATCAAAAAAAAGTTGAAGTTGAAACATCGTGGAAAATTCTAGTACCCTTGGATTTTTCGAGGATTAATCCTCTTGCAAAATCCTAGGTAGCTCAGATTTTCCAAATCAACCCAGTATGCAAGTGCCCAAGGGGTAGTTTGTATGCCAATTTGACCAAGTTTGGGTTTGATCCAGGCTTGAGATGTCCATTATGGATGTATGAATGATTTCAAAGGATGCCATTGTGTTCAGGGATTTCGCCACACCATGGATTCTTGGAAGGAACTCCTATTGGACAATCCACCTAACCTTGGATTCTCTGAGTCCATGCGGGTGTGGAAATCCCGAGGATGTAGAGGGTAAAGGAACACAATTTGCATGTGATGAAACCAACCTATTGTGAAGTGATCATAATTCATTAAGGTATATGGTTTGCCACTTAACGAATATTGAGATGTACCATTTGGGAATTCCATCCAAGAATGGAATCTCTGAGCCTTAATTTGCTCGAAAAATCCAAGACACCTTGGATCTTCCAAAACTCCTCCAAGACCCCAAAATCCTAAATTCACAAATGATTGAGCAAAGTTTTAATGTTTTGCTACCATTTGAGTTCTTGTATAGGCAGATCCAGGCTTGGTTATTGCGGTTATTCAAGATGGATTATGTGTCATTGAGGGCGAGTTTGTAACTCGAGTTTTGTGTGAAGCATGATCTCTCAGAGATTTCGGTTTGGGGCATATTTTTCAGGCTCTAATTCTTCCAGAGAATCCACCTTAGGTCATATTTTTTGAATTTCCTCCCATCCCTTGAAATCCTAAAGTACATTGGGTTTTAAGTGACTGTCTTTGGATTTTAGGGTGAATGAAGAAATTTAAAGGTTAATAAGGAGTAAGTTATGTATCTGCTCTTTTAATGTTAATTTAATCATGATTAGCATCTTGGTGATTATTATTATAATTTTCTAATACATGCAGGAAGATTTGAGCCCAAGAAAGACTACCAAGAAAAAAGATTCATTGGTGCAAGAAGAGGTCAAGAAGAGAAAAGAGAGAATGAAGTATGAATTTAAGGGGATATGGCCTGAGTCAAATATCTCTTCCAAATGGTTCGAGATAGCTAATACAAATATGGGGCATGTTGAATATGATGATTTCCATCAAAGGATGTTTTTTAATGCACCTACCCAGTTGCCACAAGTCATTACAAACATAGGCTTGGCTCAAGAAGTAGGGTTTCCACCCACTTTGTTGTGCCCGAAATTAGTATTAGAATGTGAAAAACATTATGATGTTGATAAGAGAATAATAGTGGGACCACAAGGAAGGGTCATGGCCAACCTGACTAAAGAGTCTATTGTTGATACCTTCAATATTGCCTCCCATCACAAGATTATTAAGGAAATTAACATCAGAGATGTAGAGGATTTTTATGCTATCGATCACCCCAAGGTTTTGGATATAATGAACTATTCTTGGATTGCTAAGTCAAAGCCACACTATTCCAAACTACCAAGGCAACTACATAGGAGTGACTTCAAAATGGAATACCATGATATTATCACACTCCTAAGCAGGGTAATGGGATTGGAGGAGGCCTACACCTTTAGGACTTGGATGTTTTACCCAATCACTCAAATCATGGGAGGAAAGCACTATCACTGGGCAAGTATATTTTGTGACAATCTAGATATGCAGTTGATAAGGGTACAGGATACCAATTTGTGTTCACTATGACTCATACCTTATATACATGTTGTCAAGAAAGAACAAATGTAAGGGCTTAAGTTGCAAAGGGGTTCTCGAAAAGGAAAAAATATGGGATGTTTACCCTCAACTCTAGTTCAAGACAACCAATTATAGGAGAGAAAATGATGGATTCTTCATGTACATTCCAAGATTATTGCAAGGTGCTCTCCATGTGAGAATTTCAGCAAATGCAATGGAATTGATCAGAAAATATGGGATGTGGCTCACCCAGTTCTAGAGGTTTTCATATATCAGGATACAAGGAACTTATGTAGTGCCAGTTAGACTACCAAGATATCCCACCAATAAACTCATTTTGTTGGAGGTGATGAGTGAAAATGGTTGTCTTTGAGACTGTATTACAAGATTTACATAGGAAAGGGTTGGGAGATGAATTTCCACTAAGAGTTGGTACCTTGGAGGTCTACCCCTCTCTCTCAAGTGCCCAGTATTTAGCAAAGGAGATGGTCCAGTTCAATTTGTATTCACACACCAACAGAGACAATTTTGATCCTTATGGAAAAGCACAAAAGTTGGAAAATAAAGAATATAGACACAAATATCACATAGAAGATTATTGGGCCAAATATAGAGATGAATTTAAAGTTATAAGAAGAATATTTTCTAGGTTTCCTCTCAAGCTCATCAGACTTTACAAGGTAGATCAAGTGCCAGATTAGGTTGATGATGAAGAAGACCTTGTAAAATATCATGACTATAAGCCCTATAGAAACCAACCCTTGCCACTTGTTAATTGGTCAGAGGAGGAAGTGGTTGATCTTGACCAAATAAATCACCCAGTAAGGAAATATTCTAAGTTATGGGTCAAATATAAGGTCTTGGAGTTTCAAATAGATGGTACAAAGTTCACCTATGATTTTATGGGAAATCTTGAGTCCCATTCAGAGGAAGACACAGAGACCACTAAGGATGATGTTGCAAATCCTCAACACAGGGATGATCAAGAAGAACATAGGCCTCTCACTCTAAAGAGAAGGACAAGGAGTCCGGCCCAAGAGAAGGAGAAGGACAATTCCCTAGCAAGTACAAAAAAATCAACACCTACAGGAAAGAATGCCATAAACTATTACAAAACAGCTCCAACCATACAAAAATATGTTATATGTTGAAGTGATCAACACAAGATCTTCAATCTAAAACACCAAATAACCTCCAAAAGAGATAGAGAGAAGAAACAATGGAAGATGCTATTCCACCAAACAAGGATTACAATATGATACAATATTATCAATGCAATATTAGAGAATGCTATGCAAAATATGCTAGAGATGCCTTGCTTATAAAGGCAAGGATGAGAGATAGGATAAGACAAGATCATGAAAAGTGACTTAATCCTATCACATGAGACAACTAACTCATAAATACCTAGGAAAGTGTAACTTCTAGATGAGACAACTAATTCTTATCTAGATAAGACAACTAATATCCTAAGTAAACTTAACATGTGAATTAAGTCCCCTAAGTCCCTAGTAAAGGAATAAACTAGGTACAAGACTTATTCACACCAACACCCCCCCCCTTAAGTGAAACTTTGGGAAGAAAAAATGAATGAAGAAGCAAAAGATGGGTCCCGACAACAAGGCCTGATGAGGTACCCATGTACAAAATAAAAAAATATCATAAGCGGAGAAAAGGAGAAAAAACCTGTGGGAGAAAACTCCTCTCCAAAAGAGAGAAAAGGCTACAAAGAAAGCTAAAATTATAATGAAGGAAGGAGGACTCCTCAAGAGCCCCCAAGGACAACTTCCTTCACCCCAAGCATCGATCGCAACTAAAGATAACGAGGTGATGCGAAAGGTTTAGTGAAGATGTCTACAACCTGCTGATCTGTAGGAAAATAATCCAAGTTGAGAACAACATCTTGGATGAGCTGCCTAATGAAGTGCATGTGGATCTCAATATGCTTAGTACCAAAGAGTAGTGGGCTAAGTCGAAGGGAATTTCACTCTGATTGTCACACCAAAGAGTAGTGTGCTAAGTCAAAGGGAATCCAAACTCAATAATCAACTGACGAAGCCACAAAACCTCCTCACTAGCCAACACTACACCTTGATACTTAGCCTTTGTTGATGATAATGCAATAGCAATTTGCTTCTTGCATGACCATGCAATCTGACCAAAACCAAGGAAAAAAGCAAAGCCAGAAGTAGACTTCTGATCATTGTCATCACCAGCCCAATCTGAGTCAGTGAAGCCGACAATCTGAGATGCACCTGAAGTGTAGTGAATTCCAAAATGAGTAGTGCCTTGAATGTATCTCAAGATACACTTGGCGGCCTTCCAATTAATCTCATGAGGCTCCTATGAGAAGTGAGAGACAAGTCCAACCGCAAAAGAAATATCAAGATGACTATGTGTCAAGTACGAAAGACTGCCAACCAACTGCCGATACAAGGTAGGATCAACTATAGGAGTAGTGCAACTGGTAGATAGTACAACACCTAACTAGAATGGAGTAGGGGCAGGCTTACAATTAGCCATGCCAAATCTCTGAAGCAAATCAAGAGCATACTTCTATTGGAAAATGAAGATCCCCTCAGAAGTCTAATGAACCTGAAGACCAAGGAAGTAATGCAAAAGACCAAGGTTTGTCATATCAAATCACTCCATCAATTCTCGTTGTGTACTCTGAATAATGGAATTATAACTCCTTGTGAGAATAAAATCATCCATGTAGAGTACAAGTATGAGAAGATACTCTCCATGTCTCTGAGTATAAACTATGGGATCAAAATGGCAGCGAGTATAGTCAGAAGCAAGCAAGAAAATATCCATCTTCTCATACTAAGCCCTAGGGGCCTGTTTGAGACCATATAATGAATGTCAAAGCCTGTAAAAAAGTGAAGAGTCCTGCACAAAACCTAGTGGCTGCTCCATATAGATATCCTCATGAAGATCCCCATGCAAGAAAACACTCTTCACATCCATCTGATAAATTGACCATCCCTATGATGCAGCTATAACAAGGACAAGGCGAATATAATCCATTTTGGCAACAACAGCAAAGGTCTCAGAATAGTCAATTCCTATGACCTGAGAAAACCCCTTTGCAACAAGATGAGCCTTGTACTTGTCAATGGAACCATCTTCTGCATACTTGGTATGATACACCCACTTGCACTGAACCAACTTTCTTCCCTTAGGAAGAGGCACAAGATCCCAAGTATGATTCTTCATCAAAGAAGAATACTCATTAGCCATAGCACTATCCCACTCTAGAATACCTAAAGCATCTAAAAACTTCTAAGGATCATCTGAAACAACATGACTCAAAAGATTGATTCCAGAAGTCTGAGAATGAGTGCGACGAGTTTCTGTGGGATCACCAACAAGAGGACCAGCCTCCTCAAGAGTAACTCGAGCCCATCGTGGCCTAGTAGCTGACTAAGGAGGAGGTGCATCAAGACCATCATCAAAATATTCCTCAAGTAGCAAAGCATCTTCAACTAAAGAAGACTGAGTAGGTTGTGATGAAGAAGAAGTCAAAGGAGGATCTAACTAGGTGAAGGTCTCAGTAAACTGAACATCACGTCGAAAATGAACCTCTCGTGTGTCAAGATCAAACAATCTGTATGCCTTCACATCCTCACAATAGCCAACAAAGATGTACTATTGACTCTTCTTCTCCATGGATTTACACCAACCATTCAGAATGAATGCCCAAGCCTCACTATTGAATACTCTGAAGAAGGATACATTAGGCTTGCAATGATAGCAAGCCTCCTTAGGGGTCATATTCTACACTGCCTTATGGGGCATACGGTTCTGAGTATAGTTGGCACAATTGAAAGCTTCGGCCCAAAATGATAGTGCCATGGACCTAGACTGAATCATACAATTGGCAATTTCCCTAAGAGTCCTATTCTTTCTCTCCACCACACCATTCTATTGAGGAGTGTAAGGAACTGTGTGCTGATGAAGAATACCATGCTCATTGCAAAAATCCTAAAATGCCTGATTGACATACTCCCCCCATTATTTGTACGTATCTGTCAAAGAGAAAAACCTGACTGCTTCTCCATAAATGTTTTGAAGGTCTTGAAGTTGGTGAGGACTTCACTCTTGAGCTTCAAAAAATAGACCCATGTTCAGCGGGAAAAATCATCAATGAATGTGAGCACATACTTAGCCCTTGAAAAATAAGGAGTTGGGAATGACATGAGATCACTATGGACCAACTCAAGGGGTGTGGTTGTATGAGGAGCTTGACCCTTAGGAAAAGGATCTTGATGTTGCGTACCAAGAACACAACCTTGAAAAACACCATCCATGCAAGTGATCTTTGGAAGACCAACCACTAAGTTATGTGCTTGCATCTGCTAAAGATATCTATAGTTCAAGTGCCCAAATGTCTCATGCCAAAGCTTGCTCATTAAATCAACATGAGCAACAAAACATGAACCCAATGAAGACTCAAAGCCATCAAATCGATACAAATGGTTCTCATGATCAACTATTCCTATAGCAACAACCTTCTTAGGATCCTGCAACTGTTTGATAGTCACATTCTGTGGAGTAAACTCAATTGTCTTCCCATCTCCAAAATGACAAATCTAATATATGGAAAGTAGATTCTGTGAAATATCAGGAACAAGAAGAACATCCCCAATGCACCCATCTAGCATCTGAATGGAGCTTGTCCCCAAAACTAGAATCTTTGAAGAGTTCTCAATTGCAATCTAAGAAGTAGAAGTATGAACAATGGAATCAAGAAGATCACGTGAATTAGTCATGTGATGTGAAGCACCTGAATCAAGCATCCAACTGCCTGAAGATGAATGAATCATACATGCTGAAAGAGCTTGACCTTTGCCCATGGAAGAAGGCTTAGCCACTAAAATGTTGTACTTCTTCATAGCTTCCTCCAAGGTTTCTAATCTCTTAAAGCAATGAGTTGCATCATGCCCAATTTTTCCACAAAATGAACAAGGATCTCCTTTCTTTTCCTTAGACTTGGAAGAAGAATCTCTAGAGGTAGAAGGAGAAGGAGATGGAGTGGACTTCTGATTGTTCTTTGGATTTGGTTTGGAGGCATTCTCACTACTAGAAGATGATTCTGCTTTGGGCTTCTTCTTGTTCTTTCCTTTACCCTTGGATTATTGAGCCATTAGAGCATGATTCTTAGAATTAGGTAAGGCATCCAACTAAATCAACTTGGCCTCCTCCCTAGTAAGACGCTCACAAAACAACTCAAATGTAGGAATTTTGTAATCTTTCCCCATTGCATCCATAGTTGAATAGAAAGTAGAAGAAAACACTTGATAAGGGCCCTTTAATTTAAACAGAATCAAGAGGATACATTCATCACTAGATTTATCTTGCCCACATCCTTTCAACTGTGACAAAATAAAATTTAATTGTGCAAGGAAATCTTGAATTGAAGGAAATGCATTTGGAGAGAGTGATTACAGATTTGCTTAAAGTTGCAAGACTCGGAACTGATTTGATTTTCCATACAATTCTTCAAGTTTATCCCAAACATTCTCGGGTGTTTTACACTTTGAAATATAAAACAACAAATTATCAGATACATGTAACCCAATGAGCCCTTTTGCTTCATCCATTTTACATCTATGGACAATTTTTTTATAATCCCTTGTAAATTCAAGTTGTTGTGCATCAACATTGGCCATAGACCCTTAGATTGTAACAATTGAGTCATTTTTAGCTTGCATGTATGATAATGGTGTGGAGTGAGTGGTTCAATTTGCCGTAGATCTGCCATGAACACCAAAAGAAAGAAGACAATGTGGCACTTAAATTGTGCCTTTCAGCCCCCCAGAATGTATTAAAACTGATTTTGCAACCCCCCAACAAATTACAATGAAGAAATTTTGCAATTTTTACAAGTGATAAGCTCAAATCAACCGTTTATAACACATGATTTTTACAATTTTTAGAAAAAATGGCTTTCCAAAATTGAAAATAGAGGTTACAAATAGATTCCTTGTGATTTTATGAGCAATTTCAAAAAACAAATTGCAAAATTTTGACTTTGTTTGCAAAAGTTGCGCCAAGAACAAGCAATAAATGCACTTGTACCTTCAAGCTAAAAAAACTAGGAAAAAATGTCAAAATATAGAAAAATCACCTGCACCACTATGAAGTTCGTTGAACTAGCTTTTCGATGATATCTCATTTTTGAAAATCCAACGTCGTGGCGAAAAGTTATGCAAAATTGAAAAAAAGGCCTATTTTAGGCACCTTGAATGCTAAACAGGAGCAAAAATTAACATTATCTGGGCAAAAAATTTCGGCCCCCAAGCACTGGCACTTGGTCACCAATATGACCTATTGCTGGGTTGGCAGAAAAAACGGTGATTTACTTAACCGCTAGCAGCTTGAGGCCTGGCTGGTCACATGGGTAGTATCACATCTCCTGGTGGTCAATAGAAAATGCTGGCAGTCTACAAACTACCCTCCTGACAATTTGATGGTGGTGAAGTCACCGCCCACCTAGCGGTCTCCCTAGGTGGCTAGCAGTGGTGGACTTTAACTGCCCTCTTGGTGATTAGCAGTGAAGCCGTTGGTGATGACAGGATTGCCCACCTGGAGGTCAGGAAGAGTCATAGGCTCCAACAGTCTGCAGACTATTAAAGTCTGTAGTAGCCTTTAATGCCGCGGGCCCCACACAGTACCAACGCTTTAAGCACTTAAAATTTATTATATTTTGTTTGAAACTTTTATTAAAAAATAATAAAATACCACCACAAAAAAAAAAAATATGCAGGAATTTAATTTTTTTTTATTCTGATGATGTCATACCTACAACCTGGAGGGTCGTATGACCCTTCAGGTAAAAATATTTTCCACCAAAAACAAGTTTTTCCTAATATAGGCAAATTATATATCAAAAAACTCAAAAACGGCCACCCGGATGTAATGGAAGGCTTATTTTTTGCCCAAAATGCTCCTGTAAAAAGTTGTTCACCAAATCTGAGCTTCAAACCCTTCTTTGCCAAAGTTGCAAATGGTGACGAAATTGAGTGAAACAAAAGCCAAATCTAACTTTTCGAGCCTCCTAGATGCAATGGGATAGCCTAAAATACTGCCACTATAGCTAAAAGCACTGCAATCACCAGATCTCACCAAAATGCAAGCATGAAATATAGGATACAAGAAACTCAAAAATCACAATAAAACTTGATGGAAACTCTCTAATGAAGAAATGGAAGGGGCTTGCCAGATTCAAGGCTCTGATACCATGTTGAAGTGATCAACCCAAGATCTTTAATTTGCAACACCAAATAACCTCCACAAGAGATAGAAAGAAGCAACAATGGAAGATGCTATTCCACCAAACAAGGATTGCAATATGATACAATATGGTCAATTCAATACTATACAATGTTATGCAAAATATGCTAGAGATTCCTTGCTTATAAAGGAAATGATGAGAGATAGGATAAGACAAGATCATGACAAGTGTCTTAATCCTATCACATGAGACAACTAACTCATAACTACCTAGGAAAGTTTAACTTCTAAATGAGACAACTAATGCTTATCTAGATAAGACAACTAATTTCCTAAGTAAACTTAACATGTGAATTAAGTCCCCTAAGTCCCTAGTAAAGGAATAAACTAGGTACAAGACTTGTTCACACCAACATTATAGACATCTAAAATATAGTCCAAAAACATCCTCTAGTCTCCCTAGGGCGCTATGAAACAAAATATATGAAACAACCTTGCAACCTTCATGAAAATGTGTAATACAAACATAGTTTTTATTCCTCAACCCAAGGCATTGGTTTTTCCTCTGTAACTCCTCTCAAAACTAGCAAGCATAACTCCCCAAATGAGGCATCAAAATCATCATTTTTCCTCTAGAATTCCCCGCTGACAAGAATTAAGACAAATTTCTAAAAATTACCAACCATGTTCTCCATTTCCCACTAGCTCCATTTTGAACATATGAAAGATTCTAGCTTTTTAAAACCAAAAAATTCAAAAAGTACCTGAGGGTTATAAAATATGAATAAAATATTAATTCCAAGCCTATGCATTGGTTTTTGGCAACCAAGAAAGTTTGCAAAAAAATGAAAATTTGAAACTTTGAAAGTTGCAATGTTGACACCTTGGGTTCATCTTGCCCAATCATCACTGAACTTAATTTCTAGATTAAGGAGAAGGATTTAAAAATTATAATGTATGCAAGGTAACACAACAAAAATAAGCCCAAAAAGCAAGAAAAAATATTTTTGGGTGTGCAAGATTGCACAACTCCTCTTATGCTCCTGCATCAAACAACTAAGGTAAGAAAGAATATTTCATGAGCAAGAACTCATGAAAAATCATTTGGATATGGGATCCCAAGCCTCTGAAGCTCTGGTGTAGCAACCCATGTCACTTCTTCCATCTTCTTCCCTTTCCATTTTTCCAAATATCCTCTATATTCCTTGCCCCATGTCTTTCGTACTATTCTGGAATCAATCACTTCATCTACACCTTTATTTCTTTCTATTGGAAGTTGTTTCTCCCACTGAGTAACTCTCTAGAAATTTGAAGGTTTATCATTTTCACCATTTATCTCCTCTCCATGAAATTGATATAAATCAACAACATTAAAAATTGGTGAAATATCCTATTCTAGTGGAAACTCAATCTTCCCTAAAAGAGGGGTAAAAAATTATCCAAACAAAAACAACAAAGTACAAAGCAAGGGCATTACACACCCCCATCAATCTCCACTAAGTGGTCCAACTTTTGTGAAAAATATGGGGGTAATTGACCCCTATCCACAATGTTCCAATTTTGTAGATGATCAGAGGCCCATTGGGCCAAACAATCCATAACTCTGTTCCATTCTCTAGGAATGTGACAGATAGTAACAAATTCCAAGGAAGCACATAGATTAATAATCCAAGCTAAATGCCAATTGACATCTTCTAATTGTTGCCTCTTCAAAAAATTTGCCACCACCTGAGAATCAGGTTCACAAATGATCGTTCTCCACCCAAGAGTGCAACCATGCTCCACAACATATAAAAAGGAAAGAGCCTCCATCACATTGTTAGTCTGTAGACCCTTATAAACAAAAAAGATAAATTGAATAGTCCCAGAACTATTTCGCCCAACACCCCCAATACCAGCATGACCAGGATTTCCTCAAGAAGAACCATCTATGTTGATTTTCAACACACTCTGAGGGGGAGGATACCAATGCCCCTCCCTATTTATCTTCTGAAGAGGATGTCTACATCTATTTCTCATAATCTAGCCAACACCCTTCGCAACACCACTCTGAAGAGGAAGATTGATATGATTGTAATAGGAAATCTCTCTTGGACCTACACCCTCAGCCAAGTCACATTCAGCCGAAAAAATTTCTCCCAAAGAATGAAGAATTTTCTACCACAAATGTAGGACAACCAATTTCATATCTTGAAAAATCTTGCAATTCCTCTCCAACCAAATATGACAGATAATAAAGGTCAGACCAAGAGCCCAAGTAACCTGAAGAAATGAAGTCTTAATAGAGGCCTTTCCCCACCAAGTAAAGAACTCAACCAAAGAGGAGACATGCCAAGAATCCTAATTCCACATACCCCACCAAAAGTGCCATATCTCCCTAGAGAAGGAACATTGGAAGAAGAGATGAGAGACACTCTCCTCACTATTACAACAAAAAACACACATCGAAGGACCCTAGAACCCATGCTTCCACAAGTTTTCCCAAGTAAGACACTGATTTTGGACCACCAATCACATTAAAAAATTGCATTTGGGCTAAGAAAATTTGTTCCACATCTGTTTCCACAAAGGAACCTTAGTGTCCCAAACAACTCTCCATAACCCATTAAAACATAGTACTTACCAGACAATCACTGTTACTCCAAGCCAATACATCATGCCCCACCAAGTTGTTGCATTCACATGAGGCAAGAATCTGAGCCAACTCTTTCCTATCCTCCTCCAACCCTCCTGATGACCAATCAGAGGAGTACTTCCATCTAAGAATATAATCCAGCCCAAAATTCTGAATAGTATTATAATGCTCAATCGTATTCCAACCTGCAACAAAAAAATACCCACAAAGAGGCTGGAGGTGAGGATAAGAAGAAAGGATATGAGGGTGACCATCCCAAGAATCCCACCAAAAAAAGACCTTGAGAACCTATATGACAGATCCAAAAACTGAGCCCTTGTTTTTAGACTATGCCAAATCATAGATCCCCTTCCCTCTAAAGGGAAGCGAGGAACATCAAAAGTGTTAACATCCTTAATATACTTATGGGTAAGAATACGAGCCTAAAGCTGATGCTAACTAGTACACCAATGCCAATATAACTTGGTTGTTAGAGCTTTCCCATTCAAAATAGTAGATTGTAAGCTGAGGCCCCCCTCATTTTGTGGCCTACACATAGTTTCCCACTTAACAAGACTAGAATTATTCATCTGCAAATTACCACTCCAAAGAAATTTTCATGACAGAGCATCAAATTCCCTAAGTAAATACAAAGGATCAGCCTAAATAAAACACCTGTAAATAGGGAGATCCTAGATAATATACTTCAAAAGAGTCACTCTTGCAGTAGTAGATAGCCAAAGATGAGTCCAATGAGTGACCTTACTACGTAGCTTATCAAGCAAATTTTGCTAAGAATACTTGGGTTGCCTAACAACATCAAGAGGAATACCCACATAGACAAAGGGAAGAGACCCAATTTGAAACCTCAAAATATTTGCAATCCATTGTTGAATAGCTTGAGGAGTGTTAAAAAAGTAGATAGACAACTTGTGCTCATTGACTTTCTGACTCGAAATAGCAAGGTAAATATCCAAATCCCACTTAAAAGAAACAACCTCTTGAAGGTGAGCCCTCCCCATAAGAGTAGTGCCATCAACAAATTGAAGGTGAGAAATCTATTTCTCTACCATAATCCCACCAACCCACACACCAGCCAAAGGAAACCACCAAAAAACAAACGAGTTAGACGAAAAGAAAGGGCACAAAGACCCACCACACAAATAAGAGGGAGCAAAAATGAGAGAAAATACACCTCCCACTGAACTTCTCAGACCATCAGAGCACCCACGCACAACACAACCAATAGAAGAAAGACCCACAATGATTTACAAACCCACAGAAGAAAGACCCACAATGATTACCAAAAAAAAAGATGATAAACTGATGCCATATAAAAGAATGGTTGATGACTTCAAAAATTACTTTGTGGAGATCAAATTTGAGAAAACTCCTAGAGGCGATAACAAAGTTGTTGATGCTATGGAAATCATTGCTTCTCTCTTGCAAATACCTAAAAAATAAGCCTGTTATGAGTTCATGGTGGAACAATTGTTTAACCCCGCCTATGATAACCTTGAATCCCCAGTCATATACCATCTAGCAGAGGCTAATGCTTCTATCTATGGGAAAATCTACACCCATCTAAAAGACAATACCCTCCCACTTGATTTATCCTAAAACCAAAAACAAAGCTTTATTCGACAAGTAGCTCGACATACCTTGATAGCCATTGTACTTTATAGACAAGGTCTTGATGGTACTCTCCTTCAGTGTCTTGAACGTAATGAAGCTAAAACTGCTTTACATGAGGTTCATGAAGGTATCCGTGGCACACATTCAAGTGGCCTAACTTTAGTTAAGAAACTCCTACGTTTGGGGTATTACTAGCCGAATATGGAGGAGTCTTTTCAATATGTCAAGAAGTGCCAAAAATGTCAAATTCAAGGAAACCTGATACATGCATCAACACAAGAATTACAACCATTCACATCATCATGGTCTTTTTGTCAATGGGGTCTTGACCTCGTAGGTAAGATTCATCTGTCATCTTCAAATGGGAACAAGCTTATCATCACAACCATGAAGTACATTACAAAGTGGATTGAAGTTGTTTCTTTGACCACCATCACATGAAAACAAATTGTGTCCTTCATCCTGAATTATATCATCAGTCGATATGGAATTCCTCAATCCATTATCACAGATAACGACAAACCTTTCAAGAATCAGGATGTCCAAGAACTTTGTGAGAGGTTTCATATCCAACATCAGTTTTCTATACCATACTATCCTCAAGGAAATGGCCAAGCAGAGGCCTCAAACAAAACCATCTTGAAAATCCTGAACAAAACTGTCAAAGATGTTGGACGTGATTGGCACATTCAACTAAACCCTGCTTTGTGGGCTTACATAACTAGTATCCACACCTCGACAGGAGCTACACCTTATGCTCTAGTCTATGGATCAAAGGCCATTCTACCTATTGAGGTTGAGCTACCATCACTTCGTGTGTCACTAAAAGGGATAATTTCAAATGAAGATTATTGGGTGTCTAGGCCACAAGAGTTAGAATTGTTGGATGAACGTCATCAACATGCCATGGATCACTTGAAAACTTATCAACAGAGGATATCCAAATGTTACAATCACATATTCAAACCAAGAACATTTTAGGTGGGTGACTTAGTCCTAAAAGAAAATCCCTATAATCAATAGGATCAAGAGAAGAAGGGGAAATTTGAACCAAACTGGCTAGGTCCCTTTGTCATTGTATTTGTTTTTGAATCAGGAGCATATCAATTGTCCATGCCTGAAGGGGATTTGTTTGATGAACCCCTCAACAACTTGCATCTCAAGAAATTCTACACCTATTTCATCCAGTGCATTGGTAAAAGTCCTAAAAAATACAACAAAAAACATCAAAAAATGTTGTGAAAAAGTGGTTGCCTTGATGAAAACTTGGAAAAAAGGTGTCTTGGTGACAACAAAAAAAATCAGAAAAAGAGAAAAAGAGAAAAAATTAAAAAAAGTGAAAAATTAAAAAAAATTAAAAAAATCATAAAATCTAAAAAAGGTGCAATAAAAACAAGTAGTGAAAACCTGGCAACAGACGCTATTTGTGATAGGTTAGCTTTTCCATCTATTTGAGCATGCGGACCATTCACTTTTGCCACTCGCTTTTGCCATCAATCTACCTATCATCGAAAAGCTCCATGTACATATCGTCGCATCACGATCTTGTCTCACCCTAGACTAGGGGAAAATAAATTTTGAGCTTAAAACTAACAGATAAATAATAGTAAGACAACACAACAAACACAACAATCACAGTGTAGCTTAACATTGAACATAAATCACAATCATGAACACATCAGTCATCCATATCAAACATCAAAAAATTAAATCAATCAAATCAAAACAGATTTAAATGGAAGATGTTCTTTTGAATCATGGTTTTATCACTCTGGCATGAATATTCAACTATGGTACTTTGATTTTTGTTATCATATCTCTGGAGCACCTTGATGATGTATTGAACTAGAGGAGTCAAGGAGTATAATTTTTCTTTGTCTGCTATCTGTGAGTTGATCATTAGTGTTGTGCAATTTTTCGTGAGACATGCTCTACAAAGTATTACTGATGACATTCAAAATTTACATAGGAAAATGGTTAACTCTTGTCTGTTTACGTGAGAAATGCTCAGTTCATCTTAGTTTAATTATACCTAGAATCTTGTGCTAACTTACAATATTAAAAATCATGGAAGTGGTAATCAGGTCATCATGGTCTAATTATACCATCGATGTTTATACTCACTTTCAACATTTTAAAGGCTCAATGATGATAAAAAGCATGACAAATCGACTGTTACGATGGCAAACTTTGCATATTAGATTTGCATGGTTAAGGTAGATTACATTCATGTTAGTGTTGCATCTATATTTATGGGTTTTCCAAGGTTGAAAAAAATTCACAATGATGTTATCTCTATCATTAATGGATTGAGTACATTTGACATTAACCAAAACAATGCATCAGTTGCATCATCATTTTCATACATTAGAAAGCATTCTCATATCATGTATACATTATCAAATCTTTCATTCATCCATGCATTACATCATAATGTCCACATTAGAAAACACAAAAAGAAGTGCATTGCATCTCACTTGCATAATCAAAATAATTTCATCTATTATTAATGGATTAAGAAAATGGTCCATTAAGAAGATTGAAAGACATATCCAACAAAGTAATATTTCTAAGAAGAAAGAGTTGCTAAAGAAAATGACTGGTAAGCAAGTTTCCCTATGAAGATATAATGCCATTGTTATGAACATCTAAAACTAGTAGTGAAGATAGATTTTATAGGGTGTATAGAATACAAATTGTGAATTTGTTATTACTCAAATCCAAGACTAACAAAGGACTAACTGGATCAACAAAATCATCACATGAACATACATAAACATCACAGATCATTTGCATTATCACATCCATCTCGCATAGCATAAAACATCATGCATAAAGCATATAGAATCATCAATCATGCATTACCATATCATCATTGCATACATCACATAATCATCATCTAATCATTACATAAGCATCATATAAACATCATAAACACATAGAACTAGGCACCATCATACGATCATTGCATCCATTCATTCACTCATCCATTAACTTTATCATACATTCATCCATTCATTGCATCATCCATTTGCATTAGAAAAGTACAAAAACATAAAATGCATCACATTTAATTAGCATAATAAGATCCATCACATGTATCATAGAGGCATCATTCATAAAGCATCATAGAATCATAACACATGTTTTATCATTTGCATCCATAGCATATCATACAATCATCATATAGAACATCACATAGCATATATAATAGAAATTAAATGCATCCATCATAGACATCCATCATAGTCAACACATATACACACATAGATCAATCATCATCATCGCTACATATCATATATATCTCAAAATAATGTCAAGTGTACAAGGATATCCAAATATCGAGAGGTACATCATCAAAAATGGCAGTGAATCATCAATGTATTAGATAAATCAGTGTATACATGTCCAAAATACATCAAGAATCATATATCAGAGCTATGTCATGCTCCCCTCAAACAGTACTGACATCACTGAACTAGTACCTCCCCCACCAGATGACTTGCACCGGGATCTCTTGAATCTCTTAGAAGTGGCTATGTCATAGCTCTCCTAGTGCTTTGGAGGAACAACCTCATGATAATTTAGCCTATAAAACTCCACCTCCATGGCAGAGCATTTTACCTCTCAAAAGTAATCTGCTAAACCTGTGGCCTTTGCAGCCCTTTGTAATCTCTCTGTTATGCCCTTTTCCTACTCAACCTACTCTCTCTGACTGTCCCTCTCTGCAGTGAGCATGGAAACATGTGCCTGTGTTTGAGCCTAGGCCTAAGTCTATGCTTGAAGTAAAGCTTATACCTACTCTAACTGACCTTGCAATGTCTATACTTGCACATGTAAACCAACTATCTGTGTTTGCTATTGATGTGAGGGTAGTTTGATCTCTACATGTTGTCTAGCAACAACTACCAATGATCACCTCTTCCAAGGCACTTTGAAGTCTTGTACATCTATCATGGGCCCTTCACCACCCTCTCCTCCATCTTCATCACCCCCATCACCATCTCCTCCATCTCCATCCACGTCTCCCTCATCACTGCTCTCTACCTCCTCCTCCTCACCTCTCCCCTCTCTCCTCTGTTTGCGTCCATGTACAACTTCCCTCTCCTCATCATCCAATAGTAGCACTAGCTCATCTGGGCTCAAAATCCATGGGAAGGGGTGTGTAAAGAAGTATTGGGCATAATCCTCCAACACCGGAGCCTCAACAATCTCTGGATGAATCTCCCAAGCAATGGCATGTAGAACTTGGTACTCTTGCACTGCAAAATCATAAGACAAAGTGGGTCCCCACTCCATCATATCAATCTGTCATCAAGCATAATGGGCCACTCCCTAGGGCATGCCCTATATCTTACCATATTGACATAATAACCTCCTCAACAAAAATCTCTCAATGATGAATTGTGTCCTACCAATCAAGTACATAGACTGGCACAAAAATGACATCTTAGTGTCGTCCTTCATCCACTACTCACAATCAACATAGGGCCACCATGTCACTATCTCTAAGTCATCCAGTACTCTCCTCCAATATTCTAGTTTTCCCAGCCTAGGTTGAGTAACTGGACCTGTATAAGCATGAACATATGGTCTCATGGTCCAAGTCACTATCTGTCTGCAATAGGATGAGTGACTGCTATATGCTCCCAAACCCATATCTGAAGTAATGTCACCCCAGCTGATAAACTGGCCCCTCAGAGGTAGACCTGGTGCAAATCATGGTACAAATGGGCAAGCATTCAACATCCCCATCCAAGAATTCGACCCTATCCAACTAAAAGTCCCTTTGACCTGTGGTTAGGACAAAGGACCCCTCCAATAAATTTGACAAGTATGTAGGGCAATGTAGCATAAGCATCAACCATCTCTCACCATAGAATCTCGTAGCCACATATCTGATCATCCTCGAATACTTTGTGAAGTGCATCAGTCCCACCCTGCTCAGTAGAATGATGTAACTCTCCAACAATAGGTATCCACAAAATCCGATAGACGTCCTTTGGTCACTGTCATCTCGCCAATGGGAAAATGAAAGGTGTTATGCTCACTATGCCACCTCTCTATTAAAGCTATCAATAGACCCCTATTAATCCTAATCTGGGACATATCTATTAGAGAGGACAATTGACATCATGCAATAACAGCTACCTTAGCCTACACCAGGTGGGGTATCAAATCCCATCTCCTAGGGAAACACTCTTGAATTTGCAAATTTGTCAAAGGCTCCTATCATCACAAAATATCCCAAATCAGTAATCTTGTGAATCAATCAAAATCAATTAGCCTATCAATCTAATCAACCTTGGTGAGGCTTTGATCAAATCTCATGAGCATCAATCTATCATTCAACCTCACTTATCATGAGGTCAATCAATCAATCAATCTATCATTGATCCTCACCTATCCTGAGGTCAATTATAAATAGCAATCATTGAATCTCACCTATCATGAGATCAACCATCATCTAATCTAGCAACATCAAATCAACAGTTGACGTGATAAAAAATCATCGAAAACAAGGCGTTCAATCAAAAATTCATCATTCTTCCATGTATGTGCTAAAACAGTCTTTCTATGTGCTAAAAGCATGCATGTGCTAGAAAAATTCATGGATACGCCATAACAAGGTTTCAATGCACCGAAATACCCAATGTGCCATCTAATTTGACCAATGTGCTAAACCTCTCTATCGATGCGCTAAATATTTCTATGTGCTACATCATTGACCTAATGTGCTAAACTACATCACCTACACACTAATATACGCTATGCGCTAGAACATTTATCAAATGTGCTAAATGTCTGGCTCTAAGCGCTAAATCTATTGGTGCGCTAAATCCCCCTATGAATGTGCTACAATGAAAACCCTAAGTGCTAATCTATTGTATTCACTATACTAGTCATTCTATGTGATACATTGAAGCTTAGATGTGCCAAACTATTTAAATCCGAATTCAAACGTGGAAAAAGGAGGGTAAAACAAATTGCATAATTTACAAGGAGATTTTTTGGGGTACATACCAAAGGTTCATATGTTTTCAGGTAGTTGTGATGTATGACGCACTAGAATTGGTGTGTATGGTAAGGAATCACTATCTTGCTCCAAAGTTGCTAAATCACTCAATCACTCTCAAATCTTTAAATTGCAAATGCATAAATGAACTTTTAATCCACCTTTTTAACCTTTTAAAGGTTAATTAAGTGGGAATTTTGTGGCATTGCTTTATTTTATTTTCAAAAGGGCTTTAATTCATCAAATCATCATCTGGTGACTTAAACATCATTTTTTGGGAGATAAATCGCTTCTAGATCATAAAATTTTGAAATCATCATCAAATCATCGAAAAATCATCAAAATTTCAAAAAAAATCGAGAAAAAATCAAAAAATTCAAAAATTCATTGATTTATTTCTCGAGGGGGCATATATCTGTCATCACCTGAAAATCAGTGTTTGGGGCATCAAATTTTTTTTTTGTCAACATTAGCAGCAAATTATTCTTTGAAGCAATGTGTAAACACAATATTTCAAACAAGGGCAAAATGTATACACCTAAAATCGGTTAAGACAATCAATTAATTAAATACAAGTTATTTAATTAATGAACCCCTTTAATTCATCTACTTATAAATAAATTCCAAATTTATTTATATAGTTCATACCTTCTAATTCTACCATCTTAAATCACATTCTTCTATTTTAATTAAATAAAAAAATTCACATAGTTTGTTTTATTTAATTAATAATCTTTTCACTAAATTTAAATTCCCAATTTGAATTTAGGCACATGTCTACAACTTTTTCTCTTGCCACATCATCAAGTGTCACATGAATTTAAATTTGTCTAATATTTAAATTATAATTATCCTCAACCAATTCCAAAACAAACTTTGGACACTTGGCTCTTTCACACATTTTATTCCCTTGTACATTTGGCATGTTGCCCTTGGTCAAGGGAACATTCTCCATGATTCTTTCTAACTTCTTCCATCTCCACCATTCATCTCTCATGCTGAAATATCAACCATTGATTGTTGCCACATCACAAGATGCTTTGGAAATCCTATAAATACAAGCCCATTCTACAACATTTGCAATCACATCTTTGAGCAAAACTATGATACAAAAATCACATTAGAGCATTTAGAGTTTAAGCATAGATTATTGGAGCATTTTAGCAATTTGCATTGTAGAATCATTTAGTTTATAATCATGGCTTAGTCTTATATTTTCATTTTAGTTTATCATACTAACTTCATACAACATTTCCACCATAGCTTTTAGCATCATTATCCATTTTCATATCACCATTGTCATTTGTAGCATTCAATATCATGGTATCATAACATTATCACATAGCTTATTAAATCATGTAGGAATTAGTTTCTTGCATTTTACAGCATCTCATTTCTTAGGTTGTCATCCAAACTAGTCATAGTGCATATACAAATATGAGAGCACTAATGATTTAGAGTATCCTTGAGAATAGAGAACAATGGAATAATTTTAGAGATTTGTTTTGTTTGAATTTTATTAATTTTGTGATTCAAATCTTTAATGTAATACATTTCATTAGTTGTGTGTGTTTTTATTATTCATTTACTAACTCTCACAATTCATACGACAACAGTTCTTGTATGCAAACTGTCACAGAATCTTAACTGTTAAAACTGCTTCGGGCCATCAAAGAGACTCCTTCCACTCTCTTCGATAACACAGGTAGTTCCTTTGATGTCTTTTCATTTTCCAAGTTAGTCATCATACAACTATCAACAATCTCTAGCCAATTATCGCTTAGCCACAACCTCAAATTCCTTTAAAAAGTTGTTTAGAAGTCGCAGGTTTCAAAATTCTTGCAACCTAGTCATTGGTTCTTCAAAATTTCCTTAACCAAGTTGCAGATTTCTTAAATTTCTTAACCCCCCAATCCCCTGACTTGGCATTTCTTCTATTTAGTTTTAAACCCTCATCCGGTTGTCTTTGCAGTCAGTAAGTTGGAGGTTTCCAAAACTTCATAACCCCCAACTTGTGGTTCTAATGTTCTAATCCTCTACAATCTCGTGATATTGCCATAGCTCCAAGTCCCACCATAGTTATTGAACCATCAAAGGAACTGTGAACAAGGTCCCTTCGATAATGAACTATCAGCTCAATAAAGGGAAGAGCATAACACTGCTCCAGAAATACAATCAAGCCAGTAAATTTGAGGCACCTTTTTCAACATGCTCCCACTTGATGAAGTACTTACTAGCTTCTTCCAAACTCAAAGTTATTGAAAAACATAGGCCCCAAGGCACATCAAATTGGCACACAACCTGTACTTTTATGTGCTCATAGGCTTTGTTAATGCATCAACAACATTCTCTAGAGTATCTACCTTTTCAAGATTAACCTTTCCATCTTCCACCATATCACAAACGAAATGATAATGAACATCGATATGCTTTGTCCTGGCATGGAAAGTGGGGTTTTCGCCAAACAAATAGCACTCTAACTACCATAGAAAATAGTAATTTTCCCTGCATTAAACCCAACATTAGAAAACAAATGTCTAAGCCAAATGGATTCTTTATAGGTGTGTGTTGTTTTCATATAATTTACCTCAGTAGTAGATAAAGTGACTACAGCCTATCCCTTGCTCATCCAACTAACTATACCACTGAACAACATGAAGATGTATCCATTGGTGGATCTTCTACTGTCAACATCCCCTTCCCAATTAGAATCCACATACCCATCAATGCTAAGAGGTCTTTGTGATCCAACCGAATTTCCATGATAACACAAATCATACTTTGAGGTACCCTTCAGATATTTGAAAACTCTTTTCACAACATCCCAAAGTCACCTTCCTAGATTAGACATCAACTGACTAAGTACTCCCACTGCTTGGGAAATGTATGGCTTGGTACAAACCATTGTGTACATTCGACTACCAACTGCACTTGCAGAAGGCACCCTAGTCATGTCTTCCATCTCAGTAGGAGACTTCAGACAATCTTCAACAGATAACTTCATTCCCTGCAACACTAGAACAACTAATTGCTTGCAATTTTTCATACTAAATCTCTCAAGGATAGTATTAATATACTTACTCTGGATGAGCCAAAGTTTTCTACTTCCCCTATCCCTTTTGATTTCCATACCCGAAATATACCTTGGTGCACCTAAATATTTCATTTTGAACTGTGTTGACAACTGATATTTTAAACTAGAAATCATACCCTTACTATTCCCAAAGAATAACATATCATCCACATATAGGGCAATAATAAGTAAATGATCATTTTCAATTTTTTAGTACACAATGATATGATTTTGACCTTGCAAATCCCAATGACAATACAAAAGTGTTAAACTTTTGGTACCACATTCTAGGTGATTTCTTTAACTTGCAAACGAGTCTTTCTTTACCTTTTTCAACAAAGTGCTCAAGTTGGGACATATAAATCTCTTCTTCCAAATCTCCATGAAGAAACATTGTTTTCATATCCATCTGCTCAACCTCTAAGTCATATGTAGTTGCAAGTGACAACACAAATTTGATGGATGCCAATGTAGCTATAGGAGAAAATATTTCGCCATAATCAATTCCATCCACCTGAGAATAACCTTTTGTGACCAACCTAGCTTTATATTTCTCAACACTACCATCCAGATCAATCTTCTTCTTAAATACCAATTTATAGCCAATAGGCTTTTGACCTTCAAGCAAAGGTACCAAATCCTAGGTTTCATTCTTTTTTAATGACGCCATTTCTTCATTCATGGCTTCCAACCAGGAATCTAAAATAGACAATTTAATTGGGCCTTTTTTATAGTCCTAGGCTCATTAATGCTAGTAATCAAAGCATAGGCATAGTTTGAATCCAACATGGAAAATCCATACCTATTAGGTTGTCGCTTTTCACGTGTAGACCTCCTCACAGGCTGAGGCTAAGAACTCTCAGAGCTTCTAGAGCTCTCCTTAGTTTCAAGTACACTTTGAATTCATAGTTCATCTTTATCTAGAGTTAGAGGAGTTTCAATTATATCATTCTTCTTTTATTTTTCTTCTATCTCTGACTATAGATCAATTGTAGAAGGTTTCAACTCACAAAATATTACACTTTTGATATATAATAGCTTCTCAGTAACAAGATTCCAAAGCTTGTATCCTTTCACACCATTGCCATAGCCAATGAAGATACATTTAACGACCTTGTTCTCCAACTTAGATCTTTTCTCATTTAGCACATATGCATATGCCTCATAGCCAAAGACAAAAATATGTCTTAGAGAGGGCTTCTTACCAGACCTCACTTCCAAAGGTTTTTTTTCAATAAGAATTGAACTAGGTGAATGATTAATCAAGTAACATGTTGTATCCACAACCTCAGCCCAGAACTTCTTCTCCAAACCAACATTGCTTAACATACTTCTTTCTCTTTCCATTAGAATCTTGTTGAACTTCTCAACGACTCCATTCTATTGTGGAGTATAAGGTGTAGTTTTATTTCTTTTAATCACATGGTCTTTGTAATACCATTTGAAATCTATAGAACAAAATTCATCGCCATTATCCATCCTTAAGCATTTAATTTTCCTTCCAGTTTGATTTTTTACCAAGTTTTAAAATCTTTAAACTGATTGAACACTTTTGATTTACTTTTAAGAAAATACACAAATGCCCTTCTCGAATAATCATGAATAAAAGAAACATAATATTTAGACTTCGATAACAAAGGGACATTCACTAGACCAAATACACCAGAGTGAACATAATCCAATATGCCAGAAGACTTATGAGGACTCAAATGAAACAAGACATAAAGTTGTCTTCCATAAATACAATATTCACAAAAATTGAACTCGTGGTTACAATCAACAAGCCCTTCTACCAAGTTTTTATTCTTTAAGGCTTTTAAGCCCTTTTCTCCTATGTGACTAATTCTATGATGCCATAGAATGGTTTTCTTTGCTAGGAGTTTCACCTCCAAAGAGTTTGCACCTAGAGGAATGTTTTTCTCCTTCCCTATGCAAGTAGCTTTATTTGACTTTATAGAGACGATGTTACATTGAACAACACGTGCATGGAAAACTTGTATAGATTGCGTATGTGTGCACCCTTAGCCAACACCATTGAACCTCTAGTCATTTTGCAACCTCCACTCGAGAAAGAAACTTGCACTAAACAACATTTCTGCCCTTAGGAAGAAACAAAACCAAGATGGTATATAGGATTTGTTCCCATTCTTGAAAGTAGGATGGTGGAAGATGAATGATATGTGATGTCTCCAAAGAATTCCCAAATGTCTCCATATCAGTGTTGAAAGCTATCAAATTCTAAACATGTGTTCTAGGCCAAACTATAGAAGATGACAATCCAAAATCTCCTAGAAATGATTGGAGAACACAATCCAAAGATAAAGATACCTCCTCTAAAGAAAAAGAATCCAAATGATGTCCAAAATAATCCTCAATCATGTCAAACTGGGATGACTAAGAGGGTCAAAGTGTTCCCTCACAAAAATTGAAGGGTCATTTCCATCAAAGAGAAGATGAATGCAATCAATGATGTATCTAAAATATGAAATATGGGACACAAAATAAACCAACAATTTCTAGCAAGTACGCATCCCATGTAGACATAGTTGGAAGACAATGTATGTCCTACTGCACTGAATCACAAGGAGCCAAAACTATGGCAATAAAAGCATCATTAGAAGAAACATTAGATGAAGGGGTTGAAATATTAACACAATTCATGAGATCCTTAGTGGATGAAAGAATACCGAAATACAAATAATTATACTCTAAATACTAGATGCTTGTGTGATACTTATGTGGATTCAATCATTTCTCTCTTACTTTCATAGCAAATCAATTGCTTTGATCTCTTGTTTTTGATAGGTGATTTGGTTGCATGTGATTATTGGGAACTATGGGGTTCACTATCAACTCCAAAATCTATGAATAAATAGTTGTCATTGAATGTAAATGGTCAATTTGTAAAGTAAAAAAAAAAGTTAGATTTTTTAATTTAAAATTAAAAAAATATCTTTTACTTTTCGTAATATACAATACAACATTCCCCAAATTTATTAAATTAATAACTTTCTTCAATATTTTTTGAATTCACTCTCTTTCATATATATGCTTGCCAAAAAAAAATTTTTAACACATAAATATAACTTTTATGTACTATAGATCATTATATTTGATTGCAATTCACCAAGGTATGTTAATTTTTTATCACCTTCAAGGTAATATGGATTATAGTAAAACCTTAGCATTATTTTTAACAATTTGATTTGGAAGTCCTATTTTCATTCCCAACTATGAATCCCTTTGTTACAAACCTATAATCTTTGTCATATTTCAATTTGTGTTCAATTTTCTATGCATGTTTCTAGAATTTTATGTTTATTTTAAATTTCTTGATGAATTTAGTAACTTGATTTTTTACTTTAAAATTTTTCCACTAAATTTTTCCCTTTTGCTAAATTCTAAAATTTATTTGCATTTCTTAAAACTTGAGTTAAAATTTACCTTTAAGACAAAATTTTAAAATATTTTCCAAACACAAGATAAAAGAAATAATATTTTATATTTATTGAACCATTTTATTTCAATATAATTACATCACAAATAAGGCCTTCCAAAATTATAATTAATGGTGGAGCATGAGTGAATTTCATTTTGTGAGGTTGCATGATCATATTTTTGGATTGAAAAATATTAAAATCTCATTCTATCTATAGATTATAGAATATTAGATCATTATATCTCCCACGCATATTAAATAAAAATTTGACTAGAGGATATCTGCCAAATAGCATCATGGTTCCACCTCAAGAACACATATTAGTAGTTGTGATTCAAACAAGAAATTTTAAATGGGATTGAAACCCTATTTGAAATGGACTTTTAGATATATATTAGTTTTGATATGGTTGTGATTCTATTTGTTAGTACAATTACTTTGAATTTACTAAATATTTAAGCATGTTTATGACAATACAAATATAGGTTCTTAGATATTTATATAAAATATATGTTAAAAATAAGTATGCTCATAGCTCTTTCTCACCAAAATTATTGATGTCGGTTTCATCTAGCACATGATCTATTAAAACATTTAAAAACTAAACATTATCTAAATTAAGTCCCATATAATGAAATCAAATTTAAACTGTTATAAGTTAATCATTATGTAACCACCAAGATAGAAAATAGAAAAAATGTTCAAGATTGATAAATTTCAATCACATGTATTTAGAAAGGAAACTTACTTCCACCCAAAAAATCAACTGATTGCTATGTATATTTTGTTACATTTAGCTTCACTAGTGAGTGGACAATTTAATAATTATGGATTTGTTTATTGAACTCGTTCCTATTTGGTTTCTTTTACATATAGGTTGTTTAATGCATTTATTCTTTGTAATTAGTAATTTATTATATGCTTGTGTGAACAATAGATCAATGCATTTAGAAAATATTAATGGGCATGTGATATTTTTTTGTGAAGTAATGTTTACTTCTAAATTTAAATCCAAACAAGAAACACATTCAAAATAGCTATTTGAATTAGTTCTCAATATTTAATTCACCTCATGCTATAGATGGAGGTACTATTATATGATATTTAAATAAATGATTTCTGCCAGTGATAACAAAATAAAAATAAGAAGAAAATAAATATACATTCACTACATAATTTTCATAGAGAATGGGATTGGAGGAAATATTTCAAGGAAAAGGGGAGGGGAAGGGGAAGGGGAAGGGGAATGGGTATAAAAATATTTTATTAGAAGATATTTTCTTGAACAATTTGATCAAGAATGACAATAATGTTATCCATGACCTTGAAACATCTTGTTCGACACTTTTTGTTGAAACATAATAGTACAATGACTATTGAAAACCCAAATCCAATGCTCAATCCAATTCCTACCTCCCACCTTGCATGCTCCACCCACTCTTCTTCACTTACATTTTCATCATAGGTGTTATTCAAAGGAGAGTAGGAACAATTTATGTTGATTTGAATTCCACAAAGATCTCCATTATTTGAAAATGATCCTTCATTAAATGTTAATAATTGACCTCCTTGTGGTATTCTTCCTGAAAAATTGTTACAAGATATGTTCAAGTAACTCAAAAATGTGAGAGATTGTAGTTCTGCGGGAATATTACCAATAAGATTGTTCCTTGAAAGATCAAGTGACTCCAACCACACAAGATTTCCAAAAGAAGTAGGAATTTTTCCATTGAGATGATCACTTGACAAATTGAGAATCATTAGACCAATCAGGAATCCAATGCCTTGAGGAATATCGCCTGAGAAGTTGTTGTTTGAGAGATCAAGGCACCGAACCAATGCCAATGATCTCACATATTCTAGAAATAGCCCTTTGTTGTTTATTTCCATTTTATCTAGATAAGCCACTGAGCTTGAATTTGAGTATTGAAGGAGGACATCTGCACTTTGTGTTTGATTTGCCATTGCTCTCAAATTTCTTAAGCTTCTTGGAATAGCTCCAGACAAATTGTTATTTGACAAAATCAAGACTTGAAGATTTTCTAATTTTGTTAACTCTAATGGTATTCCACCTTTAAATTTATTTGATCTCAGCACCAAAATTCGAAGACCAATTAAATTCCCTATCCAATTTGGGATGCTTCCTTGCATGTTATTATATCCCAAATCTAGAATTTCCAATGAAGTACAATTTTTAAGTGATGATGGAATTGGCCCTTGTAGTTTGTTACCTCCCAATTTTAATGTTTGAAGACAAACCATGCTCTTGATCTCTCCTTCCAAATTATTATTTTCTAGATTTAACACCTTTAGTGTTGATGAGCAATTCCCAAAACTTGTAAAAATATTCCCTGTGAGCTTGTTGTTTGACACATCTAAAACCTCCAAGTGATGTCCTTCACAAATAAAGTGTGGAAAGGGACCACTAATATTATTATTTGCAAGTGACAAATAATTGAGTTGACTCTGGCTATATTTATCAATGTTTATTGAAATGATGCCACCAAATTGATTCTTGGACATGTCCATGAATTCCACATCTGCATGAGGTACAAAAACATTCCCTTGTAACTTATTGCTATTTAAGTCAATGATTAGAGCATTAAACTTATTGAACTTGGATGACAAAGGCCTTCCTCCAAATTGATTACATGAGAGATTGAGTGTGTTGAATGATGTAAAGTTCCACAACCAATCTGGAATATTTCCACTTAGAGAATTGTTGGACAAGTCAAGTATTTCTATGGTGTATTGAGTGGATATGAAAGCAGGGAATTCACCATGCATATTACAAGAACTCAAATACAAGTAGTAAAGCTGAAATTTGGGGATCCAAGAGTCTTCAACTTTTACTCTCAAGAAATTGTCAGAAAGACTTAATTCATAAATCTTTGTGAAATTTTCTAGCTGAGAGAGAAAGAATGTGCCACTCAAAGAATTATTTGATAGATCAAGTACAAGCAAAGATGAGAGATTACCAAAAGTAGATGGCAAGCTTCCATTTAATTGATTTGAACCAAGGGAGAGAGATGAAAGCTTTGGCAGTCCACCTAAAGAGCTCCATGGAATATTGCCTCTTAGTGAGTTTCCGTCAAGACTCAATCTTTCAAGTCGTGAGAGATTTGCAATAAAATTTGGAAGATTGCCTTCAATATTGTTACTGGAAAGAGCTAAGGTGGTCAACGAGAACATATTTCCCATTGAATTTGGAAGACTACCTCCAATATTGTTATCAGAAAGATCTAAGGCAATTAACGAGGACATATTTCCAATAGAATTTGGAATCACGCCTTGCACATTTGAACTCCAAATATTAAGGCTGTTGAGCTGGGAAGCGTGTTGCACAATGAAGGAGAGGTCAACTTTGAGATTGGGGATATAGGATAAGTAAAGGTTCCTCAAGTGTGGAAGGCTTAAAACAGTAGAAGGGATGGAATGAGTGAGATTGTATTCTGAAAGTGAAAGGGAAACCAGAGATGTAAGGTTTGAAATCCAGATGGGAAATTGCTGCGGAGTGAAGTAACTGCCAACAAGGCGGAGATGTCTAGAAATGTCAAGCTAGACATGTTACCAATCTCACTTGGAATTGGGCCGCTAAAATCATTGCCGCTGATGTCCAGAAATTTCAGGCTAGACATGCTGCCAATCTCACTTGGAATTGAGCCAGTAAACCAGCAATTTTGCAAACTCAAATGCATCAATCTGCTGAGGCTTGAAAGCTGTGAAGGAATGGGAAGAGGGTAAAAGTAAAAACCACTGAGGTCAAGGTACTCCAAATGCTGCAGTTGGAGTAAAGCAGGGAATATTTGACTGCTTGAATTCCTAATTACCGGCGTCAAATAAAAATACTGCCGGTTAAGATCCACACGAACCACGTGGGCAGTGAGCCTGTGGCAGGTGATTCCCCTCCACGAGCAGCAGTATAAACCCCTCCACGATGCCAGCTGGTCATATGGATCGAGCAGCTCTTGTTTGATATTGTTGAGGGCAGTTAATTCGTGCGGGGGGCATTCCCACGAGGAGGAGGCGAGCATGGGCAGCAGCAAAAGGAGAATCCAAAACATTGGTTTGGCCATTTTAAGGGAGAGATCTAGGGATAGTTGCTACACTGCATTGCATGGGAATTATGAGTGAGAAAAGAGTATTTATAAGAGCTTGTAAGTTGCCTTCATACAATTTACAGAGTCTTGAGCGAGTGGGAGACGTAGATTTAGAATTTTCAAAGTCTTTAGCGTGTGGAAGACGTGTCGAAGTGCTGACCGTGGGGAAGATGTAAATGATAATCGTCGAAGTCTTGTTCATGCGCACTTACATCAATCAACTGTAGGCGGCTTAATCACGGCTGTACCCACCGACTTTTAGGTAGAGAGTATGACGTAAATATTTTGGGCGCGTTTCTTGGGAGAAGGTACACTGATTTATAGGTAAGAGGAGTGCATAAACATATACATTATTATTAGGCTACTTAATCATTGACTTGTCACTTTCATTTAATTTCAAGTCAAAGTCTTGAGAGTGGGGAAGATGTAGCGAAACTCATCAAATTAAACTTTTCTATTTAAAAAATATAGAGATGATTTTCGAAGTCTTAAAAATGTGTGGAAAGTTTAGATAATCATAATTTTATGTCATTTAATTTATAAATATTTTATCTATGAGTTGTATTCCACTTAATTATACTTTACATGAATTTTATTTGGTGTATTTTTAAGGAAATCACATTGATTTTCAAAGGTTCAATAATAAAATAAGAAATGTCTATTATGATGTTTTACATTTGTAAAAAAAAAAAAAAATATGATTTTAGTAATCAATTTTACCTCAATCAATTCAGTTCGTAAATTATGTTTGGTTTGAACTTTTTCCATTCTCTTGTTTTCATATTTTCATGTTTTCACTTTGATTTTTATATAATTGTAATGGAAAATTTTGCATATTCATGATAGGGTTTACTTAATTTTATGCTTTTAAGGAATGATATAATGTAATTATATATTGAGATAAAAACAATAAGATAGTCTTGAGTGTGAAAAAATGATAATAAATGAGAAAGATTGATAATGATTGATTTAAATTTTTAACTTTTTTTTTTTTGAAAAATCATTTGAATTATCAATTTAAATTGATAACCTTACTTTGAAAAATATTTTTGATTTATGAATATAGATTTTTAACAATGATTTCTTCAAAAAACTTATTAAATTATTGATTTAGATTTTTAACAATCATTTGAAAAATGTTCTAGGATAGAGTAGAATTTTCAAAACTACATTAATAGTTCTAATCTTTTTAGAAGTAAGAAATAAATAATTAAACAAGTGCATGATTATTAATTGAGAATTTTCAAAGTCATATTAATAATTGTGTTGATTAATGGTTACAAATAATATATTTTTAGATTGCTTTTATAGAGTAGAAAATAACAAGACTATGTAATTCAAGAAAGTTGTATTTTTCTTATTTAATATCTTTAAAAAAAATGTACCTACAGATTTATAATTTTTATATTTTGAAAAGACATACCATATTCATTATTGAAAGTGTTTAAATTTACTTAAATGGTTAATATGTTAAGAATTTATAAACTTTTAAAGGGTTTTATACCAAATTCACATTGTCTTAATATTATTTCATAATAAGCATACTCTTAATGATACATCAATTGGTGAGTGGAAAAAAATATATTGATTTAATCATTTTATAATTGTTTGCATGTATTGTATTATTATTTTTATTACTATAAAAAATCCAAGTAAATAATTTATTTTCATTAATTTATTTAAAATTCTCACAAATAAAATAGCCTTTCAACTAAAAAAATTTGTTAATTTTTCTTATCTATATATTTAATAGTTTAGATATATATTAAAAATGATATTTATATACTTTTATAATTAACAATGGTGCTCCCACTCTCTAGCATCTCTCTTTCTCTTCTTATGACATCCTATGGAATCCTCAAAGGATACACCTCACTCTCCCTTTCCTATTTGTGATGGGGATGGACATGGTTTGGGGATATTTGTAGAGGTTAGTGATGTTGTGATTGGTTTTGGATTTATTATGGATCTCATTTCCTCTATTGGACTATTAGTTCAAAGATTAGTACTTAAGGTTCTACTATTAACTTTCTTAAGGAATTTTCTTTGAATATCACTATTTTTGGTTTCCCTTTGAAAGATGAGCCACATATTTTGGATGTCATATTCCCTTGTTAATGTGTCAACCACATATAGCAAGAATGCTATGAATTATATTGCAAGAGGATAATCTCTGCCACAGGAAGATCTTGCCTCTACCATGCATTCAAACTTCCCTTTTTGTCTATAAGTAGGATGTATTGGATGAAGATATCTATTATGCTAAGAAAGAATTGTTTTTTAGATTTAATGACATTCGGTTTAACCTTCTTGACCTCCACCTTTCATGTTTAGAGAAGTAGCAACCCCTTATTGCAAGGAATCTTAAAATTTACCCCATGTAAGGGGTTTTTATTATGGTTTTTGATACAATTTCTTATAGAAATATGGTGATGGATGGGGCATTTGGTTATGGGGTCAATATTCCCTTATTGTTGAACCTTGGTTTCACTCTATTTAAAGATGTTGTCGGATTAGACCAATTACCTAGCTTCACTATATTTTTGGTGTGTTTCTTACTAACAAGCTATTGGTAACATGGTGCAGTAATTTTTAAAGGTGGATTCAACTACTATGAATTTATCCATTTTAACTTTGCTTAATTTTTAGTTGAAATTGATTTTTCAAAGGGTATCCCAATGGATATTATATTATAGGTAGACAATAATCCTTAGTTCTAGCTCATTGATTACAAAGTTCTTCCATTCTAGTGTCATCGTTATATTGTCACTAGTCATTTGGCTAATAATTATCATCATTTTTGCCACATGACTACTAGGGAAGCTTACTTATGGTAGGATTCTAAATTCAGACCATCTTACCATTTTTGGTCTTGACCCTCTTCCATAGGATGTAGACCCTCTTCTTCCTCCTTATAAGTTAATTGGGCTTGACCCTCTAGTATTGAATATTTCAAATGCTAGATTGTTCCATTCAAACCCTATTATGCACATCCATACATAATACGCAAGGATCCCTTTTCACTTACCACCTTCAATTTCCATTTAAGTGACCATGTAGGATTCCTCCCTCCCTAAATTTTGGAATTCATCCTCTTCTTCTCACATGGTGTTTTTATTAAGAACTTGGTTCTAGACTCTCCTCTCTTGACCTATTTAACTATGGATGAGTGTGACAATATTTCTTGAATAATTATACATAAGAAAAGGAAATTCCCTCCAATAATTGTAATGAACTCCCAAAGCTTGCTTAAATACTCTTAGGTAAGGGGGTCAAAGGGAAATATACCTTTGAGCAGCTCTTGTTTGAAGTGGTTGAGGGCAATTAATTTGTGAGGAGAGCATGGGCAATAGGAAGATGAGCACCCAAAACATTGATTTTCCCATCTTGAGAGAGGATGTGACTATTAATGGTTACTACACTGCATTGCATGGAAATGGGTGAGAAAAGAGGAGTATTTACTAGCAATTGTACCGTGGTGTGCAATGGGTATGCCAAAGAGGTGTGAAAGGTAAATTAAAGAATTTTTTTTTTTCATATACTTGTTTAATACATGAGGTTAGTTGGTAGGCTATTTAAAAAATTGATGTTTGTTCAACAAAGGTTTCAATGGAGAAGTGATAGTTTCAAATGAATTATGCATTCATTTATAGAGATCCAAAAACTTTGTAATAAGAACAAATAGTTAGAAGTAGAAGATAAATATAAATTAAATAAATAAAATAATATAAGAAAGATAATATAGAATATAATATATAATAATAATTGTATAATTTATATATTTGATAACAATATAATAATAAATGTAAAATATATTATATATGATTTAATTTGTAATATATTAGACATAGATTATATATTAAGTGTATATTTATATGTTGATTTAATTTATACTCTATAAAAATATATTAATGATGAAAAACATATATTAATTTATGTTAATTTAATTTGTACTATATAATTTTGTAATAATAAATATAATTATATTAAACATAATTTAATTTGTATTGTACAAAATATATATTATATATTGTGTCATATTTATATGTTGGTTTAATTTGTATTATAGAATCATATATTATTTAATCATTATATAACATTTTAATTTATATTTAATATTTTTTTATCATTGGATATAATATTATACATGATTATATATATAATTATATATATTATATATAATGTAACTTGTATTATATAAATACATATTATATATTTTTTTAGGTAAATATATATAATATATTAATTATAACACAAATTATAAAATATGTACATATATTATATATTAATTATATTTAAATGTTAATTTTATTTGTTATTATAGGACAATAACAAATATAATGTAATTTTTATTATATACAATACATATTGCATGGCATACCACAAATTCATCGATTGAAAATTCACTGCCAACAATTCACCGATGGAAAATTTACTCCTAGCAATTCACCGATGGAAAATTCACTGCCATGACAATTCACCGTGCACTACCAACAATTCATCCATGGAAAATTCACGGCCATGACAATTCACCACACAAAAAAATAATTGCATGAATTTTTGGCCATAAATTTTTTGTGGGATGAATTGCTAGTGGCAGTGAATTTTCTACAATGAATTATTGACGGTGAATAGGTAAATTTTCCTAGAGCCATATTACATATTGTTTGATACATAAATACATATAATATATTAATTATAACACAAATTATAGAATATATATTAATTATATATTATATTATATTTATATGATAATTTAATTTATATTATATTAGAATATATTAATTAATAATTATATGAATTTTATAGTTATATGTAATAATTTTTTTAGAATATATCTAATATAATATTAAATAGTATAATTAATTATTGATTATATGCATATATATTATTTATTATGTATAGCTAGTAATTTCTAATAGAAAATATAATACATAATAATAAATATAACTATAATAATATTTTAAAAATAAATTTTATAATTTATATTATATAAAATATGATATATAATATAACTTAGTTTGTACTGTACTAAAATATATTTTATACTAATTATACATTTAGATTTAATAATTTATATTCTGTTATGTAAATTCTTATATATATACATATATGAATTTACATTTAATAAAATATAATATATAATAATATAATTCATATTATATAATTAAGAAAACTAATGAAAAAACTATGGAGTAATCTACTGTCAAAAGTGAAAAAGGCTCAGTAAAAAATTAAATTAAAACTACTTCTAAATTGGAGCAGATTGCGGGGATAGCGGGTCCATGGATAGCTTGTAAGTTGCCTCACATACCATTTTCAAAGTCTTGAGCGTGTGGAAGACGTCCAGTTATAATTTTCGAAGTCTTTGGAATATGTGGAAACTTTTGATGTACATTAATGAAGTGGGTAAGATACACAAATCATTCACTCGTCGCTTCCGCCCATAGAAGTCTTGAGAGTGTGGAAACTGTTAAAAACATTATTTTCGGAGTTTTGTTAGTACACAGAAAATTCATAATTTTTCGGATATGTTATTTACAACTGTGAATCCTTTTTAAACATTTTAAACAACAATTGTGGCGCAGTTAATCACGGCTTTAAGTGAGTTTTCCTTGGTTACATTAGTGAAAAAAATACTGTGATTTTAATAATCAATTCTATCATTTATGTTTGGGGTCAATTTTTACTAGTAATTTAGGTTTGGTTTGAATTTTGTTATTCTCGTCTTCATATTTTCTTCTTTTCACATTAGTTATAATATAATTGTAATGGTGAAATTTGAATATCAATTGTAATTTTGGTTTAATTTTATATTTTCTTAAAAATATTGTAATACAATTATATGTTAAAATAAAAATAGCAAATCAGTTTTTAATGTGAAAAGATGTTAATGAAGAAGAGAAAAATTGACAATGATTGATTTAATTTTTAACAACTCTTCTTTCAAATCTTTTTGAATGCTTGATTTAGATTTCTAACAACTTTTCTTTGAATTCTTTTTATCAATGATTGATTTAGATTTTTAACAACCCTTCTTTCAATTTTTGTTGAATGATTGATTTAGATTTCTAACAACTCTTGAATGATTGATTTAAATTTTTAACAACCATTTTTTCAAAAATGTTTTAAGAAGCCTAAAATTTTCAAAACCACATGAGTAATTCTAATCTTTTGACAAGTCGGAATTAAAAATCATGTAGATCACAAGATTGCACCCTAAGCTTATGCCCCAATATTGTAAAAGAGTTTTTCTAACTATAATCCATCATAGGCTATATGTATATAATGGGTATGATCAATAGGTGTAATAGGAATGTAAGGGAAAAAATATAATAGAAATACAAAATACAAGATTTAAATGAATGTATGAGGATTTTTATACATACTTTAAAGGACAATTTAATACTAGTCTTGGATTTCAAAAATTAATAAAATAAATTGACTAGGAAATATTGAGATGAGGGGATAGAGGGATATTGATAAATTGGTTAGAAGGATCTCCCTTCCCTCCATACTTATCAAATCTAGGCACCTCTACACCTAGTGGCATCGGTTTTCACAATATATCAAAGCAAAATAGACTGCTTTTGACATAATATGTGGGTGGGCAATTTTGGTTTTGGTTGATGGTAGAAATTTTCTTTTGAAGGGATGAAACAACTTGGAATAGTTGTGTTATGAGAGGGCCATTACTTGTGTTATTAGATGGAAATGAAATTGGTGATGGAGTGTATGTGTTTGTAGGGCAAGTGAATGGAATGCTTATTGGTGGTAAGGTAGGAGATATAACTTGCGATGCCACTTAGGAACTAGGGATGCTAGCAGGAATACCCAGGGAAGGAATCACATTACTAACTTGTTGCATTGTTGTCGTGACTTGAGGATTGGTATAGGTAGGTATTGAGGCTATGGCTATGGGAGAAGGAATTTGTGTTCCTCCTTGGCTTGTAACATTGCTTGTGGATAAAGGACAACTTGGTAGCAAGAAGATACTTTCCAAAGAATTGCACTATGCTTTTCACAAGGTCAAGGCCATCTTCACTTTCAAGCATGTGGTGAATGTTTTCTATGGTAGGAATTAAAATAGTTGAAATGCTTTCAAGGCTTATTTGATGTTATAAGTTTACTAGGTCCTCATGAGTTTGAATTATGTTTTCGTGTGGGATGTTATCATTCCTTAGTTCAACTTTCATGTTATCTAAAGGAAAAGAGTTGCTAGGGGTGCTATCCATGCCTAGTGTACTAATGTCAATACTAGGAGTGGAAGCTCTAGATAACCCAAGATCCCCAATGATTGTGTTATCATGGGATGACATGAGTCTCAAAATTCTTCTCACTAAGGTATTAGAAATAGGACACCAAACACTCATGCAAAGGCTACTAAATGCAAATTCAATGTAATCTAATAAGAATGAAATGCTTATAACTAAAATTTTGGAAAGTAAAACTAAAATACATAAACAACAAAAAGAAACTTAGAAACTAAATTGTAAATGCCAGAAAATGTAGTGAAAAATGGGTGGGTGCAGAAAGATGGGTAGCCAAAAAGTAGTGAATTCACTTTTTCATCCCGAAATAGTGAAAACGTGAGCACTTTTTACTAGCATTATGGCTTGGTAATTACCGAACCTAGGCTTGGTAATATCGGGCCAAAAATGTGAGCATGCTATAATGTGCTCACGTTATTGTGTGAATTTCAAAAAGTGCACATTTTTTAATTCAGAAAGTGCACATTTTTTAATTCAGAAAGTGCACATTTTTTAATTCAAAAAGTGCACATTTTTTAATTCAAAAAGTGCACATTTTTTAATTCAAAAAGTGCACATTTTTTAATTCAAAATAGAATCACCATAATGCGAGCGCATTATAATGTGCTCACATTTTGGTGTACATTGAATTTTTTCTTCTCTTTTTTTCTCTTTCTTCTTGTTATCTTTTAGTGAAACTATATACATGAAATAAACATTTAAGTATAAGTTGACATTTATAGATGGACGTTTACTTTCTTACACTTTAAGTTATATTTCATGTATATAGTTTTAGGATGTTTGGGAGTGGTTTTGGATCTCTAAGAGTTATAATGAAAATTCTAGTTTTTGGAAGATCTCACAAATTTTAGACAGTCAAATTTCAGTAATCAGCAAGTTGTATCATATTTTTCTCTCTATCTCACTCATTTTTTATCCCTTATTCTCTAGACCTCTCTCTCACACTCTCTCCTTCCCTCAATACTTCTATATATATAGCCTCTCTCTCCCTCCATCCCTCTCCCCTTCCCTCCCCTCCTTCCCTCTCTAAATTTCTCTCCCCCTCTCTCTCTCTTCCTTACTCCCACCCACTTCCCTCTCTACTTCACTCTATCTAACCTATCCCTCTCTTCCTCTCTCTCTCACTCCCTCCTCTCTCTCTCAATCTCTCCACCTTCCTCCTTTCCTCCCTCTCTCTCTCTCTCTCTCATTTCCTCTCTACTCTTTGTCTCTCCCTCCCTATATACTTCTCTCTATCTCCCTCTCTCAATCTCTACCTCTCCCTCCCTCCTTCCCTCTCTCTCCCTCTATCCCATATTTCTCTATCTCACTCTCTCCTTCCCTCTTTAATCTCTATCAAGCACAATTCTCTATCTCTCTCTCCCTCCCTCCCTCCTCTCTCTATCTCACCTCTCTCTCCCTCCCTCCCTCCCTCCCTCCCTCTTTCCCTCTCTAATATTCTATATCTCCCCCTTTCTCCTACCCACCTTCCCTCTCTACTTCTCTCTATCTAGCCTATCCCTCTCAACCTCTCTCTCTCCCTCCTCCCTCCCTCTCTCAATATCTCCACCTTCCTCCTTCACTCTCTACTTCTCTCTCTATCACCTCTCTCTCATTCCATCTATACTTCACCCTCTCACCCTCTCTCTCAATCTCCCAAACCCTATACCAAATATCATAAATCCTAATCCCTATACCCTAAACCCTACACCCTCAACCTTATAAACTAAACCTTGAACATTATCCCTCAACCATAAACTTAAACCCTAAGCCCTACTTTTAACATTGTACCCTAAACCCTCAATCCTAAACCCAATACCCTCAACCCTCAATCATATCTCTCCTTCATTATATACTTCTCTCTATCTCTCCCTCTATTCATCTCTACCTCTCCCTTCCTTCTCTCTCTCTCCCTCTCACTCAATATCCCAACCTTCCTCCTCTCTTTGTTTCTATCTCCCTCTCCATATCTACCTATCCCTCCCTCATTCCCTTTCTCTCTCTCCCTCTCACTCAATATCCCAACCTTCCTCCTCTCTTTGTTTCTATATCTCTCTCCATATCTACGTATCCCTCCCTCCTTCCCTCTATCTCTCCCTCTCTCTTCTTATCTCCCTCTCTCTCCATCTCTCTTGATCTCCCAACCTTACTCCTTCCCTCTAGATTTCTTTCTCTCTCCCTCTCCCTTCCTCTCGCTTCCCTATCTTTCTCTCTCACTCCCTCCTTCCTTCTCTACTCTCTATCTCACCATTATCTCTCCCTCTCTCTATTTAGGATTTAGGCTTTAGGTTTTAGGCTTTAAGCTTTAGGGTTTAGGGTTTAGGGTTTAAGCTTTAGGTTTTAGGGTTTAGGTTTACTTTATGGTTTATGGCTTAGGATTTAGGCCCAACCCCCTCTCACCCACTCCCTATATCTTCCCCTTTCTCTCATGTCTATCCCTCATTCTATCCCTCCAACCCCGCCTCTCTCTCAGATATATCTCTCCCACTATATCTCTCTCTCTCTCTCCCTCCCTCTCTCTCAAGTCTCCCTCTCTCAATTCTCTCCTTCCCACCCTAACTAGAGAACTCTCTCTCTCTTCCTATCTCTTAGTTCTATCCATCTGACCCCTACTTCCTCTCTCAAGTCTCTCCCTCCCACCCTAACTAAATAACTCTCTCTCTCATGTATCTCCCTCTCAACCGTCGCCCTCTCTCAAGTCTATCCCTCCTACCCTAACTAGAGAACTCTCTCTCTCTCTCTCTTGTAGGTCTCTCTATCCCACCCTAACTAGAGAACTCTCTCTCTCTCTCTCAAGTCTCTCCCTCAAAACCCCTCACCCTCTCTCAAGTCTCTCTCTCTCTCTCACTCCCTCTATCTTGTTGGAATTGCGTGTCTCAATCTCACAGGCTAAAACCTTTGAAAGAGAAAAGTTGGTGTGACATCCTTATTGTCTAGTTGACTAACAGTTGTGCAACCTTCTGAAATGTTTAGGTCGTCGAGACCTTGTTACTGTCATGCCAACTAAAGATATCACTGTGACTTGTGGTGTTTAGTGTAACCCTCTACCGAGTGGGTTGGTCTGGCCGATGGTTTGATCCCTAGCAGATGTCGGGGAGACTTGTGGTGACAATAGTTATTGGGGAAAGATATGAATGTTCGGTATGAAGTCTTACCGACAAGAGATGTCTTGCTGAATGGTTATTCACTCGGAGTCATCGAAGTAACATGAAGGCTTTGGTATGAAGTATTAGTGAAAGATGAGGTCTCGTTGATAGGTATATGGCTTTAGTAAGAACTCTTAGTGATGAATGAAGTCTCACCGATGGTGGGACATTTCAGAGTAACATGGTTGTTTCGGTATGATCTCTTGGCAAATAGAGATAGTCTTGCCGAATAATGCTACATGTGTTGGATATTGGTATGATGTCTTGGCAACAAGGGGAAGTTTGAGTGACTATTTTTGAACTCGGTGTAACCTCCTACCGAAGGTGATGTCTCTTGGCAATAATGACAATTAGGTCTTGTGGCATCAGGGAGACATGATCAGTGTCTCACCGACATGCAAATGCAAGTTGAACGCCTTGACCAATTGAAAGAATATCCTATGTGGTGTGTCTTCGACCAATCAGGGAGCAGAATGGGAACCATTGGAAGTTAGACTATTGTGGCTATTTTGTGAGGAAGTTGTACAAACTAGGGACGACATGGATATACTCGGCAATTTTAGATGATGTTCGGTTCGATCAGCTGTTGGATGATCAGTGTGGTAAATAGTTTGACGTGTGATCAGTAAGAATTCAATTCTAAAAGCATTGTAATTTGAATGTTCTGTACAAGGTTGATCAAGGATTTATGCTGTTGTAAATTTACATCAGAGAGTAAAGCCCGTACTTTGTATGTAATTTGTTTACTGTAATACAAAGGGCTTTTTCTTGGTGTGGTGGGTTTTTCTCTCGTAAGGGTTTTCCCACATAAATCTAGTGTTCATGTGTGTATGCTTATTTCTCTGTTTCTACTATTTCTTTCAAGTGTATCTTGATTGGACTGTAATTGAAAATTTAAAGTCACCTCTATGTTCTTCCCTGAGGTTTTCACATTAGGAGAGTTGTTTCTGCACCTTAGCTTTCCTTACAAGTGGTATCAGAGCATGGCTAGTTGTGTTATCCTTGTGGGTACATTGGGTTTTTTGTGTCAATTATGTTCAATGGGATTCTTGTAGAAGTTTTGGTAATTCGAATTACAGGTTAAGATGACAAGCACGTCAAGAAAGATTGAAATTGAGAAATTCAATGGCAACAATTTTGAGTTGTGGAAACTTAAAATGGAAGATCTACTAGTTGATCATGATCTTTGGATTGTTGTGTATGGAACGAAGCCTACAGGAATGAAGCAAGAGGATTGGGACCTTGCAGATAGAAAATCTAAGGGGCTGATAAGGCTCTTTTTAGTAGACTATGTTCTTCTAAATGTTCATGAAGAAAAGACTGCATCTTCCTTGTGGAAAAGACTGGCATCTATTTATCAAGGCAAGTCCTTGGTGAATAAATTGTTCTTGAGGAAGAAGTTGTACTCTTTGAGAATGTAGGAGGGAGGGTCCGTTGCTGATCATTTGAACACTTTCAACATGTTGATTCCATAGTTAACATCTGTGGGTGTGAAGATTGATGAAGAAGATCGATGTATGTTGTTATTATATTATTTTCCAAATTCTTGGGATCACCTGGTGATGGCTATTGGGAGTACAACATCCACTTTTAAGATGGAAGACATTGTTGCTTATTTGTTATCAGAAGAGATGAGAAGGAAATCTTTTGAGATGGCAAAGGAGGCTCTTGCTGTTAGAGGAAGATCGAAAGAGAAAGGCAAGAAGAAGGACAAGAAGTCCAAATCAAAATTAGAAGGGAGATCGAAGTCTCCTAGCAAGAAGTCCAAGGTGAAGTGCTAGAATTGTGGGCAACCTGGTCATGTCTGAAAGGATTGTAAAGAGGAGAAAAAGAAGAAGAAGAAGAAGAAGAATTCTGACAATGATTCTTCTTAGAGTGATGCAGACGCCTTCATTGTAGCCTTGGCTACACAAGTATCAGATAATGTCTAGCTGATTGATTCTGGAGCATCTTTCCACATGACATCTCATAGAGACTGGTTCATGAAGTATTAAAAATACGATGGTGGAAAGGTGTATTTGGCAAGTGATTCATCTTTAGAAATAGTTGGCCATGGAAGAGTCAGAATTTTATTCCTTGATGGAAGAGTGAAGGGAATCAATGATGTTATGCATATACCAGGTCTGGCTCAAAATCTACTTTCTGTTAGTAAGTTGAATGATAATGGAGTGCAAGTCACATTCTCAGGAAATGGCTGCAAGATGACTTGAGGCTCAATGGTGCTAGCAAGGGGTGCTCGTATTGGTACCTTATATAAGCTAGATGCACATGTTTTTCAATGCAATAGTGTCTCTCTGAAGTCATAGAAAGCTACTCATGGAGGAAAAGAGGAAAAAGTTCCTGATAGTGTAAACTCTATGGAAGTTAAACTTCCAGCAGAAAAGACTATGCTCTGGCATCATAGGCTAGGTCACATTGGAGAGAAAGGTTTAAAAACCTTGAAGAATAAAAAACTGGTTGAAGGGCTTGATGATTGTAACCTCGAATTCGAGTTTTGTAAACATTATATATGGTAAACAACACCGTGTTTCATTTTATTCTAGTCCTCACAAATCTTCTGGTTTGCTTGATTATATTCATTCTGATGTTCTTGGTCCAATGAATGTTCCTTCTTTGTCTAAGTCATGGTACTATGTATCGTTTATTGATGATTATTTGAGAAGAGCATTTGTTTATTTTTTGAAAAGTAAATCAGAAGTGTTCAATCGGTTTAAGGAATTTAAGAACCTTGTAGAAA
>VDFB02270651.1:622505237-622540453 GCA_007258455.2 Sequoia sempervirens
GATTCCTAAGACTTAAAAGGATCATATCTAGGTCTAATTGACTCACCTTGGATGATCCAGGGGACAATTTTTCAATGAAAATTGAAGTGTTCCCGATACTCCAGATTTCAGCTTCATCAGAAAGAGAACGACGTCCTGGTTCCAACGCAACTTGAACGGGGCGAAAAGGAGTTCGTTTGTGCAAGTTATGGCCAGTCAAACTTCCAGTCAAACTGGCTTTAGGGGCGTCCAGAAGGTGAAAAAAATAATCATCTCGAAAATCAACAAAATTGGCGTCATCGCGAAGAGCTCGTGGAGACGATTCCGATGGCGTTCGTTTCGTCGAAATCTGACGTCGCATGCTCAAGATACAAGCAGTCAAAGTTTTGAGTTGATTTTCTAGCTGACTGTACGGATGATGACGTCAGCATATCGTCTGTACTGTACAGAATCAATGTGGATGAATTCGGCCGAGACACGTGGAAAGTGACTCAGCTGTATGAACCAATCATATGTTGACACATGGCATCCGTACGGATGACGTGGCATCGAACGTGGCAAAGTCTGGTGAATGGCGTTCTGACATGTGTCATCCAGTCAGCGTACGGGCTTGTCTTGTCATCAGACAGCGTGGCAGGTTTTGACGAATGATCGTTTGACACGTGGAAAGTTCTTCGACATCGGCATTGTGCTATCCATCCGGGGTTGATCAGTTTGTTTTAACCAAAAGAAGAACACACGGATGGGATTTGACTCCGAGATCTCCTCCCTAACGGCTCGGCCATTTGCCGTTGCACCCGCATGGGTTCGCTTTACTATGTATGGATGGTTGTTGCTTTTCTTATCTTACAATGCTGAGTATGAGGATAAAAGCGAGGCCGGCGAGGTTGGAACCACCGACCCCGTGGCCACTAAAACTCTATACTGCCGGTGGACCACACAACATACCCGAGAACTATATGGACACAGTTTTGTTTTATTGTTGGTTTGTTAACCGAACCTTAACAAATGGCTTGTTAGCCACAAAAATGTAAAACCACCTCCAACCATTAAAACCAACAAACTAAATGGGGCTATCAGAGGATGATACGAACTGATAGAGGGAGATTATGTAATTAATTAAGTGGTTAAGCCATATTAGGCAAATTTCTTGTATAAAAGGAGGGGGGTAGGCTTTGATTTTGCAAGTCCAAGTGGAGAACGAGAGAATGCTCGGGAGATGATTGTAATTGTTCCTATACGTCAAAGTTATGCTGTGATATCGATGTGCTTGAAGGGAATGATGCTGTCGCAATTGTAACTGATTTTGGAGTATAATCGGATCGGTCACTCCGTTGGAGAGGGGCCCGGAGACGTAGTCCTTAGGGATGAACTCCATTATCAATTGTGTTTGTCTCCTCTTATTCTTCTCTCTTTCTTTTCAGTTCATTATCTTGGCATTTATATTATGTTCATTTATTCATTTGAGCATTTTATTATGTAATCATTTATGTTAAGCATTGTATTAAGTGATCTTTTACGTTACGCATTATGTAAGCAATTTTTCCTAGATCCTATACAGATCATTGGAGGTTGAAAGAAAATTTTTGCACCTTGTTGATTTGCATCCTAATGAAATCCTAAAATTGATGGAATTAACCCTAGGTTGTGAGTACTAAACTTAGGGCTACCCTGCATATATTTTACTTACTTAATCTATGTGTGTTTCTACGGTAGTGTTGAGCCTCACAAAAAATTTCCTACCTCCATTGAGTTGGATTCTCATTTGGAAAAGTGGACTCAAGAGATTGAATGTGAGAACTTGGCTCCTTTTTCTCATTTTTCTCTTTCATTAGTAATTTGAGTAATTCTTGTCCTAAATTTTGGAATTAAGTTTCCTCAACCTTACAGTTCTAATATTGATTTAATTTGATGTATTAATCTATTAATTTTTATTATTTAATTTCCTGTGGTGTCATGTCACAAATTGGGACCCACCAGCTGGGTGGCATCTCCATTAGAAGTGACCAGATGGTACATAATCATCCCAAGTGGGCATAGGCTTCCCACTTTGGAATCTTTGACCTATGAAAAATTCTATTACACGTCATAAGGCATCTTGTTGCATGGAGAAAGTTGGTGCCCAACTTGGGTTATAATAGGATGTAAGAGAATTGGCTATTTTTAGTCAGTTATGAAAAATCCTCATATGGATTCTATGACAACTCTTGTGGTATATTTATGACATATTCTATGATAGTTGTAAGGCATATGTCATAATAAATTATGAGCACATTTTGGGTATCCAATCTAGGAGAGAGAATATTTGCATGTATGACAATTGTAAGAGGTGCAAGGGAATCAAGTACAAGTGTCCAAATGCATGTCTATGGTGTGGGATATTATACCATGTGTATTTGGATGCCCATCCTCTTCTAGAAGCATCTCTTGGCTTGTATTATCTATAAAATGTATGCCTTGGATTGTAGAATACATAGTTTGTTTGTAGGTAATGAAGTGCTACCGAGTTAACTCCAGAACATGTGTTTTTTTTGAAGCACTTGTGTGGAATCTTTGTACTTGGGCTATATTGTAACTCCTATTTGAAGTAATATAGAAGTGTTGTTCTTTTGGAGGGTGGGTTTTTACTTGAAAGTGTTATCCCTACATAGATTTGGTGTATGTCAGTTTATGTGTACTTGTAACATTGTTCTATTATATTCTTCTCTATGTGTTTCTCTTGTTGTAACTTGATAAGGTGTTAAACTAATTTTTTGTAACTCTCCCCTACTTATATTAGTGTAGGAAGTTATTTTCACTCACTCGGCTTTCATTCAATTGGTATAAGAGCCTAGCTAGCCTTGGTTCCTTTGATGGGTTAGAAGGGTTTTTTGAGTTGATCTTTGTTTCAATGGGAGTTTTACAAAAGTGCATGTTTTTTAACCTTGTTATAGGAAAGAAATGGCAAGCACATCTGGGAGGATTGAGATAGAGAAATTTATCACTAGTAATTTTGAACTTTGGAAGCTCAAAATGGAAACATGCTCATAGACCATGATCTATGGATTGCTACTTTTGGAACCAAACCATCAGGAATGGAACAATAAGATTGGGGTCTCATGGATAGGAAAGCCAAGGGTCTTATTAGAATCTATTTGGCTGATTTTGTCCTCCTAAATGTCCATGAAGAGAAAAATTATGCTTCTCTATGGAAGAAGCTTGTTGATGTCTATCAGGCTAAATCCCTGGTAAACAAGCTTTTATTGAGAAAGAATATGTATTCTTTGAAAATGGAAGATGTAGGGTTTGTAGCAGATCACCTAAATACATTTAACATGTTGGTTGCACAATTGGGTTTTGTTGGAGACAAGATTGATGAACAAGAACATGGCATACTCCTTTTGTGTTCATTTTTGGACTCTTGGGATAACCTGGTAATGGCTATTGGAAGCACTACTTCCACCTTCAAGATGGATGAGGTTGTTGCCTCATTATTATCTGAAGAGATGCAAAGGAATGCTTTTGAGATGGCCAAGGAGGCCCTTGTAGTTTGTGGCAAACCAAAGGAGAGAGACAAGAAATCCAAGTCAAAGTCTCTAGGGAGATCTAGGTCTCCTAGTAAAAATTCCAAGTAAAATATTGGAATTGTAGAGAAGTTGGTCACATTCATAAAGATTGCAAGAAGGAGGAGAAGAAGGAAACAAGTCTTTCTCCAATTTTGAATATGAGAAATCATCTCAAGATGATGGAGAAGCATTTTTTGTAGCCTTAGTGGCTCATGCATCGAATGATATGTGGTTGATAGATTTGAGTGCATCCTTTCACATGACTTCTCATAGAGATTGGTTAAAGAAGTATGAGGAGTACAATGGCAGAGAGGTGTACCTAGGTGATGACTCTCATCTAAAGATTGTTGATCGTGGAAGAGTCAAAATTAGATTTCTTGATGGAAGAGTGAGAGGATTGATGGTTTCTTGCATATCCCATGTTTGGCACAAAACCTACTTTCTATAAGTAAACTGAATGATTCAGTAGTGCAAGTTATTTTTTTATGGTGGAGGATGCAAGATGACTAGAGGAGCTATGGTTTTGGCTAAGGGTGTTTGTATTGGCACTTTATTTCAACTTGATGCATACATTGTATAGTGAAATATTTCTTTCGATGTACCGGAGAAGACATCTTTGGATTCTTTATCCTCACAATCAGATTACGCAGAGAAGAAGCATGTTGCAACAACATCCAATAGTCATGTATTTTGGGTACCTTAGGGTGCTCATTCCATGGAAAATGAAGCTTCCTACAAAGAAGACAATGTTATGACACCAACAGCTTTGTCACATTGGTGAGAAGGGTCTTAGAACCTTGAAAAATAAGAGCCTTGTTGAAGGACTCGATGATTGTAATCTCAAGTTCAACTTTTGCAAACATTGTGTATATGGAAAAAAACACTGTGTTTCTTTTTTACTCTAGTTCTCATAAGTCTTTTGGGGTTTTGGACTATGTTCAATAAAAAAAAATTGGTCTTGTAAATGTTCCTTCATTATCAAAATCTATATATTTTATTTCTTTCATAGATGATTATAGTATAAGGACATTCGTTTATTTCCTTAGAAGTAAAGCTAAAGTCTTTAGTCAATTTAAGAAGTTTAAGGCCTTGGTAGAAAATCAAACTTGTAGAAAGATTAAGTGTTTGAGTACTGATAATGGTGGTGAGTTTTTTCCTATAGATTTTAACAAGTTTTGTAAAGAGCACAAGATTGAGAGACATAAGACAACTCCCTACACTCCACAACAAAATGGAGTTGTAGAGAGGATGGACAAAACATTGATGGAGAGGGCTAGGAGTATGTTGAGTGGTGCTAGACTTGAGCAAAATTTTTGGGATAAAGTGGTTTCCATTGCATTTTATTTGATCAATAGATCTCCTATAACAACGCTTGTTGAAAAAAACCCATGGAGGCATGGTTTACTAAAAATCCTTTGATGAGACATCTCAAATTATTTGGTTGCAAAGCTTATGCTCATGTTCTAATTGAGAAGAGGTCTAAGTTGGAGAACAAGGTTGTTAAGTGTATCTTTATTGGATATGGTGTCATTATAAAAGGGTACAAGATTTGGGATCCAAAAGCTCAGAAGTTTCTCTATAGCAAAAGTGTGATCTTCAGAGAGATGAAACCTTGTACTATTGAGCTACAACCAGAAAAAGAGGAGAAACAAAATAAGGAGGTAGTTCAGATTCCACCTACTCTAAAGAAATAAGAATTGCATACTCCTATTGGAACCAAAGATGAGGAGAGCTCAGGTAGTTCTGAAAGTTCTGAAGAAGAAGGAGAACCTCAACCTTAGCCTTTAAGGAGGTCTACACAAGTTAGGTGACAACTAGAAAGGTTTGGTTATTCACTATTGGATTCTAGTTGTATTTTTTCCTTGATTACTAACACTAATGAGCTTAGGATGGTTAGAGAGGCAATGGGTATGAGTGATTTAGATTCCTGGATGTAATCCATGAATGAAGAGATGGATTCATTAAAGAAAAATAAGACTTGGGATTTGGTACCTTTTCCTATTGAACGTAAACCTATTGGTTGTAAATGGGTTTTCAAGAAAAAGCGTGCTCTTGATGGAAATGTTGAGAAGTATAAGGCATGGTTTGTTGCTAAGGGGTTTTCTCAGGTGGAGGGAATTGATTATGGGGAGATATTCTCTCCTGTAGCGAAGCTGACATCTATTTGGCTTCTATTGCCACTTGCAATAGCATACAACTTAGAAGTGGAAAATATGGATGTGAAGATAGTGTTCCTTCATGGTGATTTGGAGGAAGAGATTTACATGACATAGCCAGAGCATTTCATTGAAAAAGGTAAAGAAAATTTTGTTTGCAAACTGAAGAAGTCACTTTATGGTTTGAAATAGTCTCCTAGAATGTGGTATAATTTTTTTGATACCTATCTGTTGTCATTGGGATTTTAGAGATCTAAATCTAACCATTATGTATACTTAAAAATTGATAATGGTTGCATTTTCATTATTGTCCTATACGTAGATGATATGTTTTTTATTGGGAATGGTAAAAGTATGATTCTAGATTTGAAGTTTTAGTTGTCAGCACAGTTTGTGATGAAAGACCTAGGTGCAACTAGGTACATTCTAGGAATGGAAATCACAAGAGACAAAGCTAATAGAAGCTTTGGTTAAGCTAGAGAAATTATGTGAACTTAGTGTTGGAGAGATTCAACATGGTAGATTGTAGACAGTTAGTTGTTCTTGTGATGTAAGGGATGAATCTTTCTATGAATGATTGTCTAAAATCTCCTACTGAGATGGAGGACATGACCAAAGTACCATATGCTAGTGTAGCTTGAAGTTTTATGTATGTGATGGTGTGTATGAGAACATATGATGCAGGAGCATCCAGTGGTGTAAGGGCAATCTTGCATCACCCAAAAATAGTTAAATTTCAAGTTTCTTGGTTTTTATATGTTTTTACATTTTTGGATACCCTTTTCGTCATAATGAAATTCACAATTTACGTTTTTTATTTTCTATTCTTGGGTGGAAAGATATTGCAGTTTTAGTTTCCCAGATTTGCACCTAAAAATCTTCCGAGTTAGATTTGAGGCACTTAGAGTTCCCGGATCGGCCCCAAAATTTCCAAAATTGGTGTAGCAAATTTTGAGCATTTTCTTGACTTTGAGACATTTCCAACGGTTCAAACGGTTCACGAATCGGAGTCCTAGATCAAAAGTTATGGCCCCGGGAAGTTGGCGCACTTTCTAGAAGATAAAATTGCAAATGTTCTTTTGAAATTTGAACTTCAAGTTGTAATTTTTGGGCGCCAAACCACCTAAACTCAAATTTGAATGTTGTTTTGGCTTCAAACTAAAGAGGAGCTCTATTTATGGGCGGGTTTCTAATTTTTGGGTAACCTTTTGGGGACAAGCTCGCATATTGTGAAAGGGTTATTCTATAACTTACTGTAACTCGCATGTGTTGTAGAACTTAGGGATTGAGATCTTTTGCATGTAAGAAGCTCCATTTTCTAACTAATAAAATTATTCTCTTGTTTGTGGGTCATTTTCTATGTCTCGGGTTGTGCCCTCATCAATTGGTATCAGAGCGGGTTTTCTTGAGCGTGTGGACAGATCGCCGATCGTGAGGCAGTTCACACTAGGACAGTGGTTGTGGGTCGAGGTCAAGAAATATGCCTCCAAGAGTGATGCCTGGTAGGCATGGTGGTGCCAGAGGTGGTCAAGGTGGCAGAAATGCTGGTGGAAAAGATGCAATGGCAGCCCTCCAAAGATAGATTGATGCGTTACAAGAGCAGTTGAGAAGAGGGTTAAACCCGAGGGAGGAAAGTGAGGATGAAGGAGAGGAAGAAGGTTCAAATGTAGAAGAGGAAGAAGAAGCAATTGATCAAGACCAAATACGGCTAATAAGGGCCATTTCGAAGATCAGGAAAAGACCCAGAGCAGAAGTCCCCAATTATTCCGAAAGTTTGAACTCAGAAGAGTTGATCAACTGGATCAACGAGCTAGAAGAATATTTTGAGTACGAGGAAATAGAGGACCCAGATCGAGTTAAGTTTGAAAAAATGAAGTTGAAGGGCCATGCCAGTATTTGGTGGAAAGAGGTCCAGTTGGAAAAAAATCAAAGAGGAAAAGGAAATATCACCAGATGGGATCGCATGGTAGAGAAACTGAAGAAGCAGTTCATACCAATAGACTACGAGTTAGATCTATTGAAGAAATTGCAAGGGTTGAAGCAAGGAAGCAAATCTGTGAAAGAATATACTGAAGAATTTCACAAGATAATCATCAGAATGGGCCACATAGAGGCCAATAAGTAGAAGGTAGCCCGATATCTTAATGGGTTACGACCGAGCATTCAGGAGGAGTTAAGCCTAGTCAGAATGACCACCATTGAGGATGTGTATCAGTTTGCTCTGAAGGTGGAAGAGAAGTTGAACAAAAGATTTGATGGGAAGCAAAAAGGATGAGGAGGTCAAAGTGGAAGGGGTAGTGGAAGACCTTCAGGAAGCTGAAATGATGATGAAAAGAAAAGTGAAGATGTGGGTACCAGTTGAAGCCAAAGGAATGACAACTTCTACCGCCCTCGTGATCAAAACAATGGTGATCAAAGAGGTAGAGGACGAGGGAGATATGGATAAGGATCTGGAAGAGGTGTTTTCAAAGGAACGTGTTTCTAGTGTGGTGAAGAAGGGCATTGAGCCTATGAATATCCACAATACCAAGGAAAGGCAGATAAAAGGCCAAAAGGTTGTGGAAGGGTTGCGCATGCAGATGAGGAGGCCCAATCTGAACATTCAAATGATGCTGAAAAGGGAGAAGCCCTAGTGATTAAGAGAGCCTTGATCACTGAGGAAAATGAACTAGAATAGAGGAAGAATCTATTTCGCACAAGGTGCAAGTGTGAAGTAAAATGTTGTGATGTCATTATTGATGGTGGGAGCACCGATAATCTGGTGTCAGAAGAGATGGTCACAAAGTTGAAGATGAAGACGAAAAGGCACTCGCATCTGTATCGGATTGCCTGGTTGCAGAAATACCACAAAGTTTTGTTCAATGAGCAGTGCCTAGTAAAGTTCAAGATCGGGAGCTACCATGATGAGGTACTCTATGATATCATTCCCATGGATGCATGTCACATGTTGGGGAGGCCGTGGCAGTTCGATAGGTGAGCTATACATGATGGCCATGCAAACACTTATTCCTTGACAAAGGATGGGGTTCATCACAAGTTGAAACCTTTAAAGGAGACCGAAGAAAAGGTATGCAGTAGTGCTAGAATTTGTTATGTAGATTGAAGAAAAAATTTAGAAGGTATGAAGCATGAGCATGTGTGCTATGCATTGATTCCTAGAGTGAGTGAGGATGATAGTGAGAATGTTCCAGAAGAAGTTTTTGGGATGTTGGATGAGTTTCAGGATATTGTTTCTGATAATGTACCTGAGGGTTTACCACCAATAAGGAAGATCAGTCATCAGATTGACTTGATTCTTGGAGCCAATTTGCCAAATAAGGTAGCTTATAGAATGACTCCAGCAGAAAATGAGGAGTTGAACAAACAAGTTCAAGAGTTGTTGAGAAAGGGTTTGATACGAGAGAGTTTGAGTCCATGTGCAGTACCTACAGTACTAGCACCAAAGAAGGATGGGGAGTGGAGGATGTGTACATATTCCCAAGCCATAAACAAGATAACAATCAAGTACAGATTTCCCCTGCCAGGGATGGATGACCTAATGGACTGTTTGAGTGGAGCTCAGTACTTCACAAAGATTGATTTGAAGAGTGGATATCACCAGATCCAGATTCGAGAGGGAGATGGATGGAAGACTGCCTTCAAGACCAAAGAGGGCCTGTACGAGTGGTAGTCATGCCTTTTGGGCTAACCAATGCACCGAGCACATTCATGCGGCTCATGAACAAGGTACTAAAAGAATTTCTGGGAAGTTTTGTTATTGTGTATTTAGATGATATTTTAATTTTCAGTAAGACATTGGATGAGCATCTAATGCATATTCGAAGAGCCTTTGAGAAGTTAAGAGAAGAGAAACTGTTGATTAATCTGAAGAAGTGCAGTTTTGTGAAGAGGGAGTTAGTGTACTTGGGGTTTGTTGTCTCAACAGAAGGTCTCAAGATGGACCCAGAGAAGGTGAAGGCTATTCTGGAATGGCCTACCCCAAGAACTACTACCAAGGTGAGATCTTCCATGGTTTGGCTAGTTTTTATAGAAATTTTCATTAGAAACTTCAGTAGAGTATTTGTGGACCCCTCGACCGAAACAATGAGAGGGATAGAAAAGAATTCAAGTGGAGCAGTGGAGCAGCAAAAAGTTTTGAACTGTTGAAGCAGAAGGTGACAGAGCAACCTGTTCTAGCCCTCCTTGATTTCAACAAGGTGTTTCAGGTGGATTGTGATGCCAGTGGTTATGCCATTGGAGAAGTGTTGAGCCAAGAAGGTAAGCCCATTGCCTATTTCAGTAAAAATTTAAATGATGCCAAGAGAAAGTATTTTGTATATGATCAGGAATTTTATGCGATAGTTCAAACATTAAAGAAATGGAGACATTATTTGCTGCCGGCTGAATTTTTTCTATATACTGATCATCAGGCCTTGTAGTACCTAAATAGTCAGGGAAAATTAAATCAAAGGTATATGAAATGGGTAGAGTTTTTGTAGAGTTATACCTTTGTTTTGAAACATAGGAGTGGGAAGTCAAATAGGGTTGCAGATGCCTTAAGTAGGAGGCATACACTGATGACAAAGATGTAGATTGAAGTGGTTGGGTTCAATAAACTTAAGACACTGTACGCAGAAGATCCTGATTTAGCAGAGGCTTGGAAAGTTTGCAAGGAACCTGTTACACTGGACAAGACAAGGTGGTTGGATTTCATAATCTAGGATGGCATTTTATTTAAGGGGAGTCAATTGTGTATCGCGAGGAGTTCTTAACCCAGAGAGAGCTTGATAAAAGTAGAAGCATAGTGGAGGAATTAGGACATTTTGGCTCTAGATAAGACCATTTCCACATCGCTGAACATTATTATTGGCCTCAGCTTGTCACAGGATGAAGAAGCTTGTACAAAGTCAGAGGGTAAGGTCGATGGCTAAAGGAGTGGAGTTAGGAATACAGCTTATATCAGCCCTACTTGTCTCGAGGCCGTGGAGGATATAAGTATGGACTTTGTTCTTGGTTTGCCAAGGACACAATGAGGAATGATTTAGTCTTTGTGGTGGTTGATAGGTTTTCAAGATGGCACATTTCATTCCATGTCAGAAGACCCATGATGCAGTCCACATTGCTGACTTGTTCTTCAAAGAGGTGGTGAGGCTACATGGTCTTCCAAAGAGTATTGTTTCGTGACATGACACCAAATTTGTGGGTACTTTTGGAGGACCTTGTGGAAGAAGCTGAAGACAGAGTTGAAGTTCATTCTCGCACACCATCCACAAAACAGATGGGCAGACAGAGGTTGTTAACATGAGTCTAGGTAACCTACTGAGATGTTTGGTAGGAGATAAACCCAAGGGATGGGACTTGATCTTACCACAGGCAGAATTTTCTTACAACAATTCTATCAACAGAAGCACTGGTAGATCACCATTCTAGATTGTGTATGGAGGTAGCTCCAGAACAGCTCCAGAATTGAGGAAGATGGACCAAGAGAAGAAAATAAGTGTTGAAGCTGAAGATTTTGCAGAACACATTAAGGATATACATGAGAAGGTAAGAGAACATATTAACAAGATGAATATGCAGTATAAGGCTAAGGCAGATCAGAAGAGGAGGTATAAGGAGTTTCAAATTGGTGATGAAGTGATGGTCCACTTGAGGAAAAAAAGGTTTCCAGTGGGAACATATAACAAATTGAAGATGAAGAAGTTCGGTCCCTATAAAATTTTGAAGAGGCATGATTCAGGGAATGCATATGAGGTAGAGTTGCCAGATGGATTCAACATTTCCCCTATGTTCAACATTTCAGATTTGACAGAGTATCATGAAGGTGGCACAGAGGAAGTACCAATGATGGAATAGTGTGGGATTCTAGCACCTACTTCAAAAAAGGAGGAGATTGAAGAAATCCTGGATAGTCATGTGGGAAGGAGTACCAGGAACAGGCAGTACGAAGAATATCTGGTGAAATGGAAAGTAAGGCCTATTGAAGATTCATCCTAGTTGCCTAAGGTAGAGGTAGACTATTTGGGTTTTCCTCCACCATCTGCGACATGACAGGGTCACTTCTCAAATTACCCTGGGTGTCTAATGCAGGAGCATCTAGTGGTGTAAGGGCAATCTTGCATCACCCAAAAATAGTTAAATTTCAAGTTTCTCAGTTTTTAGATGTTTTTATATTTTTGGATACCCTTTTCGTCATAATGAAATTCCCAATTTATGGTTTTTATTTTCTATTCCTTGGTGGAAAGATATTGCAATTTTAGTTTCCCATATTTGCACCTAAAAATCTTTTGAGTTAGATTTGAGGCACTTAGAGTTCTCAGATTAGCCGTAAAACTTTCCAAAATTGGCATAGCTATTTGTGAGCGCATTCTTGACTTCGAGACCTTTCCAACGGTTCAAATGGTTCACGAATCAGAGTCCTGGATCAAAAGTTATGGCCCCGGGAAGTTGGCGCACTTTCTAGAAGATACAATTGCAAATGTTCTTTTGAAATTTGAACTTCAAGTTGTAATTTTTTGGCGCCAAACCGCCTAACTCAAATTTGAATGTTATTTTGGCTCCAAACTAAAGAGGAGCTCTATTTATGGGCAGGTTTCTAATTTTTGGGTAACTTTTTGGGAACAAGCTTGCATATTGCAAAAGGGTTATTCTGTAACTTACTGTAACTTGCATGTGTTGTAGAACTTGGGGATTGAGATCCTCTGCATGTAAGAAGCTCCATTTTCTAAATAATAAAATTATTCTCCTGTTTGTGGGTCATTTTCTATGTCTCGGGTTGTGCCCTCATCAACATACATTTCCCAAGCAGTGGGAGTCTTTAGTCATTTCATGGCTAATATTGGATGAGTGCATTGGTATGTGATAAAGAGAGTGTTCAGATATTTACAAGGTACTTTTGAGTATGCCTTGGTTTTTCATGGTTATCCTATTGAACCTCAACATTTTATGAGCATTCGAGGATATGTGGATTCAGATTGGATAGATGACATTGACAACAAAAGATCCACCAGTGGTTACGTGTTTGTGATGTTTGGTGGTGCTATCAATTGGATGAGTAAGCAACAGGCTATAGTCACATTGTCCACAATAGAGGAAGAGTATATGGCAGCCATTGATGCTTGTAAGGAATCCATTTGGATTAAGATATTGTGTTTTAATATTGGTTTAGATGCAGGACATATTATTGTTTGTTGCAACAGTCAAAGTGTGATTTTTCTCACAAAGAATCCCACCTTTCATGCTAGAACAAAGTACATTGATGTATAGTATCATTTTTTTTGTGATATGGTAGATGATGGAAAGGTGAACTTGGAGAAGGTTGACACTTTGGTGAATGTTGTAGATGTACTGATAAAACTAGTGAGCAAAAAGAAGTTCAAATGGTGTTCTAATTCCATGGGTCTTGGGGCCCTGATCAAATGATTTCTTATGACTCTTAGCAAGTCTTTAACAAGTGGGAGAATTTTTGGATTAAGGTCTCTCAACCTTAGAGTTATAATATTGATTTAATTTTATGTATTATTGTATTAATATGTATTATTTAATTTCCTATGGTGTCATGTCACAAATTGGGACCCACCAACTGGGTGGCATCTCTATTGGAAGTGTCTAGATGACACAATCATCTCAAGTGGACATAAGTGTCCCACTTTGGAATCTTTGACCTATGACATATTCTATGACATGTCATAAGGCATCTTGTTGCATGGAGAAAGTTTGTGCCCAAGTTGGGTTATGATAGGATGTAAGAGAATCGACTATTTTTAGTTAGTTATGATAGATTCTCTTACACATTCTATGATAGATCTTGTGGAAGATTTATGACATATTATATGAAAATTGTAAGGAATATTTTATAACCAATTATGGGCACATTTTGGGTGCCCAAGCTAGGAGAGATAATATTTGCATGTATGACAATTGTAAGAGGTGTAAGGGAATCAAGTACAAGTGTCCAAATGCATGTATATGGCATGGGATATTGTGCCATGTGTATTTGGATGCCCATCCTCTTCTAGAAGCATCTCTTGGCTTAAATTCTCTATAAAATGTATGCCTTGCATTGTAGAATGCATAGTTTGTTTGCAGGTAATGAAGTGCTACCAGGTTAACTCCAAAATAGGTGTTTGATTTGAAGTACTTGTGTAGAAGCTATGTACTTGGGCTATATTGTAACTCCTATTTGAAGTAATATAGAAGTATTGTGATTTTGGAGGGTGGGGTTTTTTACTCGAAAGGGCTTTCCCCATGTGTATGTAGTGTATGTTAGTTTATTTGTACTTGTTGTTCTATTCTATTCTTCTCTATTTATTTCTCTTGTTTTAACTAGATAAGGTGTTAAAATATTTTTTTGTAACTCTCCCCTACTTATATTAGTGTAGGAAGCTATTTCTACTCACCTAGCTTCCTTTCACTAAATTTGGGTAGTGCGGGAAGGTAAATCTTTATTCCCCCTTAATAACAAATCTTCCTTCACCACTCAATCATTGGTGACCCTACTTGGATTTGGGTCACATGTTGATGGTTATGCCATTGTTATTTATGATACTCTTAGCCCAAGGCTTTAGGGTATTATGAATGAATTGAAGTTAAACTTGAGAAGGGATATCCATGTAATTCCTCTTGTGAGTTGTTTTATTCCTATCTCTAAGTCAATGATAGAAATGGGTTAACATAGGGATGGATGTGGGGGATGTGCTGGTTGTTGATCCTAGTCCCAAAGTCAACTTGGTTTTTGCTTCCTCTCCCAATTGTCACAAATCTCCTCTAAAGGAGTTGGTTAATATCCCCTTCCCCCCCAAGAAAGGTTCTACTTTTGTGTTGTCCTTATTCCAAGTCTCTTAATCAGTTTCTCTAGTGGTTGAGGTTTCCTTTGAGACCCACAAGGAGCTAAAAATAGCTCCTTTAGTGTAGGTTCTTGGACTAAGGTGTTGAAATCTCCTTACATTCTGCCTTTAGTCTGTAAAGTTTTTTATAATGGAAAATATTATAGGAAAATGGTTGGTGTGGGGAAGGATTCATTAAAATGGAGAAAATATGCTAGAGAAACAAGGCAAAGAACTAATACCAAAGAAGTGGTGAATGGGAAATAAAGAACATTGGAGCAATTAGGTTCTAGAAGGGTAAAAAGTGATCATCCTTTCTTAAGACATTTTGGAACTTAATAGCCCCCACAAGTAGAACATTAACAAGAACCTTTATAAGGAATGTAAGCCTAATATCCTTCTCTTTCAAGAAACTAAAATGAAATTTGAAGCCTTTGGTATATTTTGTAATTACATTTGGTCATATGTTAATTGTATTGTTGTTGATGTTGATGGTGCCTCAAGAGGACTTGCTACTCTATGGAGACTACATTTAGTCCAAGGTAACCTTATCTCTAAGGATATTTTTTTCTTAATATCCTTTTCAATTGTAACTACATCCACTGTGATTTGGTTATTTCTAATAATCGTACTCCTAATACTCATGTCCAACATCGAAACACTTAGGATTATCTTTTGAGTTCTATACATTCTTTTTTTAGTTCTAAATGGATGCTCATATGGGATTTTAACACTCCCCTATATCCTTCAAAGAAAATGGGAGGGTCTTCTAATTTGTTAGATAGTATGATGGACCTTTAAAAGTTTCTTCTCAATGGTGGGTTGGTTGATGTTGATTTGCAATGATGTGAATATTTAAGTTGATGAAGTTAATGAATTACAATGAATAATAATTCACCCCTCTTAGTATTTTTAGTATTCAACAATTGGTATCAATGCTTGGTTCCTTCAATTGTCTTGATTGTTGAGGTAGATCTTGGAGGTTGAACACATGGATACAAGAAAGTATCTTATTCCTCTGAAAGAGATAATCCCTAAGGGGTTTACTGAAGAATATTGTGAAGTTGATGTGAAAGGTGAACTCAAGTCATCTCTTGAATATTTGGATAAAGCAGAAGATGATAACAAAGATCTAGAAAAGGATCTTAGTGAAGCAGATGAATTTATTAAGTTGAGAGAGAAAATTAAGAAATCTATAGAAAGAGACAAACAAACAAATGAGAAACTCAAGAAATCAAATGAGACTATCACCAATATGAAAGTGAAAGTTCAAGAAGGAAAAAGAGTTGAAGATTGTTTGAATGCAAAACTAAAAGATAAATTTGAAGAATGTTCAAATCTTGAACAAGAGATCTTGTAACTTTGAGATCAAATCTAGAGAAAGCAAGGATTCAAGAAGAGCTCCACATTACTTGATGAGATGATTGTTGCATAAAAGGATTCTAAGGATAAAGAAAGATTAGGATTTGGGAAAGGAGAAAGTTCAAAGATAGATCAAACCCCAAAAAATGCTAAGAAGAATAATGACAAGAAGAGCAATGTCAAAAAAGTCTGAAACCAAAAGAAAGATTTCAAAATGCCTACTATTAGACAACCAAATGCACAAAGGTATTTATCTTTCAATGGTTATTGTTATTCCTACAATCAGTTTGGACATAAAGCTATAGGTTGTAGAAGCAAAATGAATTAGAATGTTCAATCATTTCCTAGTAACTACTATAAATGCAATAGATTTTGTCATAGAGCTAGTGAATGAAAAAATTAGATGATGAATGGTTACAATTATAATGGCATGATATTTTAATCTTTCAATGGCTACTATTATACATGCAATGAATTTGGGCATAAGGCTAATCGATGTAGAACTAGAATGACAAGAATTTAGCTTGTTCAAAAACATGTCACTTGTTACAAATGCGACAAACCAATAAACATAGAAAAGTTTTGTAGAAGCAAGAATATGAAACACTTTGTTTCACAAAAGAAGGCTAATTCAATAAAGAATATGGATTCAGTTGAGATGAAGAATGAAATGAACAAAATCTGGGAAAATAAAGAAGAAAGAGAAGTGGAGAATGAGTTTGTGCTAGCTCTTGGTGCAAATGTTTCCTTCAGAAACTAAATGAAGAGCTTTAGCTCAGGGGGATTTTTTACAAAAGAAATCTTTAAGCCCCTACCAAAGTTATGGTGTTGATGTTTCCAACACGTTGATACAAGGTGTAGGTTAACATGCTTGATCTATTGTCAAAGTTATTTACAATTTCTTTATTTTCCCTAGTTTCAAGAGTATTTCAAGATGTTTACCCCTTAAGCAATTAAAGTTGTGGACCGACCTTGACCCAATTTCAAGAAACACCCTAATAAATCCAAGGTGATAGATTCAAAAAGTGCACTTTTGAGTATTCCTTTTGGTGTATTGCATATTGAGGATGTTATAATCTATATTAATGTTATAATGGAAGAATAAAATCATTCAAATTTGGGAGAACCATGGGTAAATGAGCCAATCAATCATAATTTTGAGTTGAATCTAGAATATGAAATTTTAACAAAAAAGATGAGATATGTACTGAGAAATATTCACAACAGATTTATTTAGTTCGATATGCCACATTTGATCAACAAGGAAGTCATTAGGGTTGTGGTAGGTTTATTCTTAACAGTTCCAGTTCCAACTTTGTGAAGAATGAAGTAGTAATGAATTTAACTAATGAAAATTTTGATAAATGTTCCCTAACAGTTAAGGATATTAAAGACTCGGTTGTGAAATATGCTTCTATGATGATTGAATATAATATATTTTTCACAAATAGAGAAAACTCTATTTATGCCACAATAATTAATATTTCTTGTGATATTGTGAATAAAGGAATGGATGTGAACTTGTGTGAGTTGTTGGAAAATATACAAAAGACCAAAGAGTCTCGGTACCCTTTTTGGTAAGGTACCTTGATCATATGTTTATTATTTTACTTTCTTTGATGAATTCCAAGAAAAATGAACATTGTATGGGTGAAGGGAATTCTAGTTGCAATTCAAATCATAAACCATTTGAGAAGATGTAGAAATGTAGACACTCATAAGTCTGCATTGTTGGGTTTCTTTAAAAAAAATAGGAAAACATGCAAGCAAGGGAAAAGATTCTCAAAACTATTGTTGAGAAGCATAAAAATGATATAATCTTCATTGTCAGCAAAGAATGTTGCATGATGGAAGTTGTTGAACCAAGAATAATATGGATCCTTGAAATGGGATATGAGGTAGCAAAAGATGTGATTATTGGTCTAGAAAAACACACGTTGAGTATGCCTAGAAATCCCAAGGAAGAAAGATATGGCACACATGCAAAAAAATATAGCACAATACACATGGAGCACAAAAAGAAGGAAATTCAAAAGAATGTGGAGAAGAAGAAGGCTGAAGTAGTGGAAATGAAGGGTTTATCAAAAGGCCTTATGGAGAAATCCAAACGTATATCTACCTTTCGGTAGTAACTCCAAGCACAAGGAGATCAGTTAGGACCCCTACCCCCTCTCTGATTGCTCCTAATTCCTTTAAGACTAATTATTTTGTTGGAGCTAAGAGGAAAGAGACAACCAATTCCCCTATGAAAGAATATAATCCTTCACAGAGGAGAAGGAAAGAAAAATCCACAAGAGAAAGGTATGTTGGGTATGAGGATGAAGAAGAAGAAGAGGAGGAAGGACCTAAATTGGTCTAGAAGAAGAGAATGCATCAAGCCTCTAGAGAAGAAGCAAGTGTAAAGAAAGCAATGGTGGATATTATGGATATTGACAGTGAGGAAGAAGTAAAGAAGCAAAAGAAAGCATTTATTATTCAAAAAGAGAAAAGAAGATAGGTGAAGGAGAAAAGCCCCCAAAAGGAAAAGGAAAGGAGGATAAATATCCTTTGGTCTAGAAACAAAGCCCAATGAAACTAAAGTCGTTAGTTAGCAGTATTGCAAAGTATGGTAATCTAGAAGAAACAACTGCATTATATCCCACAAAAATGATATTGACAAGACAATCATAGAAGAGGCCATTATCAGGTAAATTATATAATTTTATGTTGCCATGAAAGATATAGAGGATTAGTTGCCTGAAGATTTAAAAAGTGTGTTATATGTGTTGAAAAAATGAGGTGTTTTCTTAGCTTAATACTCTGTAAAAATTTAATATTGTTGATCTAAGTAAGCTCTTTCTTTGTTACATATATTCTTTGTGGGTGATTATCTTGATTAATTAATTTTTACTATTGTAGAATGAAGAGAGAAGTTGATAGAAGAACTAGATAGGATATTAGAAAGATCACACAAGATATAACGTGGAGAAACCCTTTTGGGAAAAACTCCACCAAGAATTATTCTATTATTCAATCTCTGAATTACAATAGCTCCAATTCTTGCTTGAAAATGCTTCTTCTATTTTTTCAATCTTCTTCACACCTGAAAAGGTACACCATATTCCTTCAAGTTGATTTATTCTATGAAGACTAAACCTTACAATATGTGCTTCATGCATTTGGGCATCCCAAACTAAAGCTACAACTTCTCCTTCACTTTGGTGATAATTCCAAAGCTCTTCCTCAAAGTTGGCGCCCTTAAGTAATCCTACTTAACTAATCCTTCAAAAATATCTTATCATGCATGAGAGGTAAATCCAAGAAAGCATCTTGGGTTCCCAAGTTGGCTCCAAGTGATTTCTAGTTAACTAAAACATTTACTCAACACTATTCCCAAAGAATGGTCATCCCCTATTAACTGGAGGTAGTCCTTGTTATCTGTCATACAACTCAATTTTATTAGCCACGCATTCCAAGTTAACTGAAGTTAACTAACATACAACTGAAACTAACTAAAGAAAACTCAACCATAACTGAACTAAACTAAACTGAACTGAACTAAAATGAACTAAACTGATTCTAAACTGAACTGAACTGAACTAAATTGAACTTCTGAACTAAACTGAACTAAACTTCAAGCATGCAAACATCAAATCCTAACTCCTAGGATCTTTACATGCATTCAAAAGTGTTAACTGTTACTCTGTATAGTTAACTGAACACAAGGTGAGTGTCACCTTACCATGTGGGTGTCCCATGTGCCTCTATTATATAGGAGCTCACTATGGATGCCCTCACATGCTTCTTACATTTAGAATTAATTACAAATGTCAATAATCATGATTATTTCATCAAATATTAATCTCATCCTAATCTTAGTGTTGTTGAACACATTCCAAGAATCTAGAAGATACATGAAATAATTAATTGTTTAGGATTTGCAATTGAATGGAAACCTATTTCCAAAATTCTCCCACTTGACATTATACATTGCAATTATTCTAAACAAGGAATAATAAATTTAAATCAAGTATAGGACTCAAGGCCAATGGCCTTCCTACACCATGAGCACTTATCTGTAGGAACAGGATTCATAAGATAATCTGTAGCATTAATCAAAGTGTCAACATTTTCAATTAATACTTTCCCACTCTCAACCATTTCTCATACAAAGTGATACTAAACATCTACATGTTTAGTACGAGCATGATACATAGGATTTTTGGCTAAACAAATAGCACTTTGACTATCACATTCAAGCCTAACTTGCTTGTGATTAAAACTAATACCTGACCCAAGCCTCTGTAACCAAACTGCCTCTTTAGAGGCATGTGTGGCAGCCATGTACTCTACTTTTGTGGTGGACAAAGCAACTATGGGATGCCTCTTACTCATCCAACTAACTGCAGCTCCAAACAAAGTGTACACATAACCACTTGTCGACCTCCGACTGTCCAGATCTCCTACCCAATCTGAATCAACAAACCCTTGTATGTCCAATTATCTATTCATAATATCAATATTATTTGAACCATGATAAACTAAATAGTAATCTAAAGTCCCTCATAAATATCTAAATACCCTCTTAACATAAGTCCGGTGTTCTTTACCAAGGTTAGACATAAACCTACTAAGAAATCCCACTGCTTGTGCTATATCTGGTCTCGTACAGACCATTGCATTCATTAAACTACCAATTGCACTAGCATACAAAATTTTAGACATTTCCTCAAAATCAAAATCAGATTTAGGACTCATATCTAAACTTAACTTCGTGCCAACTGGTAAAGGAATATTAATTGGTTTACTGTCCTACATGTTAAATCTTTTCAAAATAGTATCAACATAATTACTTTGACTTAAGCAAAGCTTTCTATTACCTCTATCTCTACTGATCTCCATACCAAGGATATATTTTGCAGCCCCTAGATCTTTCATCTCAAATGTGCTCGAGAGTTGTGCTTTCAATTCTCTGATCATTACCTTGCTATTACCAATAAACAACATGTCATCAACATACAAGATAATAATTAAAAGCTAATCAAATGTCAATAATTTTTATATAAACACAATGATCTTCCTCACTCCTAACATAACCAATTTTTAATGCGAAAGCATCAAACTTTTGGTACCACATTCTGGGTGATTGTTTCAATCCATATAAAGATCTCTTTAACCTGAAAACCAATTCTTCTTTTACTTTTACAACAAAACCTTCAGGTTGCTTCATATAAATCTCCTCATCAAGATTCCCATGCAAAAAAGAAGTTTTCACATCTATTTGCTCAATTTCAAAATCATAAGCAACAGCAATAGATAAGAAAAATCTAATAGAAGTTAATTTAGCAATAGGAGAGAATATTTCATTAAAGTAAACTCCCTCTCTCTGGGAGTAGCCCTTGGCTACTAATCTAGCCTTGTACCCTTCAAGATTACAATCTACACCAATATTTTATTAAAGATCCATTTACAACCAATGGCCTTTCTATCTTTGGGAAAACTCTCAAGATCCCATGTGTCACAAGTATCCAAGGATTCTATTTTCTCATCCATAGCTTGTGACCAAATCTTGTTCTCATATGAGGACAAAGCTTCCCTATAAGAACTGGGTTCATCATTAGTACTGATTAAAGCAAAAATACAACAGAAATTAGGTGGGCTATACCTATCAATGATATTTCATTGTCTTGTGGATCTCCTTAAAGGAGTTTCTTCTGGTTCCTCAATATCCTCATCTTGAGCCTCTATTTCAGAAGAACTCTTCGAAATCTCTTCTTGTGATTCATCCACTTGTTCTTCAACATGTGCATCTTGTTGCTTCTCAGTATTTGTCTCAAAATGCACTGTTTGATAAGTATCCTTTTCCTTTGGTTGTTCTTCTCTTGAATAAGCTTTAAATTCCCTGAAAAAAACATCTCTAGATAAAGAAACTTTTCTTGTTAGTGGATTCCAAAGCTTGTATCCTTTTACATTTTCACCATAACCTATGAATATGCATTTTTGTGCTTTAGGATCCAATTTAGATTTCTTTTCTTGAGGCACGTAAAAAAAAGCCTCACAACCAAAGATCCTTAAATGTGCAACACTAGGTTTCTTACCTAACCACATCTCATAAGGAGGTTTATCTTCAATAGATGAACTAGGGGATCTATTGATTAAATGAAAAGTACATACCGCGTCAACCCATAAGGACTGTTCAAGCTTAGCATTGCTTAACATACTCCTAGCTCTTTCCATTAAGGTTCGGTTCATCCTTTTTGCTACTCCACTTTGTTAAGGTGTATATGGAGTAGTTTTTTGTCTCACCATTCCTACATGCTTACAATAATCATCAAATTCCTTAGAACAATACTCACCACTATTATCTAATCTCAACACTTTTATCTTATGATCTAATTGTTTCTCAACCAAAGCCTTAAATTCCTTAAACTTATTAAACACATCAAATTTTTTATGCATAAAATATATCCAAGTGTATCTTGAGACATCATCAATAAATGTGACATAGTATCTAGATTTTCCAATAGAGTCAATATCCACAAGACCCATTACATCTAAGTGAATAATCTCTAATAATATTTTAGCTCTATTTGTACCTGTAGGAAATTTAGATCTAGATTGCTTTCCAAACACACAATGCTCACAAAAGTCATTTTTTCCAATATTATAATTAGGAATACTGTCAACCAAATTTTTATTAAGAATGGTCCTAAGACCTTTTTCACCTATATGGCCCAATCTATGGTGCCATAGCATACATGTATTTTCAGCTTCACTTACATTTGATTAAATATTTACATTTGAGGTGTTCAACTTAAACAAAGTCCCAATCTGAGATACTTTAGCAACCACCATATTCCCTTTCACCAATCTGCAACCACCTTTGTCAAATGTCACATGCATTCTAGAATCATTAAAATTAGAGACGAAAAGTAGATTCCTTGCAAGTCCTAGAATATGTAAAACATCATTAAGGGTATTAAAACTACCATCACTGAAACACAATTTTACCTCTCCTTTGCCAACAACTTTTGTTGTGCTATTGTCTCCAAAGAAGACATCTCCTCCATCATATGCAATATATTTAGATAACCACTCCTTTCTAGGAGTCATATGATAGGAGCAACCTGAATCAAGAAGCCAAGAGTTATCAACAATAGTATTAGAAGAAATGACTAATGTATCATTACTGTCATCATATTTTTTTGTAGAAGCATCAATACTCTTCTTCTTTCTCTTACAATCCTTTTTAATATGTCCAGGTTTTCCGCAATTCCAGCACTTTACCTTACTCTTACTAGGGGTTTTTGACCATCCTTTACACTTACCCTTTCCTTTCTTGTCTGCTTTATATTCCTTCTCTTTAGGCCTACCTCTTACAAACAAGGCATCTTGGGAGACAGTTTTAGATTTCCTCGTCATCTCTTCTGATAGGAGAGTAGGAATGATGTTGTCCATCTTTGGATCTGCACCATTACCACTAATTGCAACTATTAGATTTTCCCAAGAATTTGGTAAAGAGCAAAGCAATAAAATGCACTTATCCTCATCCTCAAGCTTTACATCTACGAATGCTAACTAATTGAGAATTAAATTGAAAGAATTTAAATGTTGTGCTATTGAATCACCATCTTTCATTTTCAATAAATATAATTGCCTTTTTATTTAGATACAATTTATTTGTTAGACTCTTTGTTTGATAAATGTCTCCTATTCTTTTCCACAATTTATATGCTATGGTTTCCACTGAAACATTTAAAAGAACAACATCAATAAGACACAATCTAATTTTTCCTCTTGCCTTTTAATCTAACTTAGCTCAATGTTCATCTAACATAGTTGTAGGTGCCTTTGTCTCATTATTAACTGCTAACCATTGATCAATTTCTTCAAGAAGATCTTCCATTTTTAATTTCCACATTTCATAGTTAGAACCATTGAACTTTTCAATATCTAACCTTGAATTCATTGTAACAAAAACTTAATTCCAAAATCAGAAAATTACTAAAATAATAAGAGCTCCCTCTAAGCCAACAAATCCTTCAAACTTTAAGAGAATGGCATCCCAATACTCTACCCAACCTCAACTCTGATACCAAATGTTGAAAAAATGAGGTGCTTTCTTAGCTTAATACTTTGTAAAACTTTAATATTGCTGATCTAAGTAAGCTCTTTCTTTGTTACATATATTCTCTGTGGGTGATTATCTTGATTAATTCATTTTATTTTTGTAGAATGAAGAGAGAATTTGATAGAAGAACTAGATAGGATATTAAAAATATCACACAAGATATAACGTGGAGAAACCCTTTCAGGAAAAAATTCCACCAAGAATTATTCTATTATTCAATATTTGAATTACAATAGCTCCAATTCTTGCTTGAGAATGTTTCTTCTATCTTTGTCAATATTCTTCACACCTGCGATAACAATTATAAAAACTCTCTTTAACTTGAATGAGATATAAAGACAATATGCAATCTTGTAAACTCCAAATGGTGATAATTACAATGCACAAGCTCAAGCCCTTGAAAAGGTACACCATATTCCTTCAAGTTGAGTTATTCTATGAAGACTAAATCTTACAACATGTGCTTCATGCATTTGGGTGTCCCAAACTGAAGCTACAACTTCTCCTTCACTTCGGTGATAATTCCAAAGCTCTTCCTCAAAGTTGGAGCCCTTAAGTAATCCTACTTAACCAAGCCTTCAAAAATATCTTATCATGCAGGAGAGGTAAATCCAAGAAAGCATCTTGGGCACCCAAGTTGGCTCCAAGTGATTTCTAGTTTTAACTGAAACATTTACTCAACACCATTCCCAAAGAATGGTCATCCCCTGTTAACTGGAGGTAGTCCCTGTTATCTATCATACAGCTCAATGTTATTAGCTGTGCATTCCAAGTTAACTGAAGTTAACTAACATACAACTAAAACTAACTAAAGACAACTGAACCATAACTGAACTAAACTAAACTAAACTAAATTGAACTGAATTGAACTAAACTAAACTAAACTAATTCTGAACTGAACTAAACTAAAATAAACTGAACTGATCTGAAATAAACTAAACTAAAATTCAAGCATGCAAACATCAAATCCTAACTCCTAGGATCTTTACATGCATTCAAAAGTGTTAACTGTTACTCTGTATAGTTAACTAAACATAAGGTGAGTGTTAGCTTACCATGTGGGTGTCCCATGTGCCCCTATTATTTAGGAACTCACTATGGACACCCTCACATGCTTCTTACATTTAGAATTAATTACAAATGTCAATAATCATGATTATTTCATCAAATATTAATCTCATCCTAATCTTAGTGTTGTTGAACACATTCCAAGAATCTAGGAGATACATGAAATAATTAATTGTTTAGGATTTGTAATTGAATGGAAACCTATTTCCAACAATATGCAAGAAGGAAAGAAGCATTTGATAAAGATGAAAAAATGAGAACTTTTTCCTTGGAGAAGATTGGTTCTTCTCTCGCTAATGAGGACTGAGCTAAATTGGCTCAAATATATAATATAGAATTCAAAACATAATAGAGAGTTTGCAACTTGATGATTAGGGATAAAGAATAAATTGAGAGGTTGAGAAATGAGATAGTGCAAAACATTGTAGATCTGGCTAAAGTTTTGGGAATGTATTTGGAAACTGGGAGTGAAATGCAACATGACACTTCTATCCTAAAAGTAAATGAACCTAAAAATGCACAATACATGAGCAATGTTCTAGAACATGAGATTGATTACAAGAAGAAAATGTGCAAGAAGATGTGGCTACAAGTAATGTCTCTACAGTCCAGTGGACAATGTAGAAGAAAAATATGATGAAATGTAGGACAATGTACAAACAAAGCAAAACTCACCCCATCCAGATATACAGAAAGGTGTAGGATAAAAAGAAGAAGTTACAAAAGACAACCCAAAGAGTCTAAAGGCACAAAAAATTGGAGACATGCCTCCTTTAGAAGATAAAGTGAAATCAACGATAAAGGGGGAGATTGTTGGAAGTTTTTTTTGTCATTAAGAAGATTTGTGGATCTATGACAGATGATGTTACTATGGTGTTGTCATTGATGTCAACATTGTAGTGATCAATGTCAACATTGATGTATAGCTGATGTATGATGAGCATGATTGAATGTAGTGATGGAAACCCATTACATAGATGCAATTTTATTCATCTTAAATAGACCAAATGTTTGTAGAATTTCCTAAGTCCTAGAGTATAGTTTCCAATGTATAGTGAACTAGTTTTGAGGTCCACATTGCTCCACTAAGAAGAATAGTGTCATGCAGTTCTAAGGTAATTTTGGTGTATGTTGGAGGATTCTAAATCCAAATTTTCACATCTTTAAGCCCTTTGTAGTTGAAGCTGGAATTGACAAAGTATTGCTCTGGATATGGAAAAGTTATAATGACAAAGTACCTAATTGGAATGCTTTACATTCCATTGTAGATGATTATTATGGTATTTGGTTTTGAGGGAGTGTTTACAGATGTTAGAAGTGTCTTTTTCTTATGTGGAAAGTACTTTGGAGGTATGTGTGTTGAAATGTGGATAAACCATTGGTTCATTCCATTGTTACTTCACCAACTGTGTCAACCTAAAGGGTTTGAGGTCATGCAGAATTAAAGGTTGTATAGATCTAACTTGTGAGAGTAATTATAGGTCACATCAACCTATATTGATTGTGTATATGTTTTGGGTTGTGTGTGTTGGTGTTTTAAGATGACAAGTTATGAGGATGCATTGTACATCAATTAGATTGACCTACTTTATGTTTGTGTTAGAAGTGGTATATGTACAAGGTTAATTCCTTCTGCGAAGAGTTGTATGAGATGTGTGGTGTAATGTATGAGATGTGAAATAATTAAGTGTGTGAGATATGAAGAAAAGTAGTGTGCAAAGAGGTTAATAAGTGGTGAAGCATGAAGTGTGTTAAGTTAGTTTACAGGGCTTAATTGGAACTGAAATCAATATATTGTAGATGCATTGTATCAATTCAAATCTCTGGGAGTGAGCCACCCTCTTTTCTATCCTGGCAGTGAGCCATTTCTTCCATTCTCTAGATAGTGAGTCCTCTAGATAGTTAGTCCACCTTGTAGTGAGCCATTTTGTAATATCTTATAGCTGATTATAATATTGTGAGCTAATCCTCATCATGTTTTTTCCCTTTTTGGGCTTTCCAAGTAAAATATGGTGTTCTTGTGTTCTTTGATGTGATGCATGATTTATGTGTTCCTTTCTATCACTGTAAGTTTAATGTGATGCATTTAATAGATATTTAAGTTGATGAAGTTAATGAATTATAGTGAATACTGATTCACCCCCCCTCTCAGTATTCCAAGTGTTCAACACTTCTTTAAAATAGTCTAATAAGGAAAAAAGACATGATGGTTTTGCTACAACATCAGGTAAAAATAAAGAACAAGCTCTTTGTGATTATACAATTCTACAACTAGGGAGATGGCTTCTAGATTTAGGAGCATCCCATGTCATATCCAACTTCCTCATACTCTATATCCTCTTCTTTTAAGCCTTTTGCTATGTCGCCAATTTTGATGGGAAATAATACATACATGCATGTAATGGGGAAGAGATCTATTGATATTTGGGAGGGAACTTTCAAATTTTTTTTTGTACCTCATTTTTTAAACAATCTTCTTTCCATCTGTAAGATTACCCATGGTGGAGGAAAACCATGGAATTCACTATTGATTTAATTATCATTAGAGATTTGGAGAGTAGAGAGATTATTGATACTAGTATGGTTGATCATTCATATAAACTAGATATACCTTTGCATATTTTTCTCTTAATGATGGCTTTAATCCTTCAGTTATTGGTCATACTTCTAGTGTCGGCCATGATTTTGAGGAGAATTTTGGCTACTTAAACTTGGGTATTCTCACATATGATTTGATTCTAGAGCCTTTCATTCCATCTCCTCCATATACTATTTTATTTGATGATGCTTGTGTTTCTCCTTGTGATTTAGTGCAATATGATACACATTGTCTTCTAGATATAGTTACTTGGGATGATTACTCAACAAAAAATTTAGGTTTTTTATAGAGTCACACATTTCAAATTTGAGAGATATCATTAATTAATTCATCTTCTCTTTGATGGAGATGATTATTGTTCAATTTTTGTGAGGGAACACATTGACCCTCTTTTCCATTCTCCACATGATCATTCATCATAGTTTGGCATGGGTGTGGACACTTTTGAGTAGCATTTGGAGGAGGCATATTTTTCATCATAGGAGTTACTTGATTCTTTGGATCCTATTCTCCATTCATCCCTACTATATTTTGGATCGATGCCTTCTTCAATGTGGCTTGGAACACCCAACTTGGTAATGACATCTTTCAACATCAACATGGAGACACATGAGTATTTTTTAGAGACTCTCGATACATCTTGATTTTTCTTCCTCCATATTCCTTTCAGAAATGGGAAGACATCATGCACACATATTTTCTTTTGTTTCTTCCTAAGGGGAGGAACATTATTCAATGATCATGGACCATATTCTAGATTTTATTTTGAGAATGTACCATTTGTATAAATTTTGCATTGAGGGGGGGCTATGGTTTGTATTCTTCTCTCTTATGAGGGGGACCTTTTCCTCACATGGGGGTTTTTCCTTTACATATTCTGGAGAGAAATTTTCTTGTATTTTCTCTTTTGGGGAGGATTTTTGTCCCATTAGGTTTTCTCTTTTTCCTAATTTTCTATGAGAAATTGCATTTATACTTGGGTACCTAAGATGGCTTAGTATCCATGACCCATCCTTTCATCTGTACAACATTTTCATTTGTTTACTTCTCCCTAAGTTGCACTTAAGGGGGTGTAGGTGTGAATCAATGTTTTTCCCATCTAGTTTACCCTTTGTAGTGTGAACAAGGTACATTATCTAACTAGTTCCTAGTTACAACCTTTTCACACATGTTCATATGTCAAGTTTACTTAGTGAGTTAGAAATCTTTCTAGAAGAATCTAGTTGACATGTTATCTTATCTTATCCACTAGTTTTCACATGACATAGGATTAAGACACTTTTCATCACCCTAGTTAGTCTTATCTCTCAATCTTTCCGATATAATCAAGGTCATATTTGTACATTGTATTATATAACTTTGGATATTGCATTGCATGTCATGGAATCATATTTGATTTAATACAATTATATCCATTTTTAGCAAACTTTGCTCATTACTTTTTCTCTTGTAGAAGATTATTTTGGTCTTTGGAGGTGATCATGGGAGCTTTAATCCTTGAGTGACTCTAACAACCACAACCAAACCCACCCATCAATCACCACATCTCTATCAACAATTGAATAAAAAATCACAACAAAAAGCCACTACATAGGGTAAATTTTAAGATTTCCCATTATAAAGGAGTTTCTAGTTCTAAATGCAAAAGGTGGAGGTTAAGGAGGCTAATCCAAAGGTCACTAAATTTAAAAATCAAGCCTTTCTTAGCACAAACACATCCTACCTATAGATAGCAAGGGACTTTTGAATGCATGGTAGAGGTGAGAACTTCCCACATGGGGTAGATCATCCTCTTACATTACAAGTTATAGAATTATTGATAGATGATATGAATAAATTATCAAATGAATGATGACATACAAAAAATTATGACCCTTCTTTTAGAGGGAGACCAACAATAGTGATATGCAAAAAAATTGCCTCAATAAAGTTAATAGCAAAACCTAAAGCACTAACCTTTGTAATAATAGGAGTAGAGTAAATGAGATTGATAGCAAATCCAACACCAAACTAAATCACAACATTTCCAACCTCTAAAAGTGTCCCCAAACCATGTTCACCCCATCACAAATAGGAAAACGAGAGCTAGGTGTATCCGAGGATGTTTCATAGGAAGGGTGAGGGAGATGCTAGAGAGTGGGAGCACCATTGCTAATTGTAGAAGTATATAAATATCATTATTAATATATATCTTAAATATTAAATGGATAGATAAGAAAAAATGGACATTTTATTTTTAATTGAGAGGTTGTTTTATTTTTAATATCGCGATAGTTAAGTTGTGGCATTTTTGTTGTGGCCAATAGGGTTCAAACCTTCATTAGGTCATTATGATCTTAGGCACTGTGTTTTCACTAATCCAATCCCTCATTGCCTAGGCTAGTGTGCTTGTGGGTCTTGGACCCCTATTGGGCTACCGTTCTCGAGGGCTTGGGCTGTTCACTTGTATTCATGCCAAGGAGGAGGTCCTTCAGTTATGACCTCTACTAGTTTGGGCCAAGCTAAAAATTTCCACCTCCTGGCTTGGGGTAGACAAAAATTTTGAGGTAATGATCAAAAAATAATAAAACAAATAATAAAGTACATGCAAACAATTATAAAATAGTTAAATCAATCAGTGTATCATTAATCATAAACATACTATTAAACAATGCAAATTTGATATGAATGCTTTTAAAAATTCTAAATTCTTAATATGTAAATTATTTAAGCAAGTTTAAACACTTTTAATAATGACTATAATATATCTTTTAAAAATATAAATATTAGAAATTTGTAGATACATTTTTTTAAGGATATTAAATTAAGAAAAAACATAACTTTCTTGAATTATAAAGTCTTGTTATTTCTACTCTATAAAAATAATTGAAAAATATATTATATGTAACCATTAATCAACACAATTATTAATGTGACGTTGAAAATTCTCAATTAATAATCACGCACTTGTCTAATTATCTAATTTTTACTTATAAAAAGATTAGACTTATTAATGTGGCTTTGAAAATTATAATCTACCTTAAAAAAATCAAAGGGTTGCTAAAAATCTAAATTGACAATTTAAAAAGATTTTCCAAAAATCATTGTTAAAAATCTATATTAATAATTCAAATTTATTTTTTAGAGAAGGGTTGTCAATCTAATTGATAATTCAAAATGATTTTTCAAAGAAAGGTTATTAAAAATTTAAATCAATCACTATCAATCTTTCTCATTTATTAAAATCTTTTGATGCTCAAGACCGGATTATTATTTTTCTCTTGATATATAATTGCATTACATCATTCCTTAACATAAAATTAAGTAAAACTTGTCATGAATATGCAATTTTCTCCATTATAACTATATAAAAACCATTGTGAAAAAATGAAGATATGAGAACAAGAGAATGGGAAAGTTCAAACCAAGCATAAATTACTAGTGGAATTGATTGAGGAAAGTTCAAACCAAGATATTTATGACATGCCTAAATTATCTACGCCACGGAACTCTATCTAAATATCAGTAGAGCCTACAATTGATTGATGTACATAAAAAATTCCCGTGCATTTCAGAGACTTTCAAAATTATAACTGCACGTGAACAAGACTTTGACGATTATCATTTACATCTTCCACACGCTCAAAAATTAGAAAATTGTAAGTGCACATCTTCCACACGCTCTAAGACTTTGAAAATTGTACGAAGGCAACTTACAAGCTCTTATAAATACAACTCTGCTTTCACCCATTTCTATGCAACTATCCCTTTCACACCCCCATGCTCACCTCTGCCCTCAACCATATCAAGCAAGTGCTGCTCTATTCGTATTACCTCACCAATTAGAAGAGATTGAAAGGATTCTGAGCATTTTTCTTATGCCTAAATGATCATTCCCATTTTATGTAGAAAGGCCGAATTCTAACCACAAAATGCACGTGATCTACAACTTCTTTGGCTTCAATGTAATGACGTTAGTGATGATATTTTTGATCTTTTTGCTCACAGGCTATGTACATCTACTAGTAAAGATAGTATTAAACTAGAATAGAATGAAGTGTTCCTAATATTCATGAGGCTAAATGCATCCTATCTGATCTAGTGATTTAGGTTTCTATAGTTATGTCAGAAATTAACAGTATGTTTCAGGATGATTTCAATGTGGATCATTAAGAAACTTCTTTCTATAAGGTTTTTAACACTTGCACTTATTGAACCTATCTTTTTCAATGAATACAAATTTGACCGTCTAGGTATATATATATGATTATTTGTCTAATTCATTGCATGCACTTAAACCAAACTTAGGAGTGTTTTTTCTATTAACTAGAGTAAACTTTTATTAGAGCATTATGTCTTATCACATAAGATGGTGATACTTTTCATGATCTTATACCCTTATCATTTAGGGTTTCTCTTATAAAGCACTCACCATCATTGCATTATCTCTTGATCTCCATTAAGATTCTTGAGGTTCATTTTGTAAGTTTTTCTTGTTGAGGATATAGCATATTATCGTTTACAATTCTCAAGTGCATAGAAGGTGTTATTGTTTGTTTTTTGATCTTGTATCTCATGTTTATTCACAATTCTAACAATCCAAGAAATTATGGCTCATCTTTAAAATGGAGACCAATAATAGCAATATGCAAAAAAATTCCTTAAGAAAGTTAATAGCATAACCTAAAGCACTAACCTTTGCAATAATAGTAGAGGAAATGAGATCAATAATAAATCCAACACCAAACTCAATTACAACATAATCAACCTTTACAAATATTCCCAAACCATGTTCATCCCATCACAAATGGGAAAACAAAAGCTAGGTGTATCCTCTGAGGATGTCATAGGAAAGGTGAGGGAGATGCCAGAGAATGGGAGCACCATTGCTAATTGTAGAAGTATATAAATATCATTTTTAATATATATCTTAACTATTAAATAGATAGATAAGAAAAAATGTACACTTTATTTTTAATCATTTTAAATAAATTAATGAAAATAAATTATTTACTTTGTTTTTTATAGTAATAAAACAAATAATAGAATGCATGCAAAAAATTATAATAAAATGGTTAAATCAATAGATGTATCATTAATCATAAACATACTATTAAATAATGTAAATTTGATATAAAACACTTTTAAAATTTCCTAAATTCTAAATATGTTGATTATTTAAGTAAATTTAAGTTCACTTTCAATAATGAATATGATATGTCTTTTAAAAATATGGATATATATATTTGTAGGTATATTTTTTTAAGATATTAAATTAAGAAAAATATAACTTTCTTGAATCTTGTTATTTTGTACTCTATAAAAATAATTAAAAAATATATTATATGTAACCATTAGTCAACATAATTATTAATATGAATTTGAACATTCTCAACCATGCACTTGTTTAATTACTTGTAAAAAGATTAGACTTATTAATGTGGCTTTTTAAATTATAATATGCCTTAAAAAATGAAAGGGAAAAAAAAATTTAAATCAATAATTTAAAAAATAAAATCAAAAAATCATTGTTAAAAATCTATATTGATAATTCAAAATTATTTTTTGGAGAAAGTTTGTCAATCTAAAGTGATAATTATGACTTTAAGCTTATTTTCTCTACATGTAAGGCTTTGTGGATAAAATTCCATGAATAAAATAGAATATTAATGTAAAGTTAGAATGACCACAAAGAAATAAAATATGTGAGATAATTTAGGAGATTTAATGAACTTGAGTGGACAATTAAACTTCTTTAAAATCAAAGAAAAATAAGCTTCCTTATCATTTTTACACATATTGGAAGAAAACACCAATTTGTGTTTCTTGTATCTAAGATAAAATAAATATAAAAAATGGTCATATAAATCATTTTCGAAAGAAAGGGCCTTCACTTTATTGGCATCTACTTTGAAATTACCCATTTTTAGCTTTTATATTACTTTGGTGCCCTTTATGTTTATAACCAATTTGATAAATTCTAATAAGGATTTTGTGTTGTGCTTGTAACATCATGCCCTATGAATTCTGCCCATGAAATCTTATGATTCCATCTTCTTACTTATTACATATTTTGTATGCTTAAATTAAAATATAGTATTATATGGTATAGGAACATGTCCCTAACGCATATCTCATATCATTCTATCCTTTATTAAATACCACATAGTTTATTCTATTGGATTATCTTTATTTTGGTTATGTATAGTATTGGGTCAACATCTTCTCTACTTTTGGGTGCCCTTCTTGAGACCTCAATAACAAGATGCAACCACACAATTTATTGCATGCACTTTTTACCTTATGTATGGTACCACAAAGACCTTATTGGCATATGTGGGGTTGGATTTACTCTTATATTTTGTGATTTAACCCTATGATTGCTTCTTAAACATATAGTGTTGGGTGATCCCACAATAGTGGTTTACAATTTTTGGCCAAACTGGACAATGATTTTTTTTTTTTTTTAACTAAATCTTCACATTCGGACAATTATAGCGGTTAAACCATGAGGAATTTGAAGATGATGCAAACTAGAGTCTCATCACATTTTTTCTATAGATTATAAAAATATATTTTTAAAAATTTTTGGAATCAGATTGCACACTCTTTATTCCATCTCCCACGAAAAATGGTTTTTTTCAAAAAACAACATTTTTTAAAAGTAACTCACACTGTATAACACAACTTTTTTTCCTAGTGAAGGATAAAATTATAATACTTTCGAATTTAGATTTGTAACTCTGATATCTAGTGCTTCCACTTGGTTAGATAGTTTTTTATTGAATATTTTTTCTTTAATCAAGTTTGAAATTCAAACCAATTACAATTCAGACATAACGTGACCGTATAATGCATAACTTTTACTGTATGTATTAATTTTTTTTTTTTGGTTGGATCAAGGACTCCAATATTTGGTGCACTCATATTTTTCAAAAAAAAATTGATAATCTTCTATTTTTCCACATGTGCAAAACAAAGAGTTTCATTTTCGGTGAAAAACCTATATTTAATAAAACTTAAAAAACAAATAGATAATAAAATCAAAACATATTAAAATTATATTTGTTGGATAGCATGTTTTGAGGGAAACCTGATACCAGTTGGGTTTCTGAAATATCCTCCATTTTCATACTCAAATCGAGCTTAGAAGTGCAAAATTCTGAGCAATTTTGGTGCCTGAGAGGGTGGAGGTGAAAATAAGGGGATTCGGTCGAACAACTATTCAATCAAATAAAATTCAAATGTTCGGTTGAATAGGAGTTGGACTGAAAGAATGTTCGACCGAACATATTTTACATATAATAAAAAAATGGATTCAAAGGGGGTTCAGTCGAACATGATAAGCATGTTCAGTCGAACCCCCTCTATTAAATATATATTTCTTTCTTTTGCCCGTTGTATTTTATAATATTTAATATTAATATAAATGTAAATTATATTTTTTTAAATTAGAATATATAATATACTTAAGGGTAGGGGGTAGAGGAGTGAGGCGAGCATTGGGAGAGAGATAAAGGGTAGGGTTTAAGGGTTAAGCGTAGAGGGGAGAGAGGGAGAGGGGGTAGGAGGGAGAGACTTGAGAGAGAGAGAGGGGGGAGTGGGAGAGAGATA
>VDFB02270651.1:622540553-622564668 GCA_007258455.2 Sequoia sempervirens
CATTGCAGAAACAAAGGCTCAGGTAGTAATTAGTGTATATCAAACAGACAATTCCCAACATCGTAAACATAAGAACATCAAACCATTTGCATAATATAAACCATACAACATAAGCTAACACAAAATAGTAGTAACATGATTTGTATTATGCTAAGCCACATAAAGATTATAAAAGATTGAAACAGATGTTCATATATTTTAGAAAATGCAATCAAAATTTAATTTCCTATCAAATGCTTGAAAACAGAGAGGCCGAATAGAATGGCATAGTCTGCAAGTTTAGATTTAATATGAAACACTACAGAGGCTAATTCTCAGTGCTTAGGAAATTTTTTCCATCTAACAACAACCACAAAATGAAAAAGGTCCACTTAAATTAGCCAGCCCACCACCTGGAGGCTCCAACAAGAAAGATGCTCCAGCGAAGTCACCAACAAAAAGAAGGAAAGGAAACATCTCAATAGGGAAATTTCAAGGAGAGATGAGACACACATCAAAAAAAGGAAAGGACATGTGGCAACAAAACGAAAATAGTTGCAACAACCCATGAACAAAAACAACGAACACCCAAACAATCGCCACGCGGAAAGCTCCCAACAAAGGTAACTACAGTGTGGGCCCCATCCAAACATAAAGTAGATAGAGGCAGTGTGTCAAGAATTTGGAGCCTAGAAAAAGGAAAAAGAGGCGTCTTGAAGGGAAGCTCCGATAGTACACCACGTGGCAGTGGCTAGAAAGCTGCGAGCGATACCAAAACAAAAGGTGAAGCCGTGAAAGAAAGGACCGTGAAGGAAAAGAGCGGTGCGTGAATAAATATTCATAGCTTGGTGACTCATAGGGACATTTCACCTACAGAATGAGAATCTCTAGATCATGGCCTCACAGACCAATCCACCACCTTGAGTAATCACTCACAGCTTGGAGAGGGTAGCCTGAAGGGACATCCAAACCTCATCTGATGGTGCAGAGAGAGTGCACAAGCTTTCATGCACCATGTTTAAATCAATAATTACCTTAAAAGGAAATCCACCAAATATTTTCGCATCAGACTTGAGCTAGAAGAAGAGTTGCACCAACTGATGCACCATGTTCTTGATATTGGTGGCAGTTGGAGGCTGATTGAAAGAATGGAATATAGACAAATCTTTTTTTATCTCCTTAATCCTCTCAATGATATGTTCTATGCCTGCCACTGTTTGGTCAGCCAAGAAGGGTGACGAAAGCCCTTGTTGAGTTAGTCAGGAAAATTTAGCCCACATGTCATAGGTAATTTGAGCTAGCTTTGCTTTGTACTCACCGACATGTTGGATGGCTTCATGCATAGAAATGAGAACATTCACACTCATCGTCACTGCTATTTGGTCTTCGACCCCCACACTGCTCAACGCCTCATCAAAATTTGTATACAATTTGCTCAACAATTTCCTAGCCTCCAAATCTATCAGAAGTCATTTCATGCACCTATTGCATTGTTTCACCAACCACCCCACATAAGTTGGTAGCATGCGCCATAAATTTGAGAGTGGACTGCAAGGTAAGGCATAATGACTTAACCTTATCCCAGTATGATGCATGCAACTCTTTGGCTATTTCTAGTGGGTTCATTTGGGATGCAGGAGGCTAGGATCTCAAAATGTCCACCTCCATAGCCTTGTTCAATTCAGCTTTCAACTCCGTAATGCTTCCCTCTAGGACTGAAATTTGATTCCTTAGAGCAATATTTCCCTCCTCCTTCTCCCTCAAGGCTAACTCAATTTGTTTTTTCTTTTCTATTTCCTGCTCCAATGCAGCGTTCATTTCATTTACCTCATCATTGGTACTTTTCATAGTTGTTTCAAAACATCACTTGCTTGCTTCAATTCATCGCGGAGGTCCACCTCAGTCACCCGAGATTGCTCAATTTCTCTCTACAGGGCTGGAACAACCTCCACACTTAGAGCCTGAAGTTTAGTGACTTTTCTCTCAAAGGAATTCCTTTCATCCCATAGCCAATTGGTTTTGATCTCTTCAGCCTTATGCTTATTTGACCAAATCTCCACTTTTCCCTTTAGGTCTTTCACATCTTCATATTTCTTCTTCATCTAGCGACTGAGTTTGAGGAAATCAGTTGTCACCACCCTTTGGGTTTCTTCCATTAATTCTAGTTTTTCCTTTGGAAAAGCCTGTTGCAAATCAAGTCCTACGACATTGACAGAATAATCATTTGGCTGCCTTTCTTTGAACGACTTGATGAAATTGGGTGTCACATTCACAAACATCAACAAATTTTGACTTTCATTGAACACATACAACATAAGGGGTTCCACAGGTTTATTTGCATTCTTTTCCCTTCATTTTTGTATTTGGTTAGCTCGGGCACTTTTGGTAACATCCACCTGCAAGAAATACACTTGGGGTGAAATACCTAATCCACCAACAAAAGGAAACTTTAGGGGAACTACTAATGGGAATGACAACATGCTTGATGTATTAGTGTATTTGCTAGGTATCACTACTATTCCCTGGGAAAAAGGTTGGATAAATTGACTACTCTGAGATGATGAAAAAATAGTGGGGAAAAAGACTCAGGAAGTAGCCACTTGATGCTAAGGTATCAAAGATACAACTGCTGACTCAATGGACTAGGATACATTGCCATTACTTGCACCTCATGGGCAGTAGACATAGGAGGAGGTGAACGGGGACCCCTAGGGGAACCAATGTTGACCTGCCTTGGGTGACCAGTGAGAGGAAAAACTGAAATGAGTGACATGGTAGAAGCAGACGCTAAGGAAACTAAAGACATAGAAGAGAGAGAAGAAAGGGAGAAATGTACCTGAGTTTCCTAAAGATTTGTAGCAAAAACAACTACCTCTTCACACTATTCTTCTCCTCCTCTTCCTACTTCCTCTGTCCAAGGTCTCTTATCTGGCAGGGAATCATTTAGGTCCAAAATAACCCTTTGATGGGGCCTAATAGAGCCCAACCTCTTCTTCCCCAATCTAGAGGAGCTAGTTGGCTCTAATAGCTATGTATTTGAAGAGATTTCATGTTGCAACCGTTGTCCACTGACTATCTCTCCTTGCACAAGACCTTCTTCAATCATTGGAGCCTTTTGGGATACTTCTTCATGCTTTGGAGCTGCACTTTCTACCTCACCGCACTCTTTGACTCTGAAGGATTAGGAGAATCATCATTGTCTGAATGTTTGCAGCACCAAACATCATCAAACCGGTCATCCGAGTCCACTTCCTAAAAGAGCTCGTTATTCTTTTTTATCTCTTGTCTATAAATCCAGAAATCTTTAATCTTTTCAAGCTTCCATCTGAGACTTGCTAGTTGGTTGTAGAGGAATTGATTTATTATATGCTTTGAGTCAGTCCTAGCCATGATATGATAAAAAAATAGCCAAGGTGGTTGACCCGAGCTAGAAGGGGTGTGCTCGAGGCTGATGTATAACCTCTCATTTCCCTCATCTACATTTCTTTGAGGGTCCCAGAATGACCAAGGCAAGTGAGTGTTCTTAATGCCTACCTCTACCAAATTACCTACTGGATTATAGTGCCATGTATCACAGATAATCACCAATCCGAGGTGACCTAACTTGGAATACAACACTTCAAAACTATTCACCCTCAAACTCTTCTTCTTAACCAATGCTATAGAGCCAAACATGATTAGCAACTTCAGATAGGAAGCAAAATGGTTTCCTCCCTAGTAATCATTTTCAATAGTACACAACTGCTTGAAAACCTCCAAGGCCAACACCCTATTTGAAGCAAAATGCAGGAGCTGGAAAGGCTCTCAAATGAAACCCTGCATTTGGAGCATTGTAAAATCTGAACCAAAGAACCAATTGCAAGGTGGTACAAGGCCTCTCATCCATGATATTTGACTCTGTGTTAAGCGCTTGAACCTCTTACCTCCTATTTGATCCAAAGCTATTAAAGTTGGAGCTAGGAATGCATCTAGGTTTTGTTGTAAAATCATGTAGGCCAAAAAAGAAGAATACCTAAACTTGGAACCAGGCTCAAAATTCTTCAGCTTTCAGCACATCCTTTCGACAATGACATTCACAATGTCCATCAGTAGAGGCTCTTTATTCTTTTTCAGCATAAATCCTATGCTCATTTGGAATTCTGAGACTTCCTTATCTATATCCAACCCACACACCAATGCCAACATAGAGAAGACGGAAGCCATGCTTGCTTTAAAAGTAGCCAAATTAAGAGGAAAGCTAGGAGGAACTGAGCTATCTAGTGGCTTACTCATTTCGGCATTGAAAAATTATTGCGCTACTCTGAGCGTCCTCCAATAATTTTGCAGCCTAGAAAGATTGAAATCCTCAACACCTACAAGAGCATTAAGAGGGATGCACAACATATCCTAGAGAGCCTGGTGATAGATTGCCACCTTGAAATTATGGCCGCTTATAATTCCTGAATTGACATCAAAAATTTTAGCACAAGAAGCCACGATCTCTAGACAATATTGCACCAAAGGGACCATATACTGAGGGAGATTGCAATTCCACAGTCGGCTAGGAAAAGGATCACTGGTATTTTTCATCTTTTCACATGCAGCCTCTCTTAAACTTTTGGGGTTTTGAGATAACTCCGGATCCCGGACATTATCCCAATCCATTGAAACCAAGGCTTGGTTTCTAGGAGAAATTGTGCCTAAACATTTTTTTGTCCGCTACCTTAGTGCAAGGCCATGAAGGTTTAGCTAGAATGCTTGGGGTTGCATAAGAAACCTGGTCATAGATATTCATGCAAGGCACTTGCATACTTCATTCCTAAATGTTGTTAATGGCGACGACCTAAGTTGAGCTCTCTGCAATTTCAACCATTTTATCTGTATTTCGAAGAAATCTGCTACTTATTTTTTGAAACCCTTTCTCTGTCTCTACAAATGACTAAGGTAGTTACATGCTTTTCCAACCTCGTATGATTAATTCCTTCTGCTCGATGCTCTTATTTGTGTTTTTTATTTTCACCAATGTACTTTTTTTATTTTCAAAAAAATTGGATTAGTAAGGGTACACACTATCTTTCACATTAATTATGCCATGCACCACTACCCTTTTGTGTGTGTGAAGAGGCTTCCGACTTTCCAAAGGAATCCACACATAAAGATATGTGACCTCACATATGGTAGCTCTATTTTTTCTTGGAAATGGTACCAAATCAGAGCACCATATCTTTTCGCGAGCTTTTGCATTTAATGATTACTTGATTGTAATAGGGCACATCAACCAATGACTTCACCTTAAAACATTTTCTTTGATTTAACCAGGATGGAAACATTCCTTATGGCAATAGCTGGCTCCTTCTCTACCTTTTAAAAAGGCTTAATTCAAACAAATTGAAACTGCATTTAATTATCTTCATTATTTTGCACACCACAACATAGCTTGTCAGGGCTCTTTCATACCATTTTCCTCTAACGTAAACATACCTTGCTCAATTAGGGAAGACTCTCCCCATCTATAAAAAAGACCCCTTGGTATTTTGGCAATCCACATTTGCAGTTAGCATTTCTTAGCAACTGGCCCTAGGATATAGTTGGTAGCTTTAGTACTTAGTGAGAGTAGCGGTAGTCATGGAAACACCAATTAGGATTATGTGCAAGAAGACCCAAGCTTCCTTCTTAGGAAAAATTAGGTGTAGGCAACTGAAACACATGACTGGCATGAAGAACCTTTTGTATGTGAAAGCCATAAAGTGGGGTCTAGGTAGAGACTGCATAGGATATGAGGACCAGTACAAAGTGAACACTAGTACCAATTCCCACTTTGTAGCTTCTCTATTAGACATTGGTGTTTCTAAGAGGAAGATTTTGAGGTTGAAAAAGTAGGTATTTCCCAAACGCTACCTGGGGGGGTTGGAGAACATCATGAGAGCTGTCGAGATTGGCTACAAAATCCCATCTATTCGCAACCTGCGCTGACTTGCTGAGGGAGGAGGACCTGTACTAACTAGGCCCTTTCTGCATGGCTTTGAGCTTGAAACTCATGAGGAACATCACCACAAAGTCCGCGCCACCTACCATTTCCTGATGAGGATGCACAATATCAAACCCTTTAACGAGGTGCAATGGTATGAGAATTTTGAGAGGCTGGTGTCTCCTCATTGTGTGCCACCTGCTACCATTGTTGGACCCTCGAATGCCTAAAGAGACATCCAGAAGATCCTTCTTCCTTTTTGTATTTGAGAAATTCTCTGCAACACTTGTCAGCAATAATATATGTATTTTTTGGAACATGGCTATGGGCCCTATTACATCAATATTTATACAGATGTAAATATCTCTATAATCAATACAATACATATATTTCCTATATTATGATTTTTTTATTCATTTTATCTCATTTCCATGCATCAATGTGGTTGTTAATTTTAAGAAAGCACTGACAATGACCCAAAACTAACAAAGCAAGGAAAATATATACATATTTACACACTTACTGCAAAAGACGAATTAATTGAACTTCTTGAGGTGTATTCCATTAACTGGAATACCTAAGGCCTCACCGTTTATTTTTTCCAACTCGAACGAGTTGTGTTGCTTGCAATGTGTGAGTTTGAATGGTCCTTCCCAGAGACTATCAAACTTGCCATGTTGATTGGGCTTCGCTCCGTGCTCATTAAATTTGAGCACCAAGTCTCCACATTGCAAACCTTGGTCAGACATTTTCTTGTTGAACCATTTCTTTACCACCTACTGGTGGCTATTCATTTCCTTGAGAGTGTGCTATCATTTCAACTAAACCTCAAGTAATTATGGCAACTGCACCTCCATCACTCCATTTTCCTCAATTTCAAGAGACTTGAGTAATTGGATTGCAGGGATTTCCATAGAAATTGGAAACAACACCTTCTTGTATACTATCTCATAAGGAGATGTTTTCAATATTTGCTTTGATGTGATATGATTTTCCCATAGTTTTGTCCGAAGGTGTTTATACCACTCCCTTTGATGTTGAACCTATTCTCTTGATCAGTTGGAGAAGATTCTTCTTTGTAGATTCGACAAGGCCATTTCCTTGTGGATAGTAGTTGGAGGATGTCTTTAGGAAGACTCCATATTTTAGTGAAAATTGGCTGATTTTGGAGCTGAGAAAGGCTCTAGCATTATCCAAGATAATTGTCTTTGGTGGGCCAAACCTAGCTACCAGTTCTTCTAGGAAGTTCACAATTTCTACCTTGGTTGAATTTTTCCAAGGTACAACTTCAGTCCACTTTCCATCAAGATCAATCTATTTCCAACTGATGAAACCAGGTTGATCATACCAATGAAGTTGAGATCCCATTGATCAAATGGATCTTCAACTACAATTGGTTTTAGTGGCATGGTAGCATTTTTACTTTTCTCAACAAAAAACTGACACTCATTGCAAGACCTCACCAATGAATACGAGTCTTTAAATAATGTCGGCTAGAAATAACTAGCATGCATAATCTTGATTGCAGTAGTTTTTGCTAAAAAAATTCATCTAGCTGGGCCACTATGGTACTACTCCAATATCCTTTTTGCTTGTTCTTGTGTCACACACCTTAACAAGACATCGCTGAAATTCCTCTTGAAAATAACTCCCTCCAAGAGTACATATCTATTATTCTACAACCAATAAAAATTCCTTTTAAATGAGGGGAGGTCGGCCGGGTACCTTCCTGTTTGTGTGAAATTAATTTTATCATCTAGCCAATCATCTTTGGAACTCTCTTCATTCAATAGCACGGGATCCAGGACTTCAACCTCATTCATTGCTTCATTGTTTCCAGCCAAATATTCACACAATCCCTTCCCTTTCGTAGTCTTGACTGGCTTGATCTTGATGTCATACTCTAGAATCTTGGTTATCTAGTTAGCTCACTTCTCAGTGATCTCACCTTCCATAATATATTCACGCACGCTAGGGTGTGACACACAAACAATCACCTTGTTGCATGATATGAGGTGTCAGAACTTCTTTAGCCCCTTTACAATAGCAAAAGCTTGCTTCTCCACAAAGTTGTGCTTCACCTCATAATATTTTAGAGTGTGCAAATAGAAGGCGATGGGCAATTATTTTTAATCTTCATTGTCTTTCTGCATCAAAATAGTAGCGATACTTGTGCTACCACCAAAGTCATACATGAGGAAGTCTTTCAAAAAATCTGGATTAACCAACACGAGAGTAGAAGAGATGACTTCTTTCATTTGTTTGAAAGATTTCCTGGCTTCCACTATCCATTTGAAAGGTTGGTCCTTTTTCAACATCAATGTGATGGGCTGAACAATCCCTGTGAAGTTTGGTATGAACCGGTTGATGAAGTTAAACTTGCCCAAAAAATATTGAGCTCCTTTTTTGTTGACAGGTAAAGGGAGTTCTTTGATTGCTTTAACCCTTTTTGAGTCAATGGCAATACCTTCCTTCAAGATGACATAACCCAACAACTTCCCTTGTGGGACCCCAAACACATTTCTTTGGGTTAAGAGAAATCCTGAACTCCTGGCACTTCTAGAAGACAATCTCGAGATGATCAAAATGATCTTCAACAGATTTTGAGAAAATTGTCAGGTCATCTAGATAAATAAGAATGATCTTATTTATCAAATCCCTGAAAGTAATGTCCATAGCTCGTTGGAAAGTGGCTCCAACATTTGAAAGTCCGAAGGGAATTTTAGCATAAGCATATGTTCCCCACTTTGTGGTAAACACCATTTTGTGTTGGTCCTCCTCTTTCATCTGAATCTGATTATAGCCAGAGAAACGATCTAATATTGAAAACATCTCAAAACTAGCAACTATTTGTAGAATTGCCTCCATGGAAGGTAGAAGGTAGTGGTCCTTTAGAGACACTTTATTTAGGTCTCAGAAGTCAACACACAGTTGTATATTGCCATTCTTCTTCTGGACTGGGACCAAGTTAGACACCCAAGTACTGTGTTTGATCGGGAACACTATCTGGGACTCAATCAACTTCTTTAATTTCTAAGCCATTAATGACTTGATCTATGGATTTACTGGCCTTTGCTTTTGACCCACGGGTTTTTCTCCCTCTAGTAGCTCAATGATGTGTTGGATAATCCTAGGATTATATCCCTTAAGATCATCATATGACCATGATACCACACTCAGATACTTCTCACAAAAACCTTTCAACCTTTCTTTGTTCTTCTGCAAGACTCCTTTTCCAACCTTAAGCTTTTTACCTTCTCCGATGTGTAAATTGGCATAATTGCATTTATCAGCTACCAACTTTCTCTTGTCATTTCTCACATCATTAGAATCAAACAGATTCTCAAGACTAAGAAACCTCTTGGAAGCTTGTTTGAATTAAGCTAGACCACTTGATCTTCATAGGCCTCAACTATCTTTGGTTTTAATTGGTCAGAGAATTCTCTAAACAACTAGAGAAATGATGTGATATGAGCATCACTATCAAACACTTGCTAGTTTTGATCATTATTTGGGACTACAGGCCGCACGATCACTCACATTGAATGTTTGTTATCAATTAACTCAGAAGCTGATTCAAACTGAGATTCGATAGTTGCCATTCAATTTGCTTCAGAGTTCTGCTCTCTAGGTACGACTTGGATGTTGAATGCCTTGAAGCCTTCAATCAGGTCCCAGACCCTGTGTCGGTATGATCACATGTAGACATTCTTGGTGGCTGATAGCCCTCAGATTTGGTTAACCACCAATTCTAAATCTTCAAACACCTGTATTTTCTTTGCACCCATTCATTTCGCTAAAAGCAAGCCATGGACAAGGCCCTCATACTCTGCTTCATTGTTTGAGCATGCAAACTAGAAATGATATGACCTTAAGGTCTTTTCTTTGGATGGAGATACCAAAAAAACCTCAACGTCGGCTCCTACTTTGCATCTTGCTCCATCAAAGTGCAAGGTCCATAACTTTGAGGTCCCTTCACTCCCAGACTCTTTAGTCACTCTAGGCATAATCTGATCCTCCTCATGTATGACGTATGTTCCTAGCCCAGTTGCATGATAGTTTCCAAAAGGGTCTGAACTTATAAATTCATTCAAGAGAGCTTCTTCATTCTCAGTTTGGGAACTGCTTGCTTCTTCATCCTCAAGAATTTTGGCATTGGGCATCTCTTCCAGGGTAGTTGAGATATGTGGTTCCTCAAAATTGATCATGGATTCATCAACCACATGCTCAGAATGTAAAGGTTCTGGCAATATCTTCATCTTAGCTCCATGTTTAGTTCTTAGGATCAAGTGCGACTAGTCCAAAGAGAGGTAACCTCCAACATTTGCAATGAATTCTTGGGATAGACATATCCCAAACATAGGAGGGATGTCAATGAGCACAATACCTTGGTTCACAGTAATGTTGGGGCAAGAAAACAATGTCATAGGAAATCCTTTGATTACTTTGATAGTTTCAACCTTGTTCCCATCGATTTGCATAACTCCCTTCTTAAGAGGCTCGTATTTGAGTCCCAGAGCTTCAGCTACTTGCTTGGGCATGACGGTGGTGCTAGCACCAAAGTCAACCATACAATTATGCAGTAGTTTTTACCAATGATAAGTGTTAGAAAGAAAGGCTTGGGTTTAGGCTTACCCTCTTTTCAACTTCTGATTTTCCATAATTGATTTTCCAAAACTCGCTTTGGGCTTTAGATTGGTTGTTTTAACTTTGAGGCTACCAAGCATCTTTCATACCCCTCTTCTCCCTGAGCAATTCCTTCAGAATAGTAGCTTTTGCTCTAGGATGGCCGTGATATCCATAAAGAAACATAGTAGAAGATATCTTTAGCTATTCACCATGTTGAATGGTACATGACTGATGAGCTGTGTAGTTGGCTCCTTCCTCACTGTAGCCTGCAAATTTGGTCGCTTGGAAATTGTTGGGGTGAATGGAGCTTTTTCTTTCGTGAGGGAGGTGGATTCTGGAACCTCGAACAACGGCCCCAAACCTACTCCAACTAATGGTACGCCAGCTTGTTAATAGACTAGGTATTGGATTAGGTGATAGTCAGCCAACTTTTTGACAGCAATAAGATTGTTCTTTGCGATGATGGCAAGGCTATATGCATTGGGTAAGGTATTTCTGCCGAGAGATTGTAACATCACAGAAATATCAACATTTATAGACTTCAGATAGAACATGAATGCCAGATACAGAGGTGGCCGACTGCTGACAGGGATCCTCTACCAAGTTGGATGAAACTGAGCATTGAAATCAGCCAAAGCTTTATGAGGAGCCCACTTTATATTAGCCAGCTGGTGATATAGTGAAGATTTGTGACCATTATTTGAGAAGCACTCATAGAAAGGATTTTTGAGTTGATCCCAAGTGCCAATTGTATTAGCCAGAAGAGTACGATACCAGTCCAACACCTTCCCTTAGAAAGAGGCTATGAGCAACTGCAAAGCCACATTCTGGTCAGTAATGCCATGGACAAGACATACATCAACCACATCTTTTAAGTGCTTCGTTGGATTTTTTGAATCACCCCGAGTGAACTTCGAGACAACCTTTAAAGCAGAAGTTGGGATAGGAGACCACAATGCGGGTGGTACAGGGGCTATCAAAGGGCTACCAACATCCCAAGCTACAAAATTTCTAGCCATCTGTGCAAGGGACAAAGGAGAAGTCTGAAGAGAAGTCAAAGGTGATGTGTTAGCCTGCTGACTTCTCACCTTGATTGAAACTAGTGGTGGTATGAGTAGGCCAGGGATTCTTGTGGTTTGAGACCTAGTGATAGGCCTATGGCTCATACACTCTTTTGGATTGCGAATGTTTTAGTTTGTCTCACCGGGTGTGCCAGAAAAAAGAACTGTTGATGCAAAAGTTTGCAGGCAGCAACCTTATGGTAAACTTAGCTATTGGGGGACTTGTGCGAATAGCTAAGTGACCTCCAGGATTTTATCGAAGCTGGCTCTTTATTTTTTAATGGGGGGAGAAAAATGAATGAAGGTAAACATAAAATTAACAAATCTAAGCTAAGGCAATGTACCAAAACAGTAATGAGATAAGTAAGCACATTGCAGAAATAAAGGCTCAGGTAATAATTAGTGTATATCAAATAGACAATTCCCAACACCACAAACATAAGAACATAAAACCATTTGAATAATATAACCCATACAACATAAGCTAACACAAAAGAGTAGTAACATGATTTTTATTATGCTAAGCCACATAAATATTATAAAAGCTTGAAACAGATGTTCATATATTTCAGAAAATGCAAGCACAATTTAATGTCCTATCAAATCCTTGAAAATAGAGAGGTCGAACAAAATGGTACAGTCTACAAATTAAAATTAATATGAAACACTATAGAGGCTAATTCTCAGTGCTTAGGAAATTTTTTCCATCTAACAACAACCACAAAATGAAGAAAGGGCTGCTTAAATTAGCCAGCCTACCACCTGGAGGCTCCAAAAAGAAAGATTCTCTAGTGAGATTGCCAATAGAAAAGATTCCCAAGAGTGGGCACCAACAGAAAGAAGGAAAGGCAGCATGCCAATAGGGACATTTTGAGGGGAGATGGGACACACAACAACAAAAGGAAAGGACACGTGGCAACAAAACAAAAACAGTTGCAACAACCCATGAACAAAAATAATGGACGATTGAACAATCGCCATGCGGAGAGCTCCCAGCAAAGGTAACTATGGTGTGGGACCCATCCAAATAAAAAGCAAATGGAGGTGACATGTCAAAAAACTAGAGCCTAACAAAGGGAAAAAGAGGCGTCTCGAAGGGAGGCTTCGATAGGACACCATGTGGCGGTGGCTAGAAAGCTGCGAGTGGTACCAAAACAAAAGGAAAAGCCGCGAAAGAAAGAAGGACCGTGAAGGAAAAGAGTGGTGCATGAATAAATATTCATAGTGAGCTCATAAACACATTCCTTCACTATCCCTTATTACACAACCTACACCTATCAGGCAGGGGTTTCCTTTGGCTGCCCCATCAAAATTGAATTTGTATATGTATTGATTGGGTACTCTCCATCTAGCTTCTCTCCTACTCTTTAATTTATCCTTAAAGGTACCTTGAAGCCTCTTTAGTTTTTCCAACCTTTTCATTAGGTCTTCATCCAATTTTGTGAAGGAGGTTCCATTCTTGATTAATCTTTTTGTGTTCAGCACCTAACATATTGTATCTTCAAATTTTCCCAACAACATAGTTTCTCCCATTTCCTTTTTCTCGAAGATTCTGTGGTTTCTTTCTCTTTAGATGTGTCATACAACTAGGGAGGGTGTTGTCACCCATAGGTATATCCATAAAAAAATTTTCTTTCCTCTTGCCCAACTACTTAACTAGTCATTAAGTTTTTCTAGTCTTGCACCTTTCCATCATGTAACATCCATTATCCAATTCTAACAATTCGTAGCATATGTACAGTTTAACAGTAGCGGTCTATTGTTTCATTATTCTTATAGCACATAATCCACCTCCTAGGTCCATGTATGCCAATTCTTTCAAATTTATCCACTATGAGGATTCATTTTTTAATGTTGTCCATAGAAAGGGACCTGCCTTAGGTAGCACTGTAGGGTGCCAACACAACTTTGTTGCCCATTCAAGCTTTTCCTTCATGGTTTTTTTGATTTGGTATCCCAATCTTACATAATATTCACTTGATCATGCTCCACACCATATACTTTCATCTTCTTCTTCCATGATTATTTCCTTCCTTTCTTTTAGTGCTTCTTTGAGCCTTATTTGAATTTTTTCCAGGACTAGTAGCTATTTGACATCAATCCATTCATGCAGTTTGCCATATTCCAGTAGGTTCAATGTTATGTAGTCTCTCAATTTGTGTCCTTGTTGAGTTGTTATTTGGTCTATGTAGTCTTTTATACCTTCCAATTCTTCCAGTAGTGGCAACTTGTTCCAAGATTTTATCCAAAAATTAGCTTGCTTTCCATTGTTTATCTTCCATGTTAAGTGTTATGTTATAATTTTTTAGTTGTGTCTTAGGAAGTTCCATATTGCTAAGCCTCCTTTAGTATTTTCTATAGTAAGTATCCTTTTGGGGTCAGGACTATTTAGGTACTTTCTTTGAAGGATTTTTCCACATATCCTATTTGGGGTTTGATACATTTTGCAAGTGAGTTTCATACCTAATGCCAGGTTTTGTTTTTTTATTGTCCTTAACCCTGCTCCTCTTTCTCGTTTGGTTAAAAGAATTCTTTCTCCCACAGCACTAGCAATATCTTCTTTTCTTCCTTTGGACCAGCCCATAAGAACTTTTTAAAGAAGCTTTCCAAGTTGGCTTCTACCTTGTGGGTAATTTAAAAGTAGGACATTGCATAGATTGGTACACTTGAGAGCACTGCTTTAATCATCATTATCTTCCCTGCAAGAGTAAGCCATTTGTTCTTCTAGGCTATTTACTTAATCCTTCACTTTTCTAGAATCTTCGACCATTACTTTGATCTACAAGCTCCAACCATTAGTGTTGCACCAAGATATTTTGTTGGGATAGAAATAATTGAGAATCCCAAATACCTTGCTATTCATTTTTATGTGTCTTTGCTAGTGTCAAAGAAGATTATGGAGGAATTGTTTTTGTTCACTATCTATCCTTATCCATTGGAGTATTCCTCTAGGGCCTCCTCCTTGATGAAAATTTATTCTCTCATATTGGTTTCACAAAATAGTAGTGTGTCATCTTCAAATTGGGTGTGTGTGACTGGGTTGATGTCCTGAGCCACCTGGATGTGCTTTCATCTTCTATTTTCCCTTCTCTGTTTAATGGACCATCCCATGGCTTCTTCCATGATTATGAATAGGAAAGGTGATAAAGGATCACCTTGCCTGATTCTGTTTGTAGCTTGAAAAAAATCACATAAAGAGTCATTCACACATAGAGAGTATCTAACTATTGTGATGCACTGTTATATGAGGGTGATCCATTATTTTTCAAAGCCAAATCTTTGTAGGACTTTGAATAGGAAATTCCATTTGACTATATCATAGGATTTGTTAATATCTAGTTTTATCATCATCCCTTGCTTTTTCTCAATAGCCATTGTGTGAGCAACCTCATTGGTGAAAATAATGGTATCAAAAATCCCCCTCCCTAGGAAAAATCCACTTTGTTCTTTTGAAATGATAGAATTCAATAGTTTCTTTAATTTGTTGGCAATCACCTTAGTGATTATTTTGTAGATTGCATTACATAGTGAGATAGGTCTATAGTCATTAAAGGACTCACAAACCTATTTTTTGGGTATTAGGGAAATTGCTATATTGTTTATGTCTTTCAAAAATTTATTTTTCTTCCTAAATTCCTATGCAATATTCCATTCTTCATCCCCAATCAACATCCAACATTTTTGATAAAATCTTGTTGGAAAGGCATCCGCCCTGGAGTCTTGTCTAGATGCATCTAGAAGGTGGTTGTCTTGACTTCTTCTATTGTTATGGGTTCCAATAGCATAAGATTATCCTCGTTTGAAACACATTTTAGGATGTCTAACAAGTTGTAGTTGTCGATTGTTTTTGTACCTTTATCAGAACCCAATTTTTTTTCAAAGAAGAGAACAACTTCCTATTCTATGGCTTGCTTATTTCTGATTATATCTCCATTTTATGTCTTTACTTCATTTATTTTGTTATTGGATCTTTGTGCTTTGGTTTTTGCATGGAAGAAACTAGTGTTCAGATCTCCTTTCTTCAACCATGTTTCTTTGCTCATATCCCTCTAGTAGAGCAAAGGAGTCCATTTCTTCTTCCATTCCATGCTCCCCACTAAACCTTGGTATCCACATACATAGATTCATCATAATATTCTGGTTCACCAGCATCAGTTAACAAAATAGTATACAAAGAGGAAGAAAATATTTCTAGAGGTCTACTTATTCTTGAAGATCATCTAACAGGAGTTTGTGGTATTTGTTGTTCTTTGTTGTTCCCGGCATGAGGAACTCTTGAGAAACATCATTGTTGAAGAATATCATCAACACTACATAATCTTTTTCTTTTCCTTTCATCTTTGAAGCAACGGATCTTTGTACAACACTTTCTCATTGAATATGACATCCCTGCTTCTCACAGCTTTCTAATTTCAAAATGCCAAAGCCTACGCCAACCAAATTCATCAATGCCATACCAAAAAATACACATTTCTTTGATTTTTGCATGTCAAGCTTGGTTCTATTTCCGGAATACCATGTGCAAGTAAGCACCGCAACCGAAGGTTTTGAAAAGAATAACTCTGCTTCTTACCCTTCCATGCTTCCTCTAGAATACCACAAAGCAAAGGATTAGAGGACCTCTATTGATTAAATAAACAATAGTGTTTACAGCTTCTGCCCACATTTTTAAAGGCAACCCAACATGCAATCTCATAGTTCGTGCACGCTCCATTATTGTTCTGTTCATGCGCTCAGCCACTCCATTTTCTTGTAGAGTCCTTGGAACCGTTTTCTGCCTACGAATACCATGAGAGGAACAATAATCTTCAAACTCTTTGCTGCAATACTCACCACCATTATCAGATCTGAGACATTTTATCTTTTTACCTGTCTCATTCTCAACCAAGCTTTTCCATTTTTTGAAAGTTTCAAATACATCAGATTTCTGCCTAAGGAAATAAATCCATACCTTTCTGGATTGCATCATCAATGAATGTAACATAATCTGACCCATAGAGAAGATACGGTGGTCCCCATACATCTGTAAGCACAAGCTCCAATTTCTCATCTTTCTTTTCTTCCCATCCTTACGAGCTTCTTTCTCTTTTGTTTTCCATAGAACCACGACTTTCATGAAATCCATATTAACACATTTTTAGACCCTCGTAAAACATTATTTGAATGAAATTACTTTCATACCTTTTGCATCATATGCCCAAGTCTATTATGCCATAGTGCTTTGATTCAGGTCCACGACAAGCGTGCCGGAGTCTTCTACCTACTTAATTGCAGCAAAGCGTTTCTGAATATTGACCCTTTGCGTAACAATTAAAGTGGAAGGAGCGGTATGTCCTATACAAAGATATAAGGTGCCTACTTTCACACATTTTGCTACTACTAGGCACCCTTTGTGACCTTCCAATTTTTATCACTAAATGTAACAACACAACCTTCATCATCTAGTTGCCCTGCTGAAATTAAATTTCTGCTTAACTTTGGAATATGCCTTACTTCACATAGTAGCCAATGATTCCCATTATGTAGCTTAATCTTGATTCTTCCCTTTCCAACAATCGGCGGTTAGATTTATCTCCCTAAATAAACCAGCCCAAATCGCCTTGGACGCAATCAAGAAATACTTCTGAGGTGGCATGAAATGAAGCCCACGAGATCTAATACCCAAGAATCATCAGCATTATCAAGGGAAAGAATCAAAGCATCCTCATCAGATTTATTACTTACCACATTTGCCTCTTTGCTTCCTTCCTTGTTGTCTCCATCTTTATTTTTTCGAGACCAACAATCTTTCTTCAAATGACCTGGCTTACCACAGTACCAGCAATCCCTCTTTTCTCTAGATTGGGACCTTCTGTCCTTTGATTTTTCTCGTGACTTCCCACAATTTCCAAAATTGTTTCCTCTCTCCTTTGTTCTGCCCCTGCTTTCTGCATTTAAAACACTGCCTGATGTGGATGTTCCACCCGAGCTTTTTCCCTCTGCAATTTTCCTCGCTCAAAATAACACCAACAACATCATCAAACTTCAATGTATTTGAACCAGAAACAGAATTGCTAACAGCCATTACCAAGCTATTTCAGCTTTCAGGCAAAGAACACAGAATCAAAAGAGCCCTAACTTCTTCATCAAAGTTTACTTTTATAGAAGTTAATTGACTGGTGACTGTATTAAACTCATTTAAATGATCAGTAACTGACCCACCTTCTACCATTTCATATTAAATAAACGCTTCATAAGAAATACCTTATTCGAAGCGGAAGGCTTTTCATATAACTTCGCTAGGGTTTGCATCAACTCTTCAGTTGTCTTTGCTGCTGTAATATTAAACGCCACCGATTGTGCCAGGCATAGATGAATACTGCCAAGAGCCTTTCTATCCAAGATCCCCCAGTCCTCATCTGACATTGTTGCAGGTTTCTTGGCTTTCCCTTCCAATGGCATCATAAATCCTTACGATAGAGATAGTCCTCCATCTGCATCTTCCATAACTGATAGTTCTGCCCATTAAACTTCTCAACCTTCTTGCCCTCATGCGCCATTGCTCCCACTCAACCATTGAGACTCCCCACTCAACGTGAGATCTTCCCTACGGGCGATAATTGAAACTGCTTTAAATGCATTACACACTTGTTGGGGTTGAGATGGTAGATATCTAACAATTAAATGCAGATTTAAATAATAAACAGAGAAACTAAAACATACACAGAATAAATCATAACACAGAGAATTTAGCGTGGTTCACCCAATCTGGGCTACATCCACCAAACCGTAGCCATCCAATACTTTTATTATCTAGTGCAAAACCTATTACAATCTTGCAAATAATCATGTTTTTCCTCATACTGTAACCCGCATCCCAATCCCTTTTAACAAGCTTTTTAGAAGCTTCGAGATTAGGAGTTTTACAATGGTTTTCCTTCTTTTAAGAATTTTTTCCTTTTATTGTGACAGCAGAAAAATGGCGTAAAATTTCGAGGGCTGCGCCCCGAACCCCTTCGGGGCTGACGACTGGAAGTTGACAGGGATTAAGGGGCAGGGGGTGTTACAATTGCTACCATGGGCTACTCGATTATGAAAGCATGATGGAATTAGCCACATACCAACAATAATCATCTCTAAACATCCCAAACTTTATTATTTTGTTGTTTAGATATTCTAATTTTTTTTCTATCTTTTCCTTTTCTTGAAATATATTTATGAATACTTCTTTATTCCCTTGTGGTGATGTTTAGGAGGACCAAATAATGGTCTGATGTTGATATTGGCAAGATTTCTACTTCCAAGGTATTTGTGCCTCTCATCTATTTGGGAGATACAAGGAACCTTCCCAATCTCTCTACTATATTGGTGAATCCCATTCTGCAGTTGGTCCATGTGTAGATCCCATTGGTTGTTTTGTAGTCTATGCCTCTAATTTCTTCCATAAAGTCTCTGAAGTCTAGCATGCACTTACTAATCTTTGCTACTCCTCCCTCCTTCTCCAAAAGGTTAGTGATGGCATTGAAGTCTCCACCTATTATGTAATATTGATCCCTTATTTGGTCTATCTTGTTTCTAATTACCTTCCATGTTTCCTTCTTATCTTTTGTTTTGATGGGCCTATAAACATTGAAAAGGTGTAATGTCAAGGTTCCCTCATTTACCATGCTCTCCATCCAGTTATCATGCTCTAGTATCATAATTAATGTGGTTTTGTCTTCTTTCCATAGCATTGTTAAGCCCCCAGTTGTTCTAGTAGCTATTGTAAATACCCCCATCCAAGGTTTGCAGAATTTGATGAATTTTTCTACTTCCAAGCTATTGAGCTTGGTCTCTTCTAGCATGATAATTTCTATTGGTGCTCATTGCATGTGATGCTTTACCAAGCATCTTTTTTCAAGGGATTTTAAGCCCATGACATTCCAATTGGAAATCTTCATTTCCCTCCAAGGGAGGGGTTTTCTCCCTTAGATCTTAGAAAATTTGTGATGCTTTTCAGGCTGTTTTCAATTGCTTCTTTCTCCCATTTTTGTTTATTAGTTTTCCTTCCTTTTCCTTTTTTTCTTTTTTCTATTTTCTTTATTGTATTTTTTTTGATACATCTTTAGGTCTGTTATATCCATTTCATCCATGGGATCCTCTTCTGTCAATAACTCTTCAAAATCTAATTCCTCTTCTTCTTGGCAATAGGGGGCATTTTCCTTATCTTCTTGGTTGGTTGTACTCTCCCTTTCTATTATCCATGCTTCTATTGTGTGTTCAACATCATTTCCAGTTGTCTCTTTTTTGGTGATCTTGTTTTCCTGCAAACTGGTTGGTAAAGAAGTCTCATTCAATTGAGATATTGTGCTAAGATCTACCTTACTATTATTGTTTTTTATTCTCCAAACCATTTTTGCTTTCTATGATTTTCCTTGGTATTTTCCTGGTTTGTATGCTCCTTTGAGTGTGCCTTAGCTAACCCTTTTTCACATTTTGTTTCCTTATTCTTCCGACTTCAGCACTTGAGGAAAATTTTTGTATTTTCCTCAATCTCAATTGATTGCTTCCAGTGCTCCCCTTTGGCGCATAGTAGTATTTCTCTTGGAATCTTCCTTATGGTTTCTATTTGTAGTCTGGCATAAATGTAGGAGTCTCCTTCAAATATTCCTACATCAATATCAATGAGTGTTCCCATAGTTCTACCAATTTTCTCCAAGCAACTTTTAGACCACTATTCTAATGGAAGGTTATATAGTCTAATCCAAACCGGTTCTTCATAGGGTTCCATCTTCAGGGGATTGAAATTCTTATGCCATTTTTGCATGTAGAGTGGATTTCCATCGTTTTCCCATAGAATCTCATGTAATATTTTCCCCCTTTCTTCTTTGGTGACGAAGACTGTGATGAAGAAACCCTTTGGTAAGAATTTAGTGATCTATGGATTTTTCCAATTTTTCTCAATCCATTTTTTAATTTCTTTTCTCTTGAGTCTTGGGCTAATGAATCAAAAAATCACAACTACCTCCTCAACAATCTTCTTCTACTTCTTCTAACAAGTTTATTGTCTAGTGCTCTAGGTGTTCCTTGTATTCACATGGATTTAGGTCTTTTGGTGGTTCTCCCTTATTTTGGCTTGTGTTTGGATCCCACCTCTCCATTTTTGTGTCTTCTAATTTTCTAATCTCCTTTTCTTTTTCTACATGTCAAAAATCATTAGTTTCCCAAAAAATTAACAATTTTAGGATGTCCTTACCTAGTCTTGCCCCTTGTTGAGTTTTTTCATGTATATGTTCTATTATCTACTTTATCAATTTTCCACTCTTTGTGCAACATTTTTTTTGGTTGATTTTATGGTTTTTGTATGTGGTGTGTGTTGGCAAGTTTTGATCTTCTCCTCTTTATGGAAGTTGATTCAAGTTGTGTTATACCTTTGTTCATTAATTCCTTTACACTTTTTGTTGTCACTTTTTGAGGCCTTTTTCAAAGTCTTTTGTTTCACAAGAAAATTTGCAATTATGTAGGTCGTAGTTTGCAGTTCGCAAGTAGAGATTGTATCATTCTACTTAATAAGGTATCATTAATATATTATTTATTATTAAATATTTTAATTAGCATTAATTTTGTTATGAAATATGAATAATTTGACTTTAAGGGGTCATGTCACTACAATCTTCCCCTTGCTACCAATACAATTACACTTGTTAATATAACTCTCAAGGTAATATATAAAGTTGTTGCGAGACATCTGGTGTGTCCCTTGGTCTCCTTATTGTAGCATGGCACTTGGGTTTGTGACATGGCTTAACTGCCCTAGCAGATCTTGTATAAATCTAGCGGTTGTATCGGGCATTAATAGGTTGATATTTTGATGCAACAAAAACCACCAATGTAACAATTGGTATTAGAGCTGAGGTCATGGGTTTGAACCCCTCACTTGTGCTGGGGGGATTTTTGTAAGATGGTGTGTTCCTTGCTCTCCTTGGTGCAGTGTGCCACGCTTGGGTTCGTGACATGGATTAACCACCTCTCATGGATCTTGTATAAATCTAGCAGTCGTATCGGGCATTAACAGGTCTATCTTTTGGTGCAATGATAACCACCAATGTAACAAAAGTAATTGAAATTTGAGATAAAATCATGTATAGATTTTTTTTAATTTTTTAATTCTTCAAATAAATTTTAGCACTATCCGTAATAAATATGATGAATTTTTAAAATATAAATCTTTAAAATTACAAGAATATTTTTTGAGGACTATTAAATTAACAAAATTAAACAAAAATATATCTTTCTTGAATTGTAGTCTTATATATAAATTCATTCAATCTATATGATTAGTGTTTCCTTAAACATAGGAAATTATTTAGAAAATAGTTTTCTCTAAAACATAGAAAATTACTAAAAAGATTAGTTATTCTTATATTTGTTAAGAATAATTAATTTTCCTAAAACATAAGAAATTGTTAAGAAATATTAATCCTTCCTAAACCAACAACATGGGGTATTGTGAAGAAAGACTAGCCTTCCTAAAACAGAGGAAATTTTGAAGAAATATTAATCCTCCCTAAAACATAGGAATTGTTAAGAAATATTAGGGTTCCCTAAAACATAAGTTATTCACAAAGATTATTTGTCCCGAAAATATAGAGAACAATTAAGAAATATTAAGTTTCCTTAAAATATTAGGAATTGTTAAGAAATATTAGTATTTTCTAAAATACAAAGAACTATTAAGAAATATTATTGTTCATTAAAAATTTAAGAAATTATTTTAAAAATAACATTACCTAAAACATTAAAAGCTATTATAAAAATTAATCTTTTTTAAAATATAAAAAAATATTTAAAAAATATATAAAAATGTTAAAAAACATAAAAAATTATTAAAACAGATTAATCTTCAGTGAAATACAAGACATTATTATAAATTTAAAAAATTATTATAAATCTAAACAAAAAATTATAATAACTTAGCTAAATAAAAAATAAAATTTAATCATAATAGTTGTAAACTACATGTCCTAAAATTATGATCATCTAAATTTTCCACACAAATTTGAAAATTATCTCTATAAATTTAATTGTAATGGTTGTAAATTACATGTCCTGAAATTATGATCATCTAAATTTTCCACACAAATTTGAAAATTATCTCTATTCATGTTTTCTACATAATTTTTTTTATGATTTTAACAATTTAGCTAGATCTTCCAGACCCTTACTTTGGTTGACATTCAAAATTTTATGAGTGTAGGTGATTTCTATAAGTCATGTATATGTTTATATGATGCACTAATCTATATAAAATTAGTTTGTAAGAAAATATGTTACATGTAAATTATATGGTTTAAAATTATAAAATTTTCAAATCGTACATTTTTCTTTTTGTTTAATTGTGACTTGTTCAAAGATTAGAATTGATAATATGATTTTGAAATATTTTTCAAAGAATGGTTGTTAAAAATCTATATCAATCAATTAAAAAAATCAAAGAAGAGTTATTAAAGATCTAAATCAATCATTAAAAAAAATTGGAAGAAGAGTTGTTAAAAATCTACATAAATCATTCAAAAAATAGATTGATATAGATTTTTAACAACCATTCTTTGAACAAAAAGTTAACAATTCAAAAAAATTGAAAGAAGAGTTGTTAAAAATATAAATCAATCATTCAAAAAAAATATTGATATAGATTTTTAACAATCGTTTATTGAATAAAAATTAACCATTCAAAAAAATTGAAAGAAAAGTTGTTTAAAATCTAAATCAATCATTCAAAAAACATATTGATATAGATTTTTAACGACCATTCTAAGTTGAATAAATAACCATGAAAAAACATTGAAAAAAGAGTTGTTAAAAATCTAAATCAATCATTCAAAAAAAATATTGATATAGATTTTTAACAACCATTCTTTGAATAAAAATTAACCATTCAAAAAATTTGAAAGAAGAGTTGTTAAAAATCTAAATCAATCATTGTCAATATTACACAAATTGAGAGATTTTTCCTTCAAATCCTCATTTCAATTCCATATGTAAAACTTATCTAAATAACTCTCTTCCTATCTTACAACACACAAAAAGAAATAATTTTACACCTATAACCAACTCTCCCAAATAATTATTACATTTTCTCCTTAAATAAATTTAATCACCCTTCCATATCAAAAAAACCATAAACAGGGTGGATTTAAAGAACAAAATACAAAATCGTATTGATAAGGTGTGATTTTTTTCTCATTATGATGCTCCTTACCTTCCTCTCATAATAAATGAACCCAAAGCATGATCTATTATTCACCTATAATAGATATGATGACTGGTTCTCCTAATATTACGACACATGATAACATCCCTCTAAATAATTATGGTGGTGAATCATATCCCTTCAAAAATATTCTACATTACACCATTACCAATGGCCTTCTCTATTTGTATTCTTCACCAAATATTCGAGTGGTGCTTCTAAGTCTCCTACTAATGGCCTTTCTTGCATTGAAAAAATTATTAAAAACAAATTATTTCATACTAGGCC
>VDFB02270651.1:622564768-622657541 GCA_007258455.2 Sequoia sempervirens
AAGTTATGGCCCCGGGAAGTTGGCGCACTTTCTAGAAGATACAATTGCAAATGCTCTTTGAAATTTGAACTTCATGTTGTAAATTTTCAGTGCCAAACCGCCTAAACTCAAATTTGAATGTTGTTTTGGCTCCAAACTAATGAGGAGCTCTATTTATGGGCGGGTTTCTAATTTTTGGGTAACTTTTTGGGGACAAGCTTGCATATTGCGAAAGGGTTATTCTGTAGCTTTCTGTAACTTGCAAGTGTTGTAGAACTTGGGGATTTGAGATCCTCTACATGTAAGAAGCTCCATTTTCTAAATAATAAAATTATTCTCTTGTTTGTGGTTATTTTCTGAGTCTCGAGCTGTGCCCTTATCACTTTTCCCATAGACCCTCATGTAATATTTTCTCCCTTTCTTCTTTGGTGACGAAGATAGTGATGAAGAAACCCTTTGGTAAGAATTTAGCGATCTATGGATTTTTCCATTTTTTCTCAATCCATTTTTTAATTTCCTTTCTCTTGAGTCTTGGGCTAATGAATCAAAAAATCACAACTACCTCCTCAACAATAACTATGTATTCTTCTGATTCTTCCAACAAGTTTATTATCTAGTGCTCGAGGTGTTCCTTGTAATCACATGGATTTAGGTCTATTGGTGGTTCTCCCTTATTTTGGCTTGTGTTTGGATCCCACCTCTCCATTTTTGTGTCTTCTAATTTTCTAATCTCCTTTTCTTTTTTTGCATGTCAAAAATCATTAGTTTCCCAAAAAATTAACAATTTGAGAATGTCCTTACCTGGTCTTGCCCCTTGTTGAGTTTTTTGATGTATATGTTCTATTATCTACTTTATCAATTTTCCACTCTTTGTGCAACAATTTTTTTTTGGTTGATTTTATGGTTTTTGTATGTGGTGTGTGTTGTCATGTTTTGATCTTCTCCTCTTTATGGAAGTTGATTCAAGTTGTGTTCTACCTTTATTCATTAATTCCTTTACACTTTTTGTTGTCACTTTTTGAGGCCTTTTTCAAAGTCTTTTGTTTCACAAGAAAATTTGCAATTATGTAGGTCGTAGTTTGCAGTTCGCAAGCAAAGCTTGTATCATTCTACTTAATAAGGTATCATTAATATATTATTTATTATTAAATATTTTAATTAGCATTAATTTTGTTATGAAATATGAATAATTTGACATGTAAATGACTCAAATTTAAGCGGTCATGTCACTAAAATCTACCCCTTGCTACCAATACAATTACACTTGTTAATATAACTCTTGATGTAATATATAAAGTTGTTGTGAGATGGTGTGTCCCTTAGTATCCTTATTGTAGCATGGCATTTGGGTTTGTGACAGGGCTTAACTGCCCTCGTAGATCTTGTATAAATTTGGCGGTTGTATTGGGCATTAATAGGTTGATCTTTTGATGCAACAACAACCACTAATGTAACAATTGGTATTAGAGCCGAGGTCATGGGTTTGAACCCCTCACTTGTGTTGGGGGGATTGTTGCAAGATGGTGTGTTCCTTGCTCTCCTTGGTGCAGCATGCCATGCTTGGGTTTGTGACATGGATTAACCACCTCTCATGGATCTTGTATAAATCTAGTAGTCGTATCAAGCATTAACAGATCTATCTTTTGGTGCAACAACAACAACCAATGAACAAAAGTAATTGAAAATTGAGATAAAATCATGTATAGATTTTTTTTTATTTTTTAATTCTTCAAATAAATTTTAGCACTATCCATAATAAATATGATGACTTTTTTAAATATAAATCTTTAAAATTACAAGTATATTTTTTGAGGACTATTAAATTAACAAAAATAAACAAAAATATATCTTTCTTGAATTGTAGTCTTCTATATAAATTCATTCAATCTAAATGATTAGTGTTTCCTTAAACATAGGGAATTATTTAAAAAATAGTTTTCTCTAAAACATAGAAAATTACTAAAAAGACTAGTTATTCTTATATTTGTCAAGAATAATTAATTTTCCTAAAACATAAGAAATTGTTAAGAAATATTAATCCTTCCTAAAACAACAACATGGGGTATTGTGAAGAAAGACTAGTCTTCCTAAAATAGAGGAAATTTATACAAAATATTAATCCTCCCTAAAACATAGGAATTGTTAAGAAATATTAGGGTTCCCTAAAACATAAGTTATTCATAGAGATTATTTGTCCCTAAAATATAGAGAACAATTAAGAAATATTAATTTTCCTTAAAATATAAGGAATTGTTAAGAAATATTAGTATTTTCTAAAATACAAAGAACTATTAAGAAATATTATTGTTCATTAAAAATATAAGAAATTATTTTAAAAATAACATAAACTAAAACATTAAAAGCTATTATAAAAATTAATCTTTTTTAAAATATAAAAAAATATTTAAAAAATATATAAAAATATTAAAAGACATAAAAAATTAGTAAAAAAGATTAATATTCCATGAAATACAAGAGATTATTATAAATTTAAAAAATTGTTATAAATCTAAACATAAAATTATAATAACTTAGCTAAATAAAAAAAATAAAATTTAATAATAACAGTTGTAAATTATATGTCCTAAAATTATGATCATCTAAATTTTTCACAAAAATTTGAAAATTATCTCTATAAATTTAATTGTAATAGTTGTAAATTACATGTCCTAAAATTATGATCATCTAAATTTTCCACACATATTTGAAAATTATCTCTATTCATGTTTTCTACAATTTTTTTTTATGATTGTAACAATTTAGCTAGATCTTCCACACCCTTACTTTGGTTGACATTCAAAATTTTATGAGTGTAAGTGATTTCTATAAGTCATGTATATGTTTATATGATGCACTAATCTATATAAAATTAGTTTATAAAAGATTATGTTACATGTAAATTATATGGTTTTAAATTATAAAATTTTCAAATCATATATTTTTCTTTTTGTTTAATTGTGACTTGTTCAAAGATTAGAATTGATAATATGATTTTGAAATATTTTTCATAGAATGGTTGTTAAAAATCTATATCAATCAATTAAAAAAATCAAAGAAGAGTTTTTAAATATCTAAATCAATCATTAAAAAAAATTGAAAGAAGAGTTGTTAAAAATCTACATCAATCATTCAAAAAAAATATTGATATAGATTTTTAACAACCATTCTTTGAACAAAAGTTAACAATTCAAAAAAATCAAAAGAAGAGTTGTTAAAAATCTAAATCAATCATTGAAAAAAAATATTGATATAGATTTTTAACAATCATTTACTGAATAAAAACTAACCATTCAAAAAAATCGAAAGAAAAGTTGTTTAAAATCTAAATCAATCATTCAAAAAACATATTGATATAGATTTTTAACGACCATTCTAAGTTGAATAAATAACCATTAAAAAAAATTGAAAAAAGAGTTGTTAAAAATCTAAAACAATCATTCACAAAAAATATTGATATAGATTTTTAACAACCATTCTTTGAATAAAAATTAACCATTCAAAAAAATTGAAAGAAGAGTTGTTAAAAATCTAAATCAATCATTGTCAATATTACACAAATTGAGAGATTTTTCCTTCAAATCCTCATTTCAATTCCATATGTAAAACTTATCTAAATAACTATCTTCCTATCTTACAACACACAAAAAGAAATAATTTTACACCTATAACCAACTCTCCCAAATAATTATTACATTTTCTCCTGGAAATAAATTTAATCACCCTTCCATATCGAAAAAACCATAAACAGGGTGGATTTAAAGAACAAAATACAAAATCGTACTGATAAGGTGTGATATTTTTTCTCATTATGATGCTCCTTACCTTCCTCTCATAATAAATGAACCCAAAGCATGATCTATTATTCACCTATAATAGATATGATGAGTGGGTTCTCCTAATATTAAGACACATGATAACATCCCTCTAAATAATTATGGCGCTGAATCATATTCTACATTACACCATTACCAATGGCCGCCTCTATTTTTGTTCTTCACCAAATATTCGAGTGGTGCTTCTAAGCCTCCTACTAATGGCCTTTCTTGCATTGAAAAAATTATTAAAAATAAATTATTTCATACTAGGCCCATTAAATAATAATACCTATTAGACCTTTTTTTTTAATTTTATTTAACCCCACCTTTCAATCCATACCTCTATTGTTTACTACTCTCTATATGTTACTATGTGACTTTTTTATTCTATCAAAATCATCATTACCTTAATTATTTTAATCATTATAATTTTTTAATTAATCTTCATGTGATATTATCATTCTATTATTCTATATATACATTCCTTCACATGGTATCTTGAGAACTTTCTATTATTCTATATATACATTCCTTCACATGGTATCTTGAGAACTCTATTGAACATATTTGTAGATTTACTTAACAAGACCTTTTGTTTATGCATCCTAGAAAGCTATATTTTTGTCAACTTTCTTAATAATTTATGACTAGGTATACCCTCCTTGAAGCGTGTTGTTTCTTATTGCAAATCACATATTAGTTATATCCTATCATTTTTCCTTTTATAGGCTTAGTTTGATTATATATAGATTTTTTATCTTTCATTATGCACACATTGATATTGTCACTCTTTTTGTTAGCGTTATCTAGATTAATCATCTTATGCTAACTAGATATTCCATAATTTTTCTACTCTTGGATTTACCCTCATACTTTATCAATATGTGATCTCGTCTATTATTCTTAGAGGTTTATTTATAGATCCCACTGTTGGACTCAAGGAACACTGAGAGGGGGGCGAGTGAATCAGTGTTCAACAAAATTTAAATTACAATCCAAATGTTAAACCATTTACACCATTTAAACAAAAGTGAAGATGCAATCACATGAAGGAAACAATCAAAACACCATAACACCAAGATTTTTATGTAGAAACCCTGTTACGGGAAAAACCACGGTGGAGGTTAATCCACAATTTATACTTTGTTAAAAGTATGAAGAAAAAGGGAATGCACATGCATTCAAACACACTTCCTAGAGCTCACTACTCAAAATAAGGAAGGCTCATTGCCTTACAACATATTTGGATTACAACAAAGAGTTGAACAAAGAAAGTAGCATCTGCAAATTATGCCTGGTTTCAGTTTTGGTGAGGCTCATAGATCAGATTCTGGACCTCCTGTCTAATTCTACACTTCGCTTTGCTCTACCTTAATTCGCTTCACAAAATTCCTCTTCTCCAAAAATAAAAACCACTCAACTACTCTTCTAATATTCACACACACATCAACACATATCGAACACCACACATACTACTTCAAAATGAGTTAATTGATCTCATATATATATTTGTTATCAAAGAATTAGTCGCTTCATGTTTGCTTTAACAAAATAAAAATATTTTACAATAGTCGGTTCAGTCCACATTTAATATTCAATGAATACCCATCAAAGTATTATAATGCTATGTTGTGGCCCCAAATCAAAATCTTCAAGCATAGGATACCTTAATTAATTATACCTTAGAAAATCATCCTGCCGGATCTCCTAACTTATGCACCGATTAATGCAACATCACAAAACTTAACAATAAGATAATATGGATACTTAACAACCTTCCCCAAGTTCCATAACTCAAAATGATAATCCGGTGAAGCATACAAATCGACATACTAATCGGATACCCTGTTCTTCATTCTCTCTTCTGATAACACTTTGTTCTTTACTCTGTTTGTCAGTATGAACAAATATTGATCTACAAATCATAATAACGACTTAGGTTTCCATCAATGACAACACTAGAAGCCATATGCCAACAATCTCCCTCTTTGGCATTGATGGCAGCAACACTTAGTGAAAAATGACTAAGTGTTGGAACCAATATGATTTCATTGCCAAAGTTCAAAATTTCAAAAGACAACTCCCCTTTAGAATTTGATAAGGCATTTTTTGCTGCTCTCTCTCCCCCTTTGACATCAATAACAAACATACTTTGAATCTCCCCTCTTGCTAATTCAAAAATTGGATCAAAATTTGAAGAAATACAACTACTACTCGAGTCAAAAAATTATCTTGTACTTATCTTTCATTTTCGGAAGAAATTTCCTCCAAGATTCTACTGAAATCCCAATGATTAAGATCAATTTGTTGTTCTCAGATGTTTGGTTGATAATCTGGATGAGAGATTCCAGAATTGTGATTGCCTCTTCTAATTTCTCTCCTTTCCTCAGAACCTCAATTAACTGCTCCAGTCTACATTCGGTTAAATCCTTGACTTTCCAAAAGGTGTCCACAAGGTTGTTTCTATTGAAATGAACTTTTGTATGCTTAGACTGCAAATCTTGAATCCTTTTCTTGATGACACCATCTCGATCCTGAAACATGTTATAATCCTGACCAATCTGGTTCAGCTCAGTTTCAATCTACTCCAGCTTATCTTTGTATCTCCCAATTGCATGAGGCCAACGAAGAAAATAGTTGTAGATGTTATTTGTTGTATTTATATATTTCCTCAACACATTCATTTTCCTTTTTAGTTTGGTAAGAGATAGCTTGAACTGCTTCTTCAGATGTAGAATTATTTCTCTCTTTCCTGTCTTGGGACTCAAAGACCATTGCTTCCTTAATGCATTCAATCATCTCTTCAGGAAACACATTCTACAAACTCTCCAATCCATTTTTTTATTGTACACAAAATAAGTACTTAGTGTTCTCTTGATCAAGTCCTGCTCATATGAGGGTCTATCAGTCCATATGTCAACAATTTTCTACATCCCATCTTTCTCCTAAACAAGCTGCAGTATCTTTGCTTTGAATAAAACATCTTCTTCTTCGCTTCCTTCTGCAATTACTACATCTAGTTCAATTGATTTTGGTTCTTCCCTTGGAGTGTACTCATCATATTCCTCATTTGGTATGTCCACAATCACTTGTTCTTTACCTTTTCCTTCAATTTTTGGAGTCTTGTGTGTCAGAGGAGTGCAATCAGTAGTTTCTTGTGCTCTTTTCTTCTTCCTCTCCATCTCATCGGAAGAGGATCCAACTTCAAGTGATTTTACTGGAATGGAAATGCTAATTGCTCCAAACTTCCCTAGAAATTCTTTAAACATATTTGCATACTCTTGCTCACAATTTTCCAAAGTATTAGAATGTTCAAAAATCTGTTTACAAACCGGTTCATTCTCTTTCCATACAACATTATTGATCTATGGCAAGCAATTTAGAAAATACATCTAAGAAATATGACCAAGGTACCAAACCTAAAGGGGTAATCTACCTCCTATGTTAGTTTCACATTTTCCATCAATTGATCTTTTAGCAATCCACACAGGTCAAAGTCTTGATCCTACATTATCATTTTATGAGAGATGTAAATTGCACCTGCTGAAGTTGCACCTTCCCTATTTTTGAAAAATATTTTATATGAGATTCAATGCGCAATGTACCTTGTTATCAGACCTTTGATCTCTAGTTACTCTGGTTAGGGTTTCGACTTCTTTATTCTGAATCAACTTCTTTTTCAGTATATCTCCAACATTGCATAATCTAGTTAGATTCCAAATCACCTCTGATGAATTAGCCAGCCGAATTGACTTTACTCCTTCAAAATTTTTCTACAGAGGCTCTCCTTCTATTCTTCTTCAATGCAAGGTGAAAAATGAGGGTTCCAAATACCCTTTTATAAATCGCACACCTAACCTTTTTATTGCATTAAATGTTTTACCCTAGGTGTTCTAGATACTATGTTTTCTTAGACAACAAAAGAAGAATTGATCTGCAGACCTTCTACTTCTCAAATTTCTGCACACGTGAACACCGATACATTTGTAAACCATTAGTACAACTACTAAAAATTTCTGGCATTCTAGTGCCAACTATTGACAGGGGGCAAAGGATTTTCTTGAAAAAATTCCCCTAGGCCAATGGCCTAAGATCAATTTCGGGAGGAATTACCAGAAGCAGATTCTGGTGCGGGCTTATTTCCTTCATCAGACTCACTCTTCCTTACCCATGTTTTCTTCATCTGATCTCTTATTTCTTCCATGGTCGCTTTCCATTTTCCTTTATCATCTTTTTGTGACATTCTTCCTTTGTATACCAGACCTCTTCTATCCATGTTTTTGTTCCTGCAGAATCTTGCAATATGACCAAATCTATTGCAATTGTAACACACAAGATTTCTTTGTCTAGACCATTCATTCCATTGATTTCCTCTTGATTTGCATTGATTAGCAATATTCCCAAATTTTCCACAGGTGTAGCATTTAACATTCCTTACATTGATAGACATACTTCTACATTCAATTGACTTATGACCAAACTTATTGTAACTAAAACACTAACTGGGAAATGTTGGACTACTTGAATTTATTTTACTTCTACAATGAGAAGCCATATGACCAAATTTATTACAAGAAAAGTAGTGACCATTAAAATTTTGAGCATTGGGTTGTCTTACTGGATACCTTTTGCCTTTGTTCATTTGATTTCTTTGTCTAGAATCCTTATGTTTAGATCCAGAGCTTTTTCCATTCTTATATCCAAGTCCTCGCTTGTCATTTACATCCTTATGTCCTTTATTCCACTCATCAAGTTTAGCAAAACTGATCCTAAACTTCTCTTTGTATTCATTTGTAGTAGTGAGTTCATCTCTGAAAACAACAATTTGTCTTTCAAGCTCTTGTTCATTATTTCCAAATTGTTGCAATTCAATCTCCAGCTGAATGAATCCACTATTAACTCTGCTACATTCTTTAGATCTTTCTTTTAAGGACTGGGCCAAATTCTCCTCATTCTTCTTCCTTTCTTCAATCTCCTTAGTTATCTTCATCACCATAGATTCCATCTCAAGCTTTAGGGTAGCATTGTCTCTAGCAAGCTTTTCACATTCTTTAGTTATTTCTTTTAGGCTCTGATTCAGGTGAACATCTTCCAAGCATCTACTTTCTTTCTGCTTCAACTAATCACATAGTTTCTTCCTCTTTTCTCTTGACTCATTGATTTTATCCTTCAATGATTGAATGAATTTTTTAGCATCCTTAAGATTTGCTTTTAATTCTAGGACTTCTGCTTTAGACTGATTAAGATCTTCAAGTGCCACCAAAATCCATTGCATTCCAAGATCCACCTCAAGCTGTCAAATTTTTGTAGAGGAACCTTGCTTTGATACCAATTGTTGGACTCAAGGAAGACTGAGAAGGGGGGTGAATCAGTGTTCAACAAAATTTAAATTACTAATCCAGATCTTAAACTGGGTGGGTGCATGAAGTTGGGTTACACTTTTGTGGACAACTCCAAAAAAAATTTGAAAATGACATAACATAAGCACGTTATAATGTGCTCATGTTATGTCATTTTAAAAGAAAAAAAGAAGAAGTGAAAGTGATTCATTTTCTCTTGTCTATTTTTCTGCTCTGCCCATGGCCAAAAACCCTCACTTTCACGCTCACGTTCTAGGAGGAGGCATTCTACAAAATTCATCAACAATAGTTGCTTTTCCTTTGCAAAGATGGTGCCTCGAATGACAAAGAGGTGCATGAGGTAAGTATTGTTTGCTATTTGTTTTGAATTTCTTAGTTTCAAGTTGATTTTGTTTGTTTTAGGTTAGACTTTTTTTAAAAAATTTTTTTTGTAAGAGATGCAAATGATCCTGCAAATCCTCAAAATCCTCAACAAGAAGAATAGGAAAATCCTCCTCAACAAAATCAACCTCCCCCACCAATCACTCAACACCCTCCTGACACTCAACAAAATTTGAGGAGTGAAATTGAGAACAAAATAAAATAAAATTGAGTATCTTATCAGTAGGTTGAGTGATCCAAATGCTTCAACCATAGAAAGAATGACACTAGCAAATTTAATGAAAGAGATGTTAAAAAATGTAGATTCAATAACCCAACATATAATGGGATGGCAAGATAGGAGGCAGGAAGCTAGGGCATATTATGTAGATAAACTATCATATAAACAAGTAAAAGATTTAAAAATTACTAAAGGTGATTTGTGCTCTTTATTCATTGACCCTAGAACAAATCAAAATCTTTGCCTCAATGCGAAGAGGTTTCCTATTCATTGGTGGCACCACCAAGAGATTAGGAATTATTTTTATGATAGGTGGTACTTGGTCTTTGATTATCCACCGTGCAAAAATTGTGAAGTCCCCCAATATTTTCTTGGGAAACTATACAGTGAGTTCATATTGAACCAAATCCCAAATTATTTTGATATGAGGGAGTTCCAGGGGAGAGGTGGGGGGTCGGCTTAGGATAGGCCTAGTGCACAGTTGGATCCAATGCAGCAAGGGAGACGACCTCTCGCTAGGCCACCTCGTGAGTACATTATTATGCCTGCCATTGTGAAAGAGAATGCTGATGTAGAGACATTGCAGGTGATCAACACTTTGACCCGAAGTGTCATCCATCATACTAGCCCTATTGTACAGTTCCATCTAGGGGAGTCTTCGGGTGGTGGCCTTCGAACCCATGTGTGTCAATCTTGCGGGGTGACTTGTTCATATGACCCCACTAGCACTCAGGAGGCTACTACATAGGATTTATATGCTGCTATGGGGATGGAGAGGATGGCTGAAATTTTGCATCATTCATATGGCATTGATAGTTAGGTAAAAGTCATCATGTTCACTGAATTTAATTTATTAAATTTCAACTCTAAAATGCAATATTAACTAGTTTAGTTTTATTATTTTAATAAAATTGTAGGGTCATAGTGTTGAGACTAGATACACCGGTCCTCCACCTACTTATTTCTGCAGTACACCTATCAGTGGGGTATGTAACTAGTAAAAAAATATAAATTTATTACATGTTAATAGCATTGTTTTATGAATGGTATTTTACTATATGATTTTGGATGTTGAATAGGCCAATATTGGAGGTTTCAAGCAAAAACCTCCTAGTGACAGTGGATTTACTCAAATGTACATGGAGGTAATAGAATAAAGAGAACTTAACTAATGAATTCTACTTAATAGATTTGTGTAGTTTATATTCATATTGTTGGTTATGTTGCATTACACATCATTCAAACTCAAAGCATTACTTCAAATTCCATAACTAATAACTAGATGTTCATTGATGAAAAAATTTCAATTGTACAGTATAGTTATTTAGAAATCCAACATAAGCAGCACAATGCAATTACTTCACATGGAGGCATGTGCTTGCAAAGGTACACCAACATGACAAACTATGGATGCTTGGAAAAAATCTATGAAACCATAATAGTAAGAAATAACATAGACAAGGAAGTTAGTGATGCAAAGCATCATATCAAAACACTCAATCATCAGGGTACATCTGATGCAGAGCATCCAACAAACAACATCAACATCATTTCTTCAAGGGATTTCAATCCCAAATAGAATTAGGAGATCAAATATAATTTCATCAGAAATCTACTTTTCATTCAACCAAAATCCACTCAAATTGTCTTAGCCATTCCATAGGCCATCATTCATCATTCCACTAATCAGTATTCCAATTGACTCATTCAAAGAAAAAACCATATTAAAGAAAAATTTGACTTAATCAATTAGATTCACATCATTCCTAGCCACCATAAAAACAACATAAACCTAATTATTGACACTTGAACAATTCATCCTTTCATTTATTCACCAAGGCAAAAAATCAACTAAACCATACCTCATTGTTATCAGTCCATTATCAAGTACTGTACTCACCATATTTTGACTGGAGTAGTCAATTTACAGGTTACAAACTCCTACTACAATAGAATCTTGATTATCATCTTGTGGTTAATCACCAATTTGCTCAAAAGGCTTCATAATACTCACCCATCCAACCATCAAAGTCACCAAACCTCTCTTATACATCTTAAGAAAATTTAGTAACATCAATCATATCATTAGTTTGATAGTAACCAAGCACTCAATATCATCATTTCCACTATTTAAACAAACATCTTTGTTTTGATCAGACAATATCATATTCCTCTAGTAGGTATGTCAACCATTGAATCGGGTAGTTACATTCCTATCTCAAAGCTTATTAAAAAACTCAATGCACATTTAGAAAAAAATTATAGCACATCACATCATATCAAAGTTCTTAGACATTTGGCATAAAGAAAATCATTAGATTTTAGACTATCCTCTGAAGAAAGGCTAGTAGATTAGGCCTTGTTTACAAAGGAGACCCTTTCAAAACCATTCCAAATCACTCAAAACCTCAAAACAGTCTTCAAGCATGTCTTATAACTCAATATTTCACCATTTATAGGGATTGAAAACCACGAAAATGTTCTGATTTGATAAACCCTCGTTTATAGGGTGTAAAAGCACAAATCAAGGAGGGTTTTGTGAAAAATACTCTTGCAAACCTCTATTTCTATGGCCACCACCTGGAACATGATTTTTTATGTCTACCAAGACCTTCTACATCATTTCCAAGCCTCTGCAAGCTTTATTTATTCATGACCCATGACTATAGCATCACTTTGTGTAGGAAAATCCTCTATTTTCTAGTGTAGCAACAACTCCACCATGGTATTCTTGCTTTTCCCTGCACTTACAATCATCAAAACATGCAAAAAATCCTAACATTAACCTACTCCACCAATTTACTTGACCTACATTGGTGTAGTATTGAAGAAAAACCCTATTGGACTCTCAAACTTGCTTCTAAAAGGACTCTATCGGGCACTGAAAACTGCCTCTTGTTCTTTTGTTTCCTAAAGCTAACCAAGTCCAACTCTTGAAATTGGAAACTATCTCCTCTTTATATGTATTCACACTATGATTTAACTTTGGGTGTTCCTAAATTACCAACACAAGAAAACAAAACAATGGAGTAATGTTGCAAACTCATAAATAGGGAATTTTTATTTCAAAATCTAATTACAAATAAAGTGCTCATAGTTTATCACAAAAATACCAAAGGACTGAAAATAGTCATTCATCATGTCACAAAACTGAAGAATCAAACATTTTTAGCGACATAAAGGCTCTATAAATCACTATTCCAAAAAAACCCTATTCTATACACAAATCAAGCCCTACAAAGGAGGGTTTATTGCACAAGGTACTTACAAACCTTAAATACTCCTGCCACCACCACAAACACCATGGAAATAGCCTGCATAAGCTTTAGAAATGATGCAGAGTGGTAGGGAAGGAAAAATCACAATCACAAATGGCAAAGTCACTCCACTGAATGCCTCTCTCAAATACTCTTATGAGGAGTCCTAAACTCCACTATTCTTTAAGAGATCAACCCCACACACCTAGGGTTCAAAAATCAGACCACTCACAAAGCTTGAAAACATTTGGATCATGTCTCATTAAGTCAAAACAAGGTTTAACAACCCTCTAGCACTTAGGTTTGAATAAACACCCATCACTATGGTGACTTAGACCTCACTCTCTCTTAAGGCTTGCAGCCCTTGCCCGGTAGGACAGTCAGAATAAAAAACACAAGGAAGACTATTAAAACAAAAAACCTATGGATTCAGAGCCCTAAGATGGACCCCTACAAGGTTCCAAAATCCTTCCTCTTGACTGTCAAAACATCACTCACAATGCCCCTTTCTACTGCTGCTCCAAAAGGCCTAATTCATAGACCTACACCTAGGTCTTGACTATCTAGGCTCTCCCCTTCACCCCAAAGAAAAAAATAAGAATCCTACAGGTTCTCCACACCTATTTCGACCATTCCTAAGTGCCTCTTAAACAAATTCTTCAAAATCAAGAAAAAACTCATTTTTTTTGCTTGTCAATTATGCTTGCCACATAGAGATGTCAAGCCAAAATTCATGCACAACTTCCAACAATGAGCCTTCCATTCTCAAAAACATTGAGTAAATGATAGTACAACCTTATATCTTCCATCCCACCGAGATTTAGCAATTTTACAACGTGGGAATGGAATAAATATACATTTTTCATCCAAAACCCTGATTTTAAGGGTTTTCAGACCACCTGATAGAGAAATTGGAATATCTCCCTTAATACTCAATGAAATCTCACCACTCCAATTCCAAAGGAAATATTATTCAATTTCCTATGCAACCATTATGGGCTTGGAGCATGAAAGTGAACATATTGTCCGTACCAAGTACAGGATCAACAAATTATTCAGAAAAACACAGGGAAAACAACAAACTTCTTATTGAAACTTCTTTAAAACATCAACATCAACCTTTCCTCAACCAAGAGAGTCACATTTGAAGTCTTACAAACTCCCTCCAACTTCTTGCAATTGTCTTTTGAAAAGAGAGACGTTGGAAAACAACTAATCTCATGCTTTGACTTATAATTGCCTAGTTATGGCAATGTGAGCAACTTCTACCAAATCGACCACAAAGAGCCTTCCAAAATGTGTCAAAGGAATTTAAAACATTTTCAAAAAGTAAATTGAATCCCCTTAGGTGTCTAGATACAATAGGCATCCTTTTTCCTTATTTTTCCAATATGAACTAGACTTACAAAGGAGGATGGAGACCTTGTTGTACAAAGAAGTTGGTCACCAAGACCAAAAACTCAACCAAAAACCTAAAAGACCTACTACAAAGCATTGAAATGGTCCATAAGACCTTATTCCATCCATAAACCAAGAAACAAAACATGAAAAATTATTCTAGGTCCCTTAGACCCATGGGTGCTCCTGCACCATACTCCCAAGCAAGAAAAAGATCTCAAGTCCTCTTTGAGATCAGGTCTTCCACAATAGTTCCATGTTGTTTAATATCATTTTCTAGCATCCATGTTGCATCCTCTTCAGGTATACCTTTCCATTTGACCAAGTATTCCCTGTAAACCTTCATTCTAGTCTTCTTTGTCTCCTTGGTGTCTAGGATGCATTCAAGAGTCATAGGTTGGTTGGGGGGTAGTTCCTTCACCCAATATTCATCCTCCATTGCTATTGTACCTGCTCCATCACCTGCATTCACAGAAGGTTTGAAAGGATACAAGTAAAAAATGTTTAAGATAGGAGAGATTTCCACCCTAGGAGGTAGCTCTATTTCATAAGCATTTTGGCCAAACTTGTGGACCACCTTGCAAGGTTCTATCTTCTTCATCATGAGTTTAGTATACTTTCCTTTTGGAAGTCTCTCCTTCTTCAATTTTTCCATCACCAAGTCTCCAACCTTGAATTGGACATTCCTCTTCTTTAAATTTGCCTTTTCCTTATACTTCTCAACATTCTTTTAAAGGTTTTCCTTCACTTGTTGATGAATATCCCTAATTGTAACAACAAAGTCCTCACCTTGAGCACTTCTCTTAGCAACTCCTTGTAGATATCTTAATTCATAGACCCCTCTAGGGTGCATGCCATAGACTACTTCAAAAGGGCTTCTATGAATGCTCCTATTCATGGAGTCATTATATGCAAATTCAACCTGAGGTAAAATCACATCCCAAGCTTGTCCATGCTCCTTGGTAAGGAATCTTAAGAGGTTTCCCAATGATCTATTCACCACTTAAGTTTTTCCATTTGTTTATGGATGGTATGCTGAACTAAAGGACAAATTTTTTCCAAGTTTCTTCCACAAGGTCCTCCAAAAGTGACCAATGAATTGTAGAATCCTTGTTAGAAACAATGCTTAAAGGCAGCACATGTATCCTAACAACCTCCTTAAAGAAGAGACCTGCTATATGAGATGCATTATTGGTGCATTTGCAAGGAAGAAAATGTGCCATCTTACTAAATCTATCAACTACCACAAAGATACTATCAAAACCTCTTTGGGTTCTAGGAAACCCCAAGACAAAGTCCATAATTACACACTCCCAAGGCCTATTGGGAATGGGCAGTGGCTGATAGAGTCCTACATTTGATGAAATTCCCTTTTCCCTTTGACATATTGTTCAGCCTTCCACATACCTTCTCACATCCACTTGCAACTTTGGCCAATAATAAAATCTCCTAACTTGTTTCAAGGTCTTGTCAAGGCCAAAGTGACCTCCAAGACTCCCACTATGTTTCTCCTTTATGATATTCTCCCTCATTGAGCATTTATGCACACACAATTGGGTTCCTTTGAATAGAAAACCATTTTGCAATAAAAATTTAGAGAATTCACCATGAAAAGAACTCAAATGTTTCTTACAAACATTGTATACCTCCTTGAAATCTGAATCTTCATGATACATATCCTTCAATGCTTCAACCCCCATGCTTTGGAGTTGGATCTCTTGCACTACAATTTCCCTTCTACTGAGAGAATCTACCACCTTATTTGCTTGGCCCTTCTTATGCTTTATTGTGAAAGTATAGGCTTGCAAAGAATCTACCCACTTCATGTTCCTATGACTAAGTTTGTCCTATGCATTCAAAAAACTCAAGGCATGATTATCAGTATAAATAAAAAATTCTTTAGGTAACAAGTAGTTCCTCCAATTTTTGAGGGCTTGGACCATAACATACAATTCCAAATCATAGGAAGAATACTTCCTCTTTTCTTCATTCAACCTCTCACTGAAAAATGCAACCGGTCTGCCTTCTTTGCTCAAAACAACCCCTATTACTTGGTTGCTAGCATCACACTCAATGGTAAAAATTTTATCAAAATTAGGGAGCACAAGTATAGGATGTTGTGCTACTCTCATTTTTAGATATTCAAACCCTTTATCAGCCTCATTGGTCCAAGAAAACTTACCTTTGTTACCTCCTTTGATGGTGTCCAAGATTGGTGCACAAATTTGGCTAAAGTTCTTGATGAACTTTCTATAAAAGCTTGCAAGTACATGGAAGCTTCTCACATCTCCCATGGATTTTGGTGTTGGCCAAGTAAGAATAGCATCCACCTTTGAAGGATCCATATTCAAACTTCCCTTGGAGATGACAAAACCAAGGTAGACTAGTTCTTCCTTCATGAATTCACAATTTTCCATGTTGATCAACAACTTCTCCTCTTGTAACCTCCTTAGTACCATGTCAAGGTGCTTCAAATGTTCTTCTTTAGACCTTCTAAACACAAGGATGTCATCTAAATAAACTACAACAAAATTTCCAATGAAAGGTCTCAATACCTCATTCATAAGGTGCATAAATGTACTAGGGGCATTTGATACCCAGAGGGCATCACCAACCACTCATAGAGCCCTTCATTAGTATTAAAAGTTTTCTTACATTCATCCCCCTCTTTGATCCTTATCTGATGGTACCCGCTCTTTAGATCAATCTTGAAAAATTAAGATGCTCCTGATAGATAATCCATGAGGTCCTCCATTCTTAGTATCAAGAACCTATATCTGATTGTGATCCTATTAATGGATCTTGAATTAGTGCAAAGCCTCCAATTCCCATCCTTCCTTGGTGCTAGGATAGTAGGAACAACACATGGTCTCAAACTCTTCCTCACTAGCCCTTTATCCATCAACTCTTGCACTTGTCTTGCAATCTCCTCATTTTGAGCAGGTGTCATCTTGTATGCAACCTTATTGGGAAATGTAGCCCCTAGAGTCAGATCAATATGGTGGCTTATATCCCTAATGGGAGGTAGGGTACTAGGTAATTCATTCACTGTTATGTCCTTGTACCTTTCCAACAACTCTTGGACTTCCTTTGGTGCATCTTCCTTCTTCTTTGTGGGCAAATCTGCTTCACTTTTTGGCTTCATAATCATAAAGAATCCTCTTCCTCCTCCTTCCTTCAAGGTTTTCATGAACTCCTTCTCACCCACCATCAAAACACTAGGCCCTTCATGCTTTGCCTTTTCTTCTTCTAGGAGAGGTGAAAGGTTGTAAGTCTTCCCATCCTTCACAATGGAGTATGCGTTCTTCTCCCCATCATGCTTGGTCTTCCTATCAAGCTGCCAAGGCCTACCAAAAATATATAGTTTAATACTTGTATTCCAAATTTTTTTCATTAGATCTCATACATTATAAGTTATGACATGGATCGCTATTGTAAATTTTTTGTGATTGAATAATTTGTTGTTTTATTTTTAGATGTTGGTTGTGGAAACACCTCCAAATGTTACAAGGGTAATGGATATCGGTGTTTCATCCGCTATACAATCCTCGATGGATTTGATAGGGGAGGTATGAGGCAAATTACTAAATTTCAATTTACATTTGTTGTTATAGATGTTAGTTCTAGTGAAAAATTAAACCATTATTGATTCGTAGTTTAATTCCTATTTGGATGGTTTATACAGGGCTTGAGTATGCCTAAGCATCGACATGCAAATATTTCCATCGTGGAGAGTGATCATGACATGGCCGTAAGTGATTATTTTGTTAAATATATGATTTTTTATAATGTAATTTCTATATATTAATGTGTTTACTTCTTATTGTAACAGTTAAAACTTCACCAGGAGCTAAACTGTAGGAGGAGCAACAGGAGCACTCCTCGAGCATAACAAAAATGAGTGACAGACTTATCTCCATTGAATCACCAAACAAAGGGAAATAATTTATTTCCAGAGCATGGAGAGAAATGAATTTTGATTCCAGAGCCCTTTGTTGTATGCCTAGACATGGGAATTTGGTACTTATTTTTTATTGGATATATTTGACATTGTATGCCTATATGGCATTCTCGTAAGCCTATATGACTATTTTGTAACTATAATTTATACTTATATTGACATTTATTGATGTATACGTACAATGGCTATTTGGTTAATACAAATATTTTTGATCGATGGTGTCCATATTTGCATTATAAATTCATGGTTCAATAGATATGAGTTACGTGTATTCAGGAAGTTTTGTTCTTTTTGACAATGTCAAAAGCATGGCTGCATACAGATTAGGCAAAATACTTTTCCTTTTAGATTAGCAATGCATGGAAATTTCAAAAAGTATCCTTGATATTACAAAAAGATATATGTTTATACCATAGCAGCAAAAATATTTTGGGGAAAAAATCGGCAAACCAAAAGTATAAGATTTTTTGAAAAAATTGGGAAAAAGTCTAGAAAAAATCGAAAAAAAATCAGATTAAAAAAAAAGGTAAAAATAGAACAAGAGATAATTTTTTTAAAAAAAAAAATTAAAGGAATTTCATAGCATAGAGATATAGAGGGAAAAAAAAAAAAAAAGAGTTTAACTAATAAATTGTTAAAAATAGATTTTTGTAGTTTATATTCATATCATAGATTACATTGCATTGCACATATTTCAAACTCAAAGCATTGCTTCACATTGCATAACTAATAACTAGAAGTTGATAGATGAAAAAATTTCAATTACAATATAGTTTTTAGAAAGTCAACCTAAGCAATTATGCAATTACTTCACATTGCATAACTAATAACTAGGAGCAACTCCCAATTGCATTTTCTTCTCATGGCATTCTATGAGACCACATTTCTTTGAAGATTTTTTTCAAACAATTCACTGCCTTGTCTATACTACCACATTTTTGATACATGTCTACCAAAGAATTTTTTCAAATAGTTCACTTCCTTGTTGTTATGGCTGAAATCCTAAACCAAGTGCTTTTGAAAAAGCTATGGATGCTTGGAAAAAAATCTATCAAAAGCATAATAGTAAGCAATACCATAGACAAGGAAGTGAACTCTTTGAAATGAGGTCTCATGGTGATGGAATGCCATGACAATCAAAAGCATTTGATTTTCATGGCATTCCATCACCATGAAACCACATTTCTTTGAGGCATTTTTTTTAATAGTTCACTGCCTTGTCTATGCTACCACATATTTCATACATGTCTACTAAAGCATTTTATCAAACAATTCACTGCCTTGCTATTATGGCTAAAATCCTAAAAAATTACTTTCGAACAAGCTATGGATGCTTGGAAAAAATCTATCAAAGCATAATAGTAAGCAACAAGCTATGGTCTCATGGTTTTTTTTCACGTGAAAATTAGCATGATTTTATTCACATTTTTTTGTAGGTTATAAACACATTTTTTTTGGCAATTTTTTTGTTTTAAATGACATTCAAGTTTATGGTGGTTTTGTTGTTTATATGATGATATGTGATATTATAATCCTAATTCATGCTTGTAGGTTGCATAGATACATATTTTGTTTTTACATGTTTTTTGTACCAACGAACCCAAAACGAATTGAACCCCCCTCCAAATTTTTTTGGCCAAACCGGGGAAACCGAACCCCCAAACTTGAACCTCAAAAACTATTCCAACACTCTTCATTTTTCCTACACAAATTTAATTGACCACCAAATTATGTTGCCCCTTGACTTTACCCACGTTTACTCCCTCAAACCTCTCTTTTTCATTCAAAACCCCTATTTTCCCAACTAGGGCATGTCAGCCATAACATACTTTTGACCTCCCCTGTCCTTGCAGACCTTTTGAACACATCAATATCCACAATCTCACCCTATTTCCAACCTATTTTAACTTATTTTCAAGAAATTTCTTCTTTTCACCTCTTCTAGCCTTGCTTTTAAGGGGCCTCAATTTTGAATTTTCAACAGGGGCAGCGTTAGTAATCTCTTCCAATGCCCTTAATAATGTTATTTTCTTATTCCTACTCCCTATCCTACTTAAATCAGACCCATATCACCGAGACACATCCTGAACAATAGGTGGAATGGCCTATTTCAACATACTATACTCAAACCCTTAAGGGATCGATCTGGTTGAACGTAGCTCAGAGCGATTCCGTGTGTTTGGGTGAGAAAGAGGACCATGCCTAGCATGAACATGCCTATTCAGACGTGTTTGAATAATCCATTTGGTCACACGAGTTGTAGAACAAAAGTTGCACCACTTTGCAACTTTCCACTGCTTCCATTTGACAATTTTTCCATCAACTGAAACATGGACACCACGGGAAAACCACTCTGAGATAATGAAAACTGAGAGAGGTTATTGTAGAGGGGCCCAATGCAATCCCATGGGATTAGACGAGAGGTTTTTAAGTGTCACGTTGTTTGAGTAGCCTCATGCTAAAGTTTGCAGCCATTTTTCCCTTTGGACCCTTAAGGGATCGATCTGATTTAGCATAGCTCAGAGCAATTATGCATGTTTGGGTGCGAAAGAGGACCATTCATAGCATAAAAATTTCTATTCAGACATGTTGGAAAAATCCATTTGGTCACATGAGTTGCAGAATGAAAGCTGCACCACTTTGCAACTTTCTACTACTTCCATTTGACACTTTTTTCATCAACTAAAAATTGGACACCACAGGAAAACTACTTTGAGATAACAAAAACCAAGAGAGGTTATTGTATAGGGGCCCAACATGATCCCATTAGATCAAACGAGAAGTTTCTAAGTGTCACGGTGTCTGAGTAACCTCATGCTGAAGTTTGCAGCCATTTTTCCCTTTGGACCCTTAAGGGATCAATCCGGTTGAACGTAGCTCGGAGCGATTCCGCATGTTTGGGTGTGAAAGAGGACCATTCCTATTCAGATGCATTGGAATAGTCCATTTGGTCACAAGAGTTGCAAAATGAAAGTTGCACCACTTTGCAACTTTCCACTGCTTCCATTTGACACTTTTTTTATCAACTAAAAATTGGAGACCACGGGAAAACCACTCTAAGATAACAAAAACTGAGAGAGGTTATTATAGAGGGGCCCAATATGATCCCATCAGATTAGACAAGAAGTTTCTAAGCATCACGGTGTCTGAGTAACCTCATGTTGAAGTTTGCAGCCATTTTTCCCTTTGGACCCTTAAGGGATCAATCTGGTTGAACGTAGCTCGGAGCGATTCCGCATGTTTGGGTGAAAAAAAGGACCATGCCTAGTGTAAAGATGCCTATTTAGATGCATTGGAACAGTTCATTTTGTCACATGAGTTACAAAATGAAAGTCGCACCACCTTGCAACTTTCCACTGCTTCTATTTGATAATTTTTCCATCAATTGAAAACTGAAAACCATGGGAAAACCACTCTAGGATAATGAAAACTAAGAGAGGTTATTGTAGAGGGGCCCAATTTGATCACATCAGATCAGATGATAAGTTTCTATGCATCATAGTGTCTAAGTAACCTTATGCTAAAGTTTGCAGCCATTTTTCCCTTTGGACCCTTAAGGGATCGATCTGGTTGAACGTAGCTCAAAGCGATTCCACATGTTTGGGTGAAAAAGAGGAACATGCATAGTGTGAAGATTCCTATTTATATGTGTTGGAACAATCCATTTGGTCACACGAGTTGCAGAATGAAAGTTGCACCACCTTCAACTTTCCACTGCTTCCATTTGACACTTTTTCCATCAACTGAAAATTGGACACCACGGGAAAACCATTCTGAGATAATGAAAACCAAGAGAGGTTATTGTAGAGGGACCCAACACAATCCCATAGGATCATATGAGAAGTTTCTAAGTGTCATGGTGTCTAAGTAATCTCATGTTGAAGTTTGCAGCCATTTTTCCCTTTGGACCCTTAAGGGATCGATTTGGTTGAACAAAGGGTCTATACTCTAAACTTATCCAAACCTTACCAAATCTTGAGGCAGCAATTCTAAGGCTTCCAAACTTCAAAATCCACAATCAGATCTTAGTTATACCACTGTACGATGGGTAAACCACAAAACCCTCTATTGTAGCCTAAACCCTAGGAGTTTATTGAAAATGATACTTCCAAAGCTAACCACAACCTAAAAATTACTCTAACAAGTTTTTGATACCCTACACAAGCTCAAACAATCATAAAATAATTATTCCCTACACAAAAACACAATTTGACTCTTCAAAACCACCATTTTTCTTAAAGAAAACTCACTTTTACACACATGGGTTTCACACCCATCTCACTTTTAGACCTCCCCAACACTAACACATCATTCCCACACCTTAATAATGTTAGTGCAGGCCCATTCCTCAAGTTACAAAGGTTAAAAAAAGAGGAATGGGTGAAAAATCCATTTTTATTGACTCAAAACCTTCAAATGTACAAGTTCGGGCCGATTTTAGTAAATTGATGATATTCTACTCATTTGCTTTGATGAAAAAAACCTACTGAATGGTGCTCCTACACCAATCATACATTGACCATCTTGTCCCTCCTAAAGTTTGGACCACATCCATTACCTCCACATAAAACTCAGCATCCTTGGTCTTCGGTTCCCATGCCTTGATATGGTTATGCAAATGAAAATGAAGCAAAGTAATCATCTCCTTCTCCACTGGCTAGAAGAATGCATGCTTAATGTTTTGATACATGATATCAACTCTCTCATCTACTCTCATGGTTGAATACCGAAATCTAGTATGGTGGGCCTCCAGAGTTCTAGTCATCTTTCTTCCTCTTCCACCAAATGTTGGCCTGATCCACACGTCTGCCAACCTAATTGACTTTGTTTTTGAAAGCTGAAGTTTCTCCTGAGTCACTAGTGTTGCTCTGTTTTCCTTTTTAGACTCTTTCATTGCTATAGATCATCTCTAGGATTTAATCATTTGTACCACATGTGGTTGATGTGCTTTGAATCCTTACATCTAAAGGAAAATTCCTCAACATAAATACTCTCTCAAGGTTAACAATCATAAATTGACCTTCTTTCTCCTCTTAAAGTTTGGACCACATCCATTACCTCCACATAAAACTCGAAATCCTTGGTCTTCTTGGTTCCCACGCCTTGATATGGTTATACAAATGAAAATGAAGCAAATTAATCACCTCCTTCTTCGTTGGCTGGAAGAATGCATGCTTAATGTTTTGATACATGATATCAACTCTCTCTTCTTCTCTCATGGTTGAATATCATCAGTAATAGTCTTCAAAATTGGTTGCTAGTACAAGTTCACTCTGCTTTCATAATACTTTATAATCACGGAGTTCAACCATTACTTGATGCCATGAAGTGAAGATTGAGGAAAGGTGTCAATGCGGAGTACATCCCGCTTGAAGTCTTTGAAAGCATTAGCCATATCAAATTCCTTTTTCCCAAGTCCTACTCTCTCAAGGTTAATGATAGGGACAGGGTTGGATTGAGTCAATCACTGACTCAATGCTCTGGGTCTCACCTTTGATAACCCCTTGGTGTCACTCTCTCCACCACACTACCTATAGGTCCCCAATGCTGACTAGGCACCCCTGGTACTTCTGGCCAACCCTGCTATTATTTTCAAATGCATCACGAAGCCAAACTTGGTGCTCTTCCTCTCTTACTCTCCCTAGTCCTTAATCCTTTTAAAGACTAGTTAACCTCTAATGCTTCCTAACTTGTTTGCAGGGGTGTGCATAGGCTTCCATGGCTTCAAAACTATCTAGGAAAGGTTCTTGTTCAACCTCCATTCACCACTTCTCCATCGCTTTCACAAAAACCCTATTCTAGGTTTTGGGAAGGCTACTAGCCTAGAGCCCCCATTAGGTCTCCTTACTCAAGTAAACTGGTTAGAACTCCTCTCCTTTATGAGATTGTGCCAAACTCCCTTTTGACACCCTAGCTATTTTTCCAAGTTCTTCAAGATTTTTAGGGTTTTGGACCCCCTCTGTCCGTACACTGGAAAAACTTAATTTTTGAAAGAAACTAGGGTTTTTAGGCCATTTCTTGGTCTGTTTCGCTTCTTCCTGCCACCATTTGATTTGACAAGGATTCTGCCTTTCCTGCCAACCTTTTTGAGACCTCCTACAACCACTACACACCCTGTAATGTTAAATCTTTGTCACCCCTGCCACGTCAGGACTTTGCAATTCACTGTCTTCCCAAGCCAGGTATCAACAAACTCGCCTAGGGAAAGACTTTGATCATGATGCTATGCCTCCTACAGACTCCTACAGCTAATGTATGTACAATGATGGAGTTTAGCCACCTTCCCAATGTTCCCATACTTCTTGTACAGTGGGAGTGCAATCTAAAACCCCATCTTATGCAGTTTACCAGTCAAGACAACAATAAAGGGAAAACACAGTAATTACAAAAACTCTTGAAAATGAATACTAGATGGCTACTATTCCAATTCAATGCTTGAAAGATAATCACACTACATGCTTAACATTCAAGATCCCTATTCAATTCATTAATTTGCAGAAACAAGAATAGGAACAGGAAAACAGGAAGATTCACATTGAAAAACTGCCTCTATCTTCTTGATCACAAACTATTACAACTTTCACATTCCTTCCAACCCTAATTCATGGTCGAGCCATCTTTTAAATAGGCCTCCAACACAATTAAGATCACCTTGTCGAGCCCACATATGACCTAATTTTGCAATTTATAAAACCTTATGTGTTTTCTAACCTTTGACAAGGTTGGCAAACTATACAAATTAGAACTTTAAAAACCCATCCATGCTTTCCAACTCCCAATCCAAATAGCATAAAAGATCAAGTTTATTCCTACTTCACTAGATGCTAATCAAACTGGTCAACATGACCAACACTAGCACAACCAAAATATAACATCAAACAAAACTTTAAGGGAAACTAGTATTTTCCCAGGTGCTCCTGCACTAGTTAACAATCTCAATCTCACTAATAGTGATTACTAAGAAAGGTAATTCCACCAACTCTACCAAAAAGTTTACCATAAGAATAATAAAGGCAGAGGCTTTGAAAGGAACTCCATGAAAACCAAGCTCTCTAAATTGTACATATCAAAGTCTAGTTCAAAATATTTTAGATGAGGCTGCTCCCATAGCTCTCTTACTTGCTTGACAAATCCTTGAAACTCTATATTGATTTTATTTTTCCTGTCCCTCTCTTGTTGTTCTTCCTCAATTTCATCAAGATCATACATTGACCTTCTTGACCCTCCTAAAGTTTGGACCACATCCATTACCTCCACATAAAACTGGACATCCTTGGTCTTCTTGGTTCCCATGCCTTAATATGCTTATGCAAATGAAAATAAAGCAAAGTAATCATCTCCTTCTCCATTGTTTGGAAGAATGCATGCTTAATGTTTTGATACATGATATCAAATCTCTCTTCTACTCTCATGGTTCAATACCAAAATCTAGTATGGTGGGCCTCTAGAGTTCCAATCATCTTTCTTCCTCTTCCACCAAATGATAGCCCGATCTAGACATCTGCAGGCCTAATTGACTTTGTGTTTGAAAGCTGAATGGTGCAGGAGCACCCACACCTCACCCTCAATCTGTGATTGTTTGATGGTAAATTGGGAGGATAGTTGGTAAATGTAATTATGTTGAGGTCTTTTTGTCTTGAATAAGGTCTAATAGACCAATCTTTTATGTACTTTAGGAATTAGTAGGTTAGGGTGGACAAATGTGCAAAAGCACTCTTGAATTAAATAATTGTTGATATTTCCATAAAGGAAAATTATGTAATAAGTAGTTGGGAGTGTAGAGAAAGAGTCTAAAAGTCATGCTATAAGGGTGTCTAAGTGGTCCTAGGCCTTTAGAATAATAAATTTGCATGATAAAGCTTATTAAGCAAAACCATTGTTAAATACTAGTATTTGTAGGCTTAATAAGGGTTTGGTGGTTCAAAGGTAGTTATGGGAATTGAAGGGAGATGATTCTAAATTGAAATGTATTAAAAAAAATATTCAAGCATATGGTCGCACCCACGAAAGGATATGAAAATCACAGTAAAACCTATCCTGGGAATTCGACATTCCAGCAGGTGACCAATATCTCTTTATGGACATTCATTTACTTGTCAAACCAGGGAACGTATACTTTGAATGGCGCAGCACAATATATGCACTAAGAACTAGTTTTGGTCACAACTTAACAAAAATAAATACTTGGAAAGAATTCTATCTACGCTACAGGAAGGCAATGCAAAGTTCTTTTAACTCAACCATGATTTAACCAAAATAGAAATCATAACAGCTACGACTGAGACTCAAACTATGAACTGGCCTTATGCTGCAGGAACAGGCACAGGGATGGATTCCTGATGCTGCAAGAACAATACAAGACTGAGTTTGTACGAAAACTTTAAAGATAAAATCTAACTGATGATCAACAGAAAAAGAACAACTAACTAACTAGCTACAGATACTTACTAAGTGGACCCCCTTAGCAAGCATCTACTAATTACACAAGTGCTGAACTCAGAACTTCATCAAACTTTATTCATAAACTCAGAATGGTATACATTGCTTTGTTGATATGAAAACTAGCAACAAACCCTGTCTCTTGTCATACAGATTCTACTTTTTATTATTATCATACTAACTCTTACATGATATCTGCTATCTCCCTATCACTATGCTTCTATCTAACTTCTAACCATCTTCTTGCCCACTCGCGCAGGAGGAGCACTTATTTAAAATCAGGAGAACAACTAACTAACTAACCCTAACAAAGAAAGACATGGAAGTAAAGTGTATCCCAAAATCAAGGAACATATTTCATAAATGAATTTATCCATTCAACCCGATCCAGAGAGAATCTAGCGCTCCACTCTTTCCAGATTGATTGTCATTAAAAATCCTTCCCAACGGTTTTGGTCAAAGAGTCTTCGCCAGAGCTTCCTCGAAGTCATGCAGGAAATAGTCTTTACTGCAAGGCCAAGATCGGCTGCGCTTGACTCGATCATACTTTCTTCAACAACCTGCGAAACACAAGGTAACAGATGCGAAAGAAAAGGGTCATGGCACATACACAATATCCGTTCATCAATCACATATTTAAATCTATTTCATCATTCAAAAACTACATGCGATATACCAGTCATTTAGGGAGTCAACGGGGTAATAAATGTAGACAAGACAACACAATAGGCTGTAGGAATATGAAAGTGTTTTGCTACAGGATATCCCAATAAAAGGTTTCAAAAGAGTTTAAACAACCATGAATAACAAAAGTAAAGGTATTAAAAGTTCATCATAATATCCAAACTATGAGCACATTTCGGGCTCATCATCTGCCCCCTACTTAGCCCAATGTTGGTCCTCCAGCATTAACTTTCCTGGTAGTTTATCTGAAATCAGTGGTTGCGGCATGACTCTAAAATGGAGCTCCAAACCTATAATAAAATCCTCTGAAAGTCTGCCACCTTTCATACCTACGAGCTTCTGAATCATCATTAAGATTTGTAGCCTGGTAAGGATAAAGGGGCCACATTAACACAGGAGGTCTGAATGTTAATCACAACCATAGTTCAAATCTCTTTTGAAGTCCCAACTGTATATATATGCTTGATCGTTTAAGAGCTGCTGTGAAATTTAGGGGACTGTGAGGCTCGGACCTTCTTAGCCCAACAGTTAATCTTTCCCACCTTTTCTCACTTCTGGTGTATGACAGTCTCCAAAACGAATATGACTGTTCCTGAAATTCATCATATACCTGTTTCCTGAGATCAAATATTTTCATCCTGGCTGTATTATTGTGAATGCCATATGTTAGAGTAAACCAGGTTTTTAACATTGCATGGGGGTCTAAACTTTGAGGGCGCAATGGAATAGGCTCATTCCTTTTGGCTTCCTCATATGTTTGCCATTGTTTGCCATAATTTGCTTCATTTTCTGCCCATGACATAAATGATCTCAAATGGATATCGCTAATATACAGAAGAGGGTTCCATTCTGTTTCAAATGGAATTAAAAAGCCATGCAAATAAAATTCACACAGAGAATTTCTTAACCAATTAGGGGCTGCCTGGTATGCGTCGTAGAATTCTTTAGTAGTGTGAAGTACAGGATCTTTCTTTCTGGAAATTCTCATTAGTTGGAACCATAAGAATTGTTCCTTAAGGCACAAAGCATAAACTCTGGGTGGTGGTCTACATTCCATAATCTGACCAGTTACTTTTAATATTTCATCCATTTTTCCTTGTAACTCAAGAATTTCCTATTTCTGACTTTCAATTTCCTTTTTCAGTTTCTTCCTTTCTACCTCCCATAGACTTTGTTGCATGTCAGTCTGGGCTAGGTGTCAGAAAGTCAAGGTTTGCAATGTAACTAGTTCCCAGTTAGCTTTGACATATTCCAGAAACTTAATCAAAAATGTCTTCTTATAAACAACAATGGCTTGACAAGTGGCAGGGGGAAATGTAGTTTCACTGGCCACATCCAATTGTTCAGTCTGTGCCTACTCTTGCTGCAGGACGAATTCCAGTTCCTGTAGTGGAGAAGACTGTGCTTCCTCCGAAATCTGCATAGTAGCGACAACCAAGTCATCAAGACTTGGTACCCCTTTTTCATTATGCTCAATTTCCTTTGTCTCAATTTGTTCCTCTTCAGGAACGAATAAACTCTGTGTAGCATTCTCAGACACATTCTGAGAAACATCAAATTTAGACTCTACAAACCCTTCTGAAATTACAATAACCTCTAGTTGAGGTGAAGCAGGGGAGGTCTTACATTGTTTCCTTGTGGAAACTCTTCTTGGCACTGGTGCGGCTGCATGAGGTGTTCTTGTAGCCTTCCTCTTTCTGGTTTGTCTAAAGGGTTCTGCCTTGCCAGAGGATGATAGTGAACTGGTAATAGCAATAGGTGTTGTTGTAGAAGAGACAACTGCAGGGGAAGATGCTACAGGAGAAGGGCATTACCTTTTCTGAGAATGAGGGTCAGACTCTAGAGACTCTTCTACCTTTGTTTTTCCCTTCTCTCTCCTAGTGGTAGACCTAGTTTGTACCTGAGCAGAGGATTCAAGTGTGAGAGCTGTAGGACCAGGTGCTACAAGAGAAGATGACCCTTGCCATGTTCTTCTACTGGTAGACACAATTTCTTCTTTCTTTTTCTGAGGCCATGGGGTGCGTACCCTAGGGGGTTCTGAAATTTGCAAGCTCTTTTGGGCAACGAATTGTTGCCAGGAAAGAGGTGAGACATCTCTCAAAGAGCGTTCAATCAATAATTTGATAAGGCCATGGTGAGAAATAGAATTATCTTTCCCCTGTTGGGTTCCATGGGCACTTTGTTCCAGAAATTTTAACAAGAAATTTGGAACATTTACAACTAACCCATGCCTCATATGACTTAATAATTTGAAATGGTAAGAATGCAGGTAAGAGAAACGGCCTTCACAGGTTAAATACCTGATTATGTAAGTAGCGTATTTTGAATAAGGAGGAGGCAACAATACTCGCTTACATCCCTGCTTGGAGACTTCCAAAGGTCTATCAGTGGGTATTGAAAATTCAGCCCTTGCAGAGGCAGCATCCGAAGAAAAATTTTCTCCAACGGCTGGAAGCCCGATTACTTCAGCAATTCTATCTTCAGTTACAACAACCGTTAGACCCCATATAGTAGCCTCCCTTTCAGAAAGGGTTCTAAAAGATTTGCCAGCAGCCTCCTCATCAAAAGCATTTAAACTCAAGAAGTAGTTTAACCATCCACAGAGGCTGAATGCCTAGACTGTTTGAGGATTTTGCAATAATAACTCATGAGCTACAGGCTCATGTCGCACTAGCTGACCACCCATATTCATAGGTTTTCCCCAACTGAACTCAACTCCCTGCTGAAAATTCAAAAATTTCCTCTCTGTTTCCCTTTCTATTTTGTTTTTTTTTCTTTGTCGTGCCGTCACATTTCTCTTTTTCCAAAAATGAACTTTTTGAACAAGTAGTTTTGATTGTAATTTTCAAGAAAAACATGCAATGAAAAATACATGCGATCATATTTGGAAAGTACCAGAAAAATAATAAAGAAAGGTTATTTGAGCAGTTGTGGCAGCGGCGAAATGACAAGTTTTAAAAGTGGATTACCCCGCCCCCTACTTAGAGTATGACATGTGTCCTTACATGTACTAAAGAATAGGCAGAGATCGGGTAATAATGACTAGTACAGTCATAGCAGTAAATGAATAGAATAAAATAAATCAAATATGCGATAACAAAAGATATGGCATACCTTTGATAAATGTGTGTACATGTTGAGAAAGATGACGGCTTCGGCATGAGTTGACAGTTGGGAATGATATCATAATTAAGGGTGATGTGGATGAATGGGGTGGATGGGTGACGTGGGCGGTCGAGATGAATGGATGGATGGGATGGATGGGATGGAAGATAAAGAAGTGAGATGTGGCGATAAATGAAAATGAAGAAAAAGGGGTTTCCTTAAAAAGAAAACCTTTATTATGAGCATGCTTTTGAAAATTACGGTAAAGCTACAGGAGAAAGGCTAAAGCCTTCAGCTATAGGAAGAGTAGCGGCAGGATCCTGAATGAACTGTTGCATGAATTCTTCTTTTGAAACTAGTTTATGGTACAACCGAAGGCGGTGTCCATTAACCAACAGCTTGAATCTAACAGGATCAATTGTAACAAGTTGAACTGTACCATTAGCAAATACATTCTCAATTTCATACGGCCCCAACCATCTGGTCTGTAATTTTCCTAGACTGTCCTTATACTGTGAGTCGTAAAGAAGAGCCCAATCTCCTACTTTGAACTTCTTCTCCTTAATGTATTTATCATGCCACTTTATTTGTTGATTCTGTATCATTTTAGTGTGCTACAGGGCATGCTTTCGGAGTTCATCCAGAGCATTAAGCTATATGATTCTGTCCTTTTGTGCATTTGTTAAATCCATGTCCAGCTCCAGTGCTGTTCGAAGAGTCTTATGTTCAAATTCTATTGGAATCACAGTTGTTTTACCATACACCATTTCAAAAGGTGTAAATCTTGTAGCAGTCTTCCAGGTAGTACGGTAGGCCCATATAGCTTCAGGTAACCTGGCGGCCCAATCCTTCTTATGCAAATCTACAGTTTTAGTCAAAATGGCCTTTATGTCCCTATTGGTGACCTAAACCTGGCCATTGGCCTGGGGGTGATAAGGAGTTGATTTCCTGTGTCGTATATTGTATTCATTGACTAAAGTTGTGATAAGTGTAGAAGTAAATTGTGCTTCCTGATCTGTTACTATCTCCCTAGGAACACCAAACCTAGTAAATATTTCCTCATATAGGAATTCAACCACTTTATTATCCCTAGCATGTTTCATAGGTTTAGCTTCTACCCATTTTGTGACATAATTTGTGCACATAAGAATGTAGGACTTACCATTGGAAGGTGGGTCAATTGGTCCCACAAAATCCAGTCCCCATTTGTCGAATGGTGTAACTACAATTTGTGGAAATAGAGACATTTCATCATAGCGAGTTGGTCTTCCCATCCTTTGGCATCTGTCACATCTCCTTGTATACTTGGTTGCATCTCTATGTAAAGTTGGCCAATAGTAACCAGTATTTAAAATTTTCATTGATGTCCTTTTAGCAGCAAAATGTTTGCCACATGGCTCATCATGGTTGGCATGCAGTATGTCATGAGTGTCCTCCTCTAGTACACATCTCCTCATAACGTGATTTGGCCCTGTATAAAACATGCAATCTGCAATCCAAGAAAAGTTAAAACTTTTCTCTACCAATAATGTTTTTTTCCTTAGGAGAGAATTGAGGAGGAGTTCTTCCTGTTGCTAGATAATTTTCTATATCAGCATACCATGGATGAATAACCTTGATTGCAAATAGGTGCTCATTAGGAAAGGAGTCTTCAATAAGTGCAGAGTCATCTTGTCTTTGAATTCTAGAAAGGAAATCAGCAACTACGTTGGCTTTACCTGGCTTGTCCACAATTGTAATGTCAAATTCCTGCATCAGCAATAACCATCTTGCCAGTCTCCCAAATATTGAGCTTTTGTTCATGAGATACCGGATTGCTGCATGATCAATGTGGACAAATATCTGATAACCAATGATATAATGCCTAAATTTATTGAGGGCGTAGATGATTGCCAACATTTCTTTTTCTGTAACAGTGTAGTTGAATTCAGCCCCTTGCAGATTTTTGCTTATGTAGTAGAGTGCATGTTCAGTTGATCCATCCTTCTGCCCTAGCACTGCCCCAATTGCATAATCTGAGGCATCAGTATGAATATGGAATGGGAGTGACCAATCAGGTCCTTTCATAATAGGTGCCTGTGTGAGGGCGACTTTCAAGTCAAGAAATGCTTTTTCACATTCCTCTGTCCAAGCAAACTCTGCATCTTTCTTCAGCAGATTGTATAAGGGACCTGCTATTTGGCTGAAGTCCTTGATGAATCTTCTGTAGTATCCTACATAGCCTAGAAAAATCTATACGTCCTTCTTCTTAGTAGGGGACGGTAACTTAGAGATGATCTCAATTTTAGTAGGATCAACCTGAATTCCTGCAGCAGAAATATAGTGACCGAGCACTATTCCCTCCTGCATCATCATGAAGCACTTTTGACTATTCAGTGATAGGTTGTGATCTTCACATCTCTATAGTACTTTTTCCAAGTTAGCTTGAGCTTCCTCAAATGTTGTACCATAAACAGTAAAGTCATCCATGTATATTTCCATGCAATCATATGAGATGTCCGAGAAGATGCTTCTGACTGCCCTCTGGAAAGTTGCAGGAGCATTACAGAGACCAAAAGGAAAAACTGAATAGGCAAACATTCCCCAAGGGCATGTAAAAGTAGTCTTTTCCTAATCCTCAGGAGCAATCTTGATCTGATTGTATCCACTGAAGCCATCCAAGAATGAGAAGTACTTCTTTCCAGCTAAATTATCCAGAACTTGATCAATAAATGGAAGAGGAAAGTAATCTTTCTTTGTTGCTAAGTTAAGTTCTCTGTAATCTACACATACCCTCCATTTTCCTCCTTTCTTAGGAACAATGACCAATGGGGAAACCCATTGACTATTAGAGATTGGGTAGATAAAGCCAGCTGTCAACATTTTCTGCAATTCTTCTTTAAGAATCTCTCTCAAAACTGGATTGATTCTTCTTTGAGGCTACCTGACAGGCTTAAAGTCATTGTTAATATATATGCGATGTGTACAGAGTTTTGGGTCTAGGCCCTTCATATCTCCATAGTCCCATGCAAAAGCTGACTTATGGCTAGTAAGCATTTTGATCATAGATTCTTGTTGCTCACAGGTGAGGTTTATATTAATGCACAAGGTTTTTCCTCCAGTTACCTCAACTTGGGAGGTTAAGTCTATCATAGATACTTCAGACAGAAATGGAATGTCTACCTCATGGGGTAGTAAGGTGTGCAAGCAATCTGTTGCTGCAAGATAATGAGCTGATGTGGACAGAGAAAGAATAGTTTGCAAGGAACATGGATTTTTCTCACAATGAAAGTATTCAGTACCGTAGTTATCCAGCAAGATATTAGACAATACATCTTAGTCTTCTTGGTGTGCAATGAAAGGCTCTCTGGTAATCATCATTAAATTGGCCACATAGTTCACTTCTTCCTCTTCTCCCAAATTTGGCCAAGCAACATCTCCATACTCAAGTTGGGGCAGTGCTAGAGAATATAGAGTAAGTTTCTTTGTGCTATATCCATCAGATATTGTCATGTCACCTGACCTACAACCAATGCAAGCATCAACAGTAGCCAACCAAGGCCTTCCTAGTATGACAGGGTATCCCCCCAATGATGCTTTTGGGGATAAGACCATGAAATCAGTGGGGTATTCCCAGGAATCCAAGGTAACTACCAGGTCTTCGACTACCCCATCAGGTTTGACAGTTGAATTATCAGCAAGCTGTAATATTGTAGGTGTAGTCCTTATTTCTGAAATATTAAGTCTTACAACTAGGTCCTTTGTCATGACATTGATAGCTGCACCAAGATCTACTAAGGAATTCTTAATTTGCAACCCATTAACGTTTATCTCCACAATAGGACTTCCTGGATCTAAATATTTTGGGATGCTAAGCTTCTCTAGCATTAAGTCAGAGAGTTGGCCTATTACATGGATAGTTTGAGGGTCTTTCTTTTTCCTCCCTGGTTTCTTCAAACATGCCTCCTTGATGGCCTTGCCATAGATAGGTACTTCTTTGATTGCTTGGAACAAGAGAATTTTCACACATATATGCTTTAGCTGGTCAAGGATATCAAAGGTGGGTTCCTCTTTTTTCTTCACATTTTCACCTTCCAATCTTTGTGGGAAAGGAGGGGGCACCTTATCAGATGACTTAGGTAATGATGGAATTTGAACTGGCTGATTTGGTTGGGCTTGGTCATTGATATCTTCTTCTTCTTGGTCAATCTCCTCAGGTGGTAATTCTGAGATTATGGGAGGAGATGGTGTGCGCAGCATGGTTCCTGAACGTAAATTAATATTATTCAGGTTAAGAGCATAGGCAAGCTTATGATTAGGATAACCAAAATAGACTTGTTGCTGCTACAGTTGTTGGTTATTTGGATTAGGTGCTGCTTGAGCTGGTAGTTGGGTTGATTTTGGATTCTAACCTTGATTAGGTGCAGGAGGTGGCATAATGGATTACTGCTGGGGTTGCTGCAGGAAACCTGCAGTTGGATTTGACCATTGCTAGACTCCTCTCCATTGGTTAGGCTACTGCCAATTCCCTTGTGGAGGCTGCCACTGATTTTGCTGAGGTGGTTGCCAGTTTCCTTGTGAGGCTTGCCAACGATTTTGCTGGGCATTTGGCCAAGGGTGATTCCACTGAGGTTGGGAGTATGGCCCATAGTTTAGAGGGTACTGATTTTTCCATTGACTATTATATGAACCAAAATTTTGCAAAGGGTCCTGAGGCATACCTTGCCTTGGGGCACATGGCCTCCTTTGTGCAACAAAGAAGACTTGATCATCATCACCTTCTATCATCTTAAAATTAGTAGGCAACTGTTTAGCCTCCATGTTGGCCACCATCTTGCATCTGTAGTCACGCTTCTTCTGTCTACAATGTGGACATAACTCGACCAAGATTGCTTCAGCTTGATCATGTTTCTTCCGAACTTGCATAGTGTCCAACTGTGTAGCCATGTTGTTAATGATTTCCTGCTTGAAATCATACAAAAAATTTGTGATCTCCATTCGGGAAACTCCACTGGAAGAAGATTTACCCACTGTAGCTTGATGACCTCTACCCTTCTTCACATTTGCTCGAGAGTAATTAAGACATATTTTCTTAATATCATCCCAAGGCAGTTGGGTTATATTACCTTCTCCCATCAGGTCCAAAGCGTCTATATAGGCATCACTGATCCCTCTTAGAAAAAGTAGCTTCTGGGAGTCTTCATTGAGAGTATGGTTTGAGTTCTTTTTTAGAGAAAATAAGAATCTTGAAATATAATCCTCCAAACTTTCATCCTCCTTCTGCTGAATTCTGAATATATCGTCTCCCTTACTGCCACTCTTACAATATTCCTTATATTTCTCAAGGAAATTTGTTTGCATGGCTGCCCAACTATCAACAACACCTATTCCCAAACTCATGAACCATCTGAGAGCTCCTTCCTTCAAGGTGGAAGGAAACAACTTCAGCTTGTGAGCATCTGAAGTATAGTCATCACTGCGACAAAGGATATCAAACTCAAATAGGAAAGTTTTCGGGTCCTCCGTAACTAGACCATAGAACTTGGGAAGTAGTGAAGAAGGAATATTTTTAAGATTGTTAGTATCTCGCTGGGGAACAATGGGAGACTCAAAAGTAGGAGGTGGATTAGGTGGGTTATTTGCCATATTTGCTTGTTGGAATATCAGAGCGAATGGATTTTCCTCAGGTTCTTCGTCGGCTGGGTCAAATGGCAGTTCAACAAACAAGTTTTCAGGGAGAAACCTTCCCAACGCGTCTCTTCTTCTATGCATGCAATAGAATGAATGGTGATTTGAAGGATTTTGAAAATTTTGATTAACAAACTAAATTAATGCTAAAAATGACTTCTGACAAATTCTTAGCTTGACACCATCCCTGGCAACGGCGCCAAAAATGGTCGCGCCCACGAAAGGATATGAAAATCACAGTAAAACCTATCCTGGGAATTGGACATTCCAGCAGGTGACCAATATCTCTTTATGGACGTTCATTTACTTGTCAAACCAGGGAACGTATACTTTGAATGGCGCAGCACAATATATGCACTAAGAACTAGTTTCGGTCACAACTTAACAGAAATAAATACTTGGAAAGAATTCTATCTACGCTACAGGAAGGCAATGCAAAGTTCTTTTAACTCAACCATGATTTAACCAAAATAGAAATCATAACAGCTGCGACTGAGACTCAAACTATGAACTGGCCTTATGCTGCAGAAACAGGCACATAGATGGATTCTCGATGCTGCAGGAGCAATACAAGACTGAGTTTGTACAAAAACTTTAAAGATGAAATCTAACTGATGATCAACAGAAAAAGAACAGCTAACTAACTAGCTACAGATACTTACTAAGTGGACCCCCTTAGCAAGCATCTACTAATTACACAAGTGCTAAACTTAGAACTTCATCAAACTTTATTCATAAACTCAAAATGATATACATTGCTTTGTTGATATGAAAACTAGCAACAAACCCTGTCTCTTGTCATACAGATTCTGCTTTTTATTATTATCATACTAACTCTTACATGATATCTACTATCTCCCTATCACTATGCTTCTATCTAACTTCTAACTATCTTCTTGCCCACTCGCGCAGGAGGAGCACTTATTTAAAATTAGGAGAACAACTAACTAACTAACCCTAACAAAGAAAGACGTGGTAGTAAAGTGTATCCCAAAATCAAGGAACAAATTTCATAAATGAATTTATCCATTCAACCCGATCCAGAGAGAATCTAGTGCTCCACTCTTTCCAGATTGACTGTCATTAAAAATCCTTCCCAATGGTTTCGGTCAAAGAGTCTTTGCCAGAGCTTCCTCGAAGTCGTGCAGGAAATAGACTTTACTGCAAGGCCGAGATCGGCTGTGCTTGACTCGATCATACTTTCTTCAACAACCTGTGAAACACAAGGTAACAGATGCAAAAGAAAAGGTGCATGCCACATACATAATATCCATTCATTAATCACATATTTAAATCTATTTCATCATTCAAAAGCTACATGCGATATACCAGTCATTTAGGGAGTCAACGGGGTAATAAATGTAGACAAGACAACACAATAGGCTGCAGGAATATGAAAGTGTTTTGCTACAAGATATCCCAATAAAAGGTTTCAAAAGAGTTTAAACAACCATGAATAACAAAAGTAAAGGTATTAAAAGTTCATCATAATATCCAAACTATGAGCACATTTTGGGCTCATTAGCATGAATGGGGGTTCAATCAATAGTTTTTTTGAAGATTGGTGTTCTTCACAACGCCTAAAACTGTGGAATTTAAAAAATAAATTGAGTTTTTCAATTTCTTTTCTCTGTGTACGGCCTAGTACAAGACTCTTATGAATATAAATTCATGAAACATTGTGGTGGTTGTTCTTAACCTATATTTCAATCTATTTTGATACACCTTTGGTTTTTTTAGTGAAATGAAAATCCATTTTTCTTTATTTAGCCTATATAGACCAGTAGGGTCTGAGTTTACTTTAATTTTTGTGATGGAGCCCTTCCTCCTACTATGGTGAATTGTGACTCGGAGGAAAGGTTTACAATGTGTTTTTTTCAAGTTTCCTTACTCTTTTAATAATGGTAAGGAGTTTATAGGTCTGGTGATGTTGTTTTAGGCTGAGAATGTGAGATTTTGGCTTGAAATGGAGGAACCAAAGTGATGTTTTTGAGATCTACTGATTCTAAAGGCTAGATGATGGTTTATTATGTGTGTGCAGACCCTAAAAAACTTTTTTGATGCTTTGGTGAGGTTTGGAAGGCCTTGGAGTTGTGATATGCTAAAAACCCTAAGTATTTGTTAGGAATTGAGGGTTTTAAGAAATTATGGCTTAGATGTTGAGTGATTTTCTAAAACCTATGTAATTGAGAGTTTTGTGACCTATTTGATGGCCATCCAAGAGCTTGTGGGGTTAGAAGAAGTTTAAAGAGTAGTTTTTTTGTAAAATAGGGCTAATTTTGTAGCCTTTTTGTAGGGTAGTTTGAAGGATCTCCAAGAAATTGTAAAGAAACCTTGTATGTCTGGCTTGGGAATGGTGTTGGGGGTTTGAATAGATGTTGTATTGATGATGAGATGGTCCTTGAGAGGAATTCTCTAAAATTTAAGCCAAATTGTTGAGTTTGGAAGCCTTTTTGTTAGTAGTTGTTCCAAGATGGCCAAATGAAATAACAAAGGTTGTTGATTTACTGAAATCTTATTTGTTTGAGTCTTCTCCACCTTGACTCTTCATCAATAAAGTTTCTCTTGAGTCACCAATGTAGCTCTCTCTTCCTTTTCAAACTCTTTCATTGGTACATATCGTCTCTGGGATTTAATCATTTGTACCACATGGTTGTTGTGCTTTGAATCCTTGCATCTAAAGGAAATTTCATCAACATAAATAGTGCTACTCTCTAAAGGTTAACAATCTCAATCTCACTAATAGTATATTTACAACCATATTCAAAGATTTGGCTTCAAAAGGCTACAAATTCAAATATTGACTTAAATAGCTTTCAAGAGGCTTTAAATAGGCTTTACAAATGATTCTACATCTTTCCAATCATGCCTAACTGTTACTTTTGTAACTAAAATGACTTATTACATTATAAATTAATTGTGGATGTGTTATGACCTTATTCAATTAACAAAAATCAAAACACAAAACTAAATTAAAATATTTCCATGAACCAAATTTGCTCAGTAACCTTGGTGCCCCTACACCAAATTTCATTATTTTAGTAAATGTCATTACAAGTAAATCTCATTACAATGCCGTAGGTACTCTGTTCTCACAGATATTTTACAATGTCACTCATAGATTCGAGATTCTCTTATAATGTCTACATCATAGGTTCTCATTTAGAGGTTAAATTCAAATGAGAAACTTGAGATTTCCTCACAAAGCTTCACACACTCTTTTATAATGGATTGAAATAAAAATTGAGATTTGTCAAGATAATCAAAATAAGGATGTTGCATTGCTTTTTTGGCTAAGATTCTCTTCGATGGCTCCAAAATCAGCATTTTCTGCAAGGAGAGACCAATCAATTTTTACTAGTTTAGTTACAGATAGGAAAAGAAAAAGAATAAAAAGAAACAACTCATGTCCAAAATGGAAATGAAATGAAAATAGATGGAAGGAACTTACAGATAGGTATGGCAGTCTCTCAACTTAGTCACTCCTACTCATACATCTTCACTTCGAGTTCCAAGATACCTATTGCACACAACACCTCTCATGAATCTAGAATGTCTTGAAATTCAAGATGCTCCTATAATTTCTACGTCATAGGTGCTCATGATAAGGTTAAATTCAAATGAATAACTTGAAATTCCATCACCAACCTTCGCACACACTTTTGTAATGGCTAAAAATCATAATTGAGATTTGTCAAGATCATCAAAATAGGGATGTTGCATTGCTTTTATGCCTGAGATTCTCTTGGATGGCTCATAAATCTGCATTTTCTATAATGGGACACCATTCAATGTTTATCGGGTTACTTACAGTTACACAAAGTAAAATAAGACATGATAGCATTGGCATCAAAAAAATTAACATGGATACAAGTATAAATTAATAAGAACGATTGTGCATATACTTACAAATTAATCAAATGAACCATTCAGATTTGTTCTACTCTTTATTCTGTCAAGTATTGCCTCATGGTCAAACTCACGGACCTTCCACAAGGTCCTGTTCAAAGGTCTACCCTCATATTTTCTCAAACAAACATTGGATGCCACAACAAGGTTCGAGTAATGAAGAATCTTACGATGCGTGTCAAAGTCCTCAAATAGCCAATGTTTAACACTCTTATGTGGGTACCTTCTAAGCCACGTTCCAGTAACAAAAACTGAGCCTGTAGGGTATTTGATGTTTTCTCCATCTATAACTGGGGCTTCCAATTTATTTTTGGCCTCAACACAATGACACAAATAATAGTTTTTTCCCTCTTCATTTTCTTCATCTGTAATAACTGCATAAACATGCCCCCCATTGATATGTGCATAAAATCACTTGAAATTAGTCAACATTACAAATACAGTACAAAGTAAGATAACAATATGGAATTTCAAAAACTAAGCAAGTAGATATATTACTTGGTTGAACTAGATTTGATACGTGGTCAAAGTCGATCGATGATTTCATCAGTGTTAGTTCCAATGCCATCAGAGGGTGATATGTGTGAAGTGGGCTAAGATAACTTGTCAACCATTTTTCAACCCACTCCCCTGATTCACAATTATTCCAAGCTTGCATTGTACATGAAGAAAAAAAGCATGCCATCTTATGTGTATCAATACTCCATGAACCAACATTTGAGCTAAGGAAAGAGTGTAGCTCATTCGATCCTATTAGTGTACAACAATCCTCATATGGTGCAATGTTAGTATCATCCATCAACCAAAAAAATCTATGAACTAAAGACGTACCTTCATTACCTAGACCCATCGAAGCATTACACCATTCAAAGATTGAACTTACATCTCTCAACTTTGCACTGTGTTTATACTTTAACTCTTCTCGTGCTAATGCTATTTTCATGCATGCTCCTGCACCATCATGCTCCCCCTTTCCATGCCCGACCTGACAAAAATTCCACGTATGTTGAACACATGTAGTGAGATGCATCCTGCACAACCAGTAGAACATGCGCGCGTTCTTGAACTGTGTTGTACAATTATCCAACCATATTATATGTCGACCGTATGTTATGCCCCTCCGAGCCAAATCACTATAGAACATCTAGAAGCAACCTTGCACAAACTCTGGAGAATGTGTGCGATCATCACTAATATAAAAGTGATACTCCCTCAATACCTTCCTTTGGTCCTTTGTACTATCAACTGCATGAATGAATGCTATGTGCACAAATATTGAAACATGTGTGGAGTTGTAATACTGTGACTGCACCTCACACTGTGGCTATAGAGTGTAGTTCTCTGCAAATTCAACCACTGATAGTATGCTGCCAACTGGAAAGGTGTCATTGCATAGCTTGAATTGTGTGTCTGGCCATCGGGCTCTATGGGTATGCCTTGCATACTCATACACTAGATTCTCACGAAACATGGACATAAATTGATACACTGGAATCTTCTCAATAACCAAATCACACCTTTTTTCTTGAGACCCATATTTTGTAGTGTATGCCACTATTTTATACTTCCCGAAATCTACTAGTTTATGTCCCCCCTCATCTGTGCTTTCCATATGTTGACATACTGGCATTCGTTGCAAGCCACCACAATGCTGGCATGAACCATCCAAGCATGTTGTCCTATAGAATATTTGGCCATCCTCTATTTGACATAATTTTTTTGATAAGAACTCTCTTGAAGATGTTGGTGGGACTTCTATGCCACAATCCTGCAAAACATCATTAGTATGCAAATATAAACATATAGAATGATAAACATCATAATGGTTAGCGAATTCAATATGTAGTCTACATCAACAAGTAGTGCATGTGTGATTTATTTTGACATAAAAAGGTTTAAGCATTTAAAAAAATATTTGAGAAATACTAATTTGAGGATAAGAATTTTGAAATTTATGTAAAAATTGGGTTTGCGTCATATCCAAAAAATGCTTTGGATGTGGCTCACAGTTTTGACTACCGATTCTCCTTCTTACGACATCCCTTTGATTCAGAGATGGCCTTGTATTATTCTTCCAATAATCTTCAATTAGTGTTCTCAATGCTTCAACAACTTTTTTATCTTTATTGTGGTAGTCTTCCCGAGAATGCCCATAATTCATTTGAATCAGTGCCCTCAATTCTTTGTCACCTTTGAATGACTTTTGATAAAAAATTTCTACTAATTCCCATTTGTTCACTTGTCTTTTTAATGAGACTAGATTTCTTTGTTTGATAGCTTACCAAAGTCGATGTAATGACACGTCAGGTGACATTACTATCCTTTGAGCATGAGGTCTTACCCACACTCTCACAAGCATCCATTAGATTCTTCACAATAGTGTTTTCACTTGATGCATTCAATGTTCTCAACCCAAGAGTCTTCATGATGTTTTGTACTTTAAAGCCCACATCATTTGAAAAATAGTTGACATCTTTTGGTCTCATTTAGCTTTTCAAAGAACATTTTCCAAATCTTATCAGCATATCTTCTACAAGTGTGTTCTGGAATCTTACCTTCCATGTGCTGCAAAATATCCTCATCAATATTAATAAAAAACTTTGGCTTTCTACGCAAAATTCTAGGTGGTGTTCTCTTAGGTACATACATCTCAACATTAGCAATTTCATCAATATTTAATTGAGGTGGGCTATATTGCGTACCTTCGACCGAGGGTGGAATAGAATACATACCTTAAGGTTCACGTGGGGATGATGGCATACCTTGTTCGTCAAATCTGAGCGATGATGTACTCTCAACTTCAGATGTGGTGGATGGTGTCCAACCATACTCACTTGTGGTAGATGGTGTCTCTCCATATTTTCTTGTGCTTAATGGTGTCCCTTTGTATTCACTTGCGGTAGAGGGTGTGTCTCCAACTACGGTATCTGCATCTCCCCTAGCACGAGTCTTTCGCATTTGTGCCCTTTATGCTACCAATTTATTCTCTTTTTTACAGTTGAGGTTCCTCTTCAACTAACTTGTTTTCTTCGATTTTTCCCAATTTCTTCTTTTCATGATATTCCCTCATCCATTTTTTCTCTTTATCTCTGAAGGCTTGGAGCTGATCATCTATTAGTTTTTTTCTTTCAACAGTTTGTTTCTTCTACATGGTGAATAATTTTACCTGTGCAAAAATTACTAAGTCAAGTCAAATTAACTAATAGTGAAGGGTTGTAAAAGTCTATTAAAGAGGGAGACCAATGGCCACCTCTTTCAAATGTTAGTTTTCCTTAACAAAATTGAGCTTTTGGTGTCTGAAATTGATTTTTTGAGTTGGGAAGTGTTATTTTATGTTAGATTGAGCATGAGTAGGGTATATTATCCTTGTTTCAATAGTTTTCAAGTTTTGGAGTGTTTGGCAAGTGCTATTTTCAATAAAACATACAGTTTCTAAGCCTAGGGAGAGGGTTTTATGGTTTGGGTGGTAAATGATTGAATCTCTACAATATAATGCTATAATTTGAAGTTTTGATAGATATAAATTGTTTCCCCAAGGTTTGAGGAGATTTGGACAAGTTTTGAAGGTGGTCCCTTTCTAAAAGTGGGCTAATTTGGGCCCTTAAAAGCGTAGAAAACTTGATAATTTGTGCAATTTGGTACAAAAAAAGCATTGGTGATTGTTCGATATGTTGAAAGGATCTGTAATGGGTAAAATAAAGGTGTCTAAATGGTCCTAGGTCTGTAGAACAACAAATTTTCATAATGAAGCTTATTAAGCAAACCATTGCTAATACTAGTACTTTTAAGCTTAATGAAGGTTTGGTGGTTCAAGGGTGGTTATGGGCGTTGAAGGAAGTTGGGAATCCTGATTTGAAAATGTATAAAAACATCATACAAGCCTGAATAAAGGGTTCAATGAATTTCTTTTGAGGATTTGGTGCTCTACTCAACGCCTAAACTATGGAGTTTCAAGTATTTTTTCTATGTTTTCAGTTTCTTTTTCCATTGTACGGCCCAGTACAAGCCTCCCATGATTATTGGTGCATGAGCACCTATTTGATCACATTCCTCCATGAGGTCATATTGAGTTATTTTTTCCATTTTATGTTTTGATATTGTAATAAGGCCCAAGAGGCCACCTTTGTGGTGTTATAAGTCCTAGGATGTTGTTCATTTCTCATATATTGTAAAAATTGTCAAAAGTTTAAAATTAGGTAGATGAAGTGTCATTAAGGTGTTTTGTGAACAAACTAATCAAAAGGTGGTTGAAAATGGTTAGTTTTGGTTGAAAATTTATAAATAAACCCTCCAAAACTCGAATTGGGGGTTGGAGACATCATTTTTGAAGATTGATGAATGGAAACCTCAAATTTTGTTCATTTTCTGATTTTCACATTGTTTCTAGATTGAAGTTGTGATTTGTACGGCCTGGTATGGACTCAAATGATAAAGTATCATATATGGATGGAAAGATCTCTATTTCTAGTTTCCAATTATTTTTGTCTCATTTAATTTTATCAATTTTTGTGGAAGATATGATTATTTTGGTGAGACTTCCTATTCTAACAATATTGTGCAGAATTTATAGTCTAAAGAAGTGTGATGGTACGGAATATAAAGTCTATATTTTGGATCTAAAACCAATTTTATTTTGTTTCCATGTGAATCTACTTTCATTTTCTTCAATTCTCATCAAAATTCATTAAGAATTGAATAAGTTATGAACATTTTTGTGAGGGCAGGTCTGAACCCTACCTAGGGTTTGCAATTTTGGGAAAAATACAATAACTTTCCTTTACACCGTTGGATCTTCATAAGAATTGGAGGAAAAGTCGATAACTATGTTTTCTTCAATCTAAACAGAGAGATTGGCTTCATTATTGGTTTTGTAGAAGTTATTAATGATTGTTCATTTCACTAAATTGTGGGCTGCCATAGTTATGTGTCCAATGTGATATACAATGCCTAATAACATGTGTTATACAAAGAATTTTTTGGATTATTATTGAAGTTTGTGAGATGTGTTGTGAATCCTTCTAGCTCTGCATCAATTATAAATTTATAAATCACTGTGGTTGCAGGTCTTAACTTGGATTCAATCTATTTTGAGACTCCTTTGATTGTTTCGGTGAACGAAAAACTCCATTCTTCACGATCAGCCTATACAGACCAGCAGGGTATGAGTTTTACTTTAATTTAAAGATGGAGCCTTTCCTCCTACTGTGGTGACCTGTGATTCAGAGTAAAGGCCTGTAATATGTTTTTTTCAAGTTTCATGTTTCTTTTAATAGTGGTAAGGCATCTATAGGGCTGGTGATGTTATCTTAGGTTGAGAATGTGAGTTTTTGGCATGAAAAGGAGGAACCAAAGTGGTTTTTTGAGATCTAATGAGGCTAAATGCCTAGTGAAGGTTTATTTTGTTTGATGCTTTGGTGAGGCTTGGAAGGCCTTGGAGTTGTGAAATATAGAAAACCCTAGATATTTATGAGCAAATTGAGGGTTTTTGTATTGGAAACCTATTTGAGCATGCAAGGTCCTAAAACTTGGAAAATATTTTGTTTTGAGACCTAAGTAAAGAATTTTTTGGATTTGGGGGTCAGCTGAGAAGTGAGAAGGTTGTGTGGGGAATTATACCCGATTGAGTGACTTTGATATGCTACAACCTAAACAATGTGAATTTGTTGAAAGAAGAGGTCCTAATGAAATTGTAAATTGTAAATTTGTTTGTAGATTGGAGTTGTGTGTTTGTATGTTGTAGGCCTCCCCCTACTGCATTAGGAGTATATCCCAATTTTTTAGAGACATGTATGAAAAATTTGGTAACATAGACAAGGCAATCAGTTGGTTTGTATAATTGTTTGACAAAATACCTCAATGAAAGCTTTGGAAGCATACACAAAGAAAGTCAATTGTTAAATTTAACAAAATTCCTCAAAGAGATGTGGTTTAAAAATGTAATAGGAAAGTGTATAGAATTGTGTAATTTAAAATGTCCATTGACAACCTAAGGTTGTAACATGACAAACAAACAATTTGATCAACATGGAATAAGAAAAACAACAAAAATGAAAGAAAGCCATACTAGAATGAAAGAAAATGTACACAAACTTCACATACCTAAAAAGCTAAAGTTTCAAATGGAGGAGTTCTACCCAATTATGTATCCTTTGCTTCTTTCCTCAAACTCCTCAAAAATTTGACTTTTTCAAAGTCTTGTTCCCCTCCAAACTTCAATTGTATATCAATTATCACTATAATGAAAACTTGAATTCATATTATATGCCTTTCAACATGAAAACTCTACTATTTCATGCAAAGGTGATGGAAATATCATGAAAAAGGTGGTGGAATCTAAAAATCATGCATGCACACTTCACTCAATCACCAAAAAGCTACTTTTTGTCGGATCACGCACAGAATCAAGAGAATATGCAGAATGTAGGCCGACATAACAGGTATATTGTGTTTTTTACCATTTTTAGTGCAATAAAAAATGTGCTCGCATTATAATGTGAGCACATTATTTCTTGCTAAATGACCATGTCTCTACTTATTCATAACGCGCTCGCATTATAATAAAGTTGGTTTTTAAAAAGATTTATAGGGTAGACGGTTAAGGGTAGAGGGTCGAGAGATAGAGGGAGTGAGTAAAAGAGAGAGATACCTAAGAGAGAGAGAGAGAGAGGAAGGGAGTGGGAGAGAGATAGAGGGGGGAAGGGCCAAGGGTAGAGGGTAGAGGATTTAAGGGTTAAGATTTTAAGGTTTACAATTAAAGGTAGAGGGGAGAGAGAAAGAGGGAGTGACTGAGATAGAGAGAGAGAGACCTAAGAGAGGGAGAGGGGGTAGGAGGGAGAGGGTTGAGAGAGAGAGGGAGGGAGGGTTGCTATATCTTCCACATGCTTAAAACTTTGGTTTTCATTCAAAATTGAAATTGTGTGAGTGGAAGTGATTGTTATAAGTCATCTAAATGTTTATATGATTTACTACTCTATCTAAAAATAGTTTATAAAAGATTACATCATGTTTAAATTATATGGTTTTAAATTATAAAATTCTCACTTAAAAATCATATATTTTCTTTTTGTTTAATTCTAACTTGTCAAAGATAAAAATTACTAATGCAGTTTTGAAAATTATAGGCTTTTTTAAAACATTTTTGAAAGAATGGTTGTTAAAAATTTAAATCAATCATTCAAAAAAAAATCAAAGAAGAGTTGTTAGAAATTAATTCAATCATTCAAAAACAAATTCAAAGAAGAGTTGTTAAAAATCTAAATCAATCATTCAAAAAAAATCAAAGAAGAGTTGTTAGAAATTTAAGTCAATCATTCAAAAAAAAATTGAAAGAAGAGTTGTTAAAAATCTAAATCAATCATTCAAAAAAAAATCAAAGAAAAGTTGTTGGAAATGTAAATCAGCCATTCAAAAAAAAATTGAAAGAAAAGTTGTTAAAAGTTAAATCAATCATGATCAATTTTTCTTTTCTTCATTAACATCTTTTTACATTAAAAACTGATTTGCTATTTTTATCTTAATATATAATCGCATTACAATATTTTTAAGAAAAAAGTGAAAAATTAAATTAAAATTACAATTGATGTACAAATTTCACCATTACAATTATATAAAAATATGAAAACAAAAGAATAAAAAAGTTCAAATAAAAATTAATAGAATTGATTATTAAAACCATAGTATTTTTTTCACTAATGTAACCAAAGAAAAATTAGGTAGAGTCGTGATTAACTGAACTACAATTGTCGTGTAAAATGTTTAAAAAGAATTGACAATTGTAAATAACATATTTAGGAATTATCTAAATTTTCCACACAACTTTGAAACTTATGTGTTCCCACATTTTCTGCATACGAACAAGACTTCAAAAATCACGATTTTAACAGTTTCCACACTCTCAAGACTTTTGTTGTCGTTGAAATTTGTATGAGCGGAAGTGATGAGTGAATGATTTGTTTATCTTACCCACTTCATTGAATATAAACCTTTAATGTGCTTTCCCCCAAGAAACAATTTACATAGAGCCAAAAGTGATTAAGAAGCCTATAATTGTTGTACATCAAAATTTTCCACACATTCCAAAGACTTTGAAAATTATAACTAGACGTCTTCCACTGCTCAAGACTTTGAAAATTATATGAAGGAAACTTAAAATCTCTTATAAATACTCCTCTTTTCTCACCCATTTCCATGCAATGAAGTGTTGTAACCATTAATATTCACATCCTCTCTCAAGATGGGAAAACCAATGTTTTGGGTGCTCGTCTTCCTAGTGTCCATGCTCGCCTCCTCATGAATTAACTTCCCTCAACCACTTCAAACAAGAGCTGTTCAAAGGTATATTTACCATTGACCCCCTTACCTAAAAGTGATTAAGAAAGTTTTGGGAGTTCAATACAATTAGTGGAGGGAATTTTCTTTTCTTATGTATAATTATTCAAGAAATGTTGTCACACTCATCCATAGATAAATAGGCCAAGGGAGGAGAGTCTAGAACCAAATTCCTCTAATAAAAACACCTTGTGAGAAGGAGAGGATGAATTTCAAAATTTAGGGAGGGAGGAATCCTACATGGTCACTTAAATGGAAATTGATGGTGGTAAGTCAAACATGATCCTTGCATATTATGTATGGATGTGCATTTAATAGGTTTTGAATGGAACAACCTAGTATTTGAAATATTCAATACTAGAGGGTCAAGCCCAATTAACTTATAAGGAGGAAGAAGAGGGTCTACATCCTAAGGAAGAGGGCCAAGACCAAAAATGGTAAGATGGTGTGAACAAAATCCTACCATAAGTAAGCTTCCCTATTAGTCATGTGGAAAAAATGATGATAATTTGTAGCCAAATGACTAGTGACAATATAATGATGACACTAGAATGGAAGAACTTTGTAATCAATGAGCTAGACCTAAAGAGTATTGTCTACCTATAATATAAAATCCATTGGGATACCTTAGATAAATCAATAGCAACTAAAAAATTAAGCAAAGTTAATATAGATAAATTCATAGTAGTTGAATCCACCTTTAAAAATTACTGCACCATGTTACCAATAGCTTGTTGGTAAGAAACACACCAAAAATAGAGTGAGGCTAGGTAATAGGATCCAATCCAACATCTTTAAAGATGTAGTAGTGTGGTTGAAAGAGTGAAACCAAGGTTCAACAATAAGGAAATATCAAAGCCAGGTTTACAAACACTGGGTACTCTGGGTAGTTTGATTCTGTTAGGCAACCTTTGCGTTAACTCTTGATCTCTTATAACCCCAATTGTTGTGCAGGATCATGCCTCAGGGTAGAGGTCATGGCCAAGGAAGAGGTTGAGGTGGTGGCTGTGTGGCCAACCGCCAAAGTCCATCACCTTTGAGCTCTCGTGGTTCAGAGCATGAGGAACTACAAAGTTCCCAAAGCAATCCAACAGGTGGTGGTCAGAACCCATAATAGCCTAGTTTAGATGGCTAGTTGTAGCATTTACTAGAGGAGATACTGGGTCGTTTAGGCCCTAGGAAAGTGGAGGAATAGAGGTTGGATAGGGAAAGGGAGAGATCCCCTAGACGTGGGGAAACCATAGCTAAATAGGATGCAGTAGTGGTGGGTCACATGAGAGACCTGTTGAGAGCACGACCTCCCATATTTGATGGTTCTGGTGGGGGTCTTGAGGTAGAGACTTGGCTGATCGATTTGGATAGATGCTTTGCTATGCATCCCTATGGAAATAATACTAGGGCTAGGTGCGCCATCATCCACCTTAGAGGCTTCGCATCCACCTGGTGGCGGCTGGAAGAACATAAATTACATATTGACATCAACATGGTGACTTGGGAATTATTTATGGAGTGATTCAAGGCTTGTTTCCTTTCTGATCATTGGAGATAGTGTAGAGCAGATGAATTCCATGAGTTAAGATAGATGGCAATGTCTGTGGAACAATATGAACATCATATTTACAAGCTCAAACAGTATGCATGGATCGAAAATGATGAGGAAATGCTTGTGCAACATTTTTTCAGGGGCTTAAATTCTCGAATCATTGGTGGAGTTAGGGTCTTTGAGCTAAAGACAATGGAGGTAGCTATTGAGAAGGCTTGCCTTGTGGAAGAAAATATGGCTATGGCATTGGGAGGTCATACATGAGTTCAGATTAACAGTGCTCTAGTATCAGGTTTTGGTTCTAGAGGTGGACAACCTCAAGCTGCAGGGTCTTCTAGGAATTTGCAGGCACCCTCTAAGGGTGGTCTGCAGCAATAGCAGTAGTCATAGCCCAAACAGAACAAATCACAGTCTCAACAGGGAGATAGATCTCAGAGCAGGAAGAACCAAAGCTAGCAGCGTATTGGATAGGATCATTTTGAGTAGCCTGCTCAGAGTGCACAATCGACACCTTCTTAAGGAAATTTCTAGCAGTCGAGTGCACCATCTGGTATTAGAGGGTTTGGAAGAGGCACATGTTGTTTCTCTTGTGGGCAATAGGGACATATTGCAAGACAGTGCCCACAGAGGAGCACTACAGGTTTTAGCCAGAGACCAGTTGCTTCTGAGCCGACAGTGGGCGATGCAGGTAGAACACATTGGGTATTTGTGGCAGTGGAAGCCTTTGCCAAAATTGTGAAATTTGAAAACCCCTGTAGAAAATTTCTTTATAATTACTGTAGAAATTTTCTATACAATTTCTGTAGAAATAAACATTTGTATAAACAATTTTATTTTCTACTGTTCAGTCTTGCTATTATGGCCGACTTAAATATTTGAAATAAATGTTATATATATATATATTATTTATATTAAATATATGTTTAAAAAAAATTCTTGAAGGAAATTATATTCCCGTACGGAATCGCTTTTAAAAAAAAAATATTTAAAAAAAAATTAAAAAAATTAAATGATTGGGAAGGGGGGTCGACCACTGTCGTACCCCCATGTGCAGCCTTTAAAGCTACACACAGTAGTCCAAGGACTGCTATGCAACAGTCCTTTAGATTTTTGTACGCAACCTTGGGGGCTGCGGCCTCCCCTATGGGGAGGTTTGCAACCTCCCAAGCTCCACTTTTATTTGTTTAGAATTAAAAAATAAAAAAAAATAAAAAAATTCTTACCCTAATAATTAATCGGGTAGGTAAATGAGTTAATTAGATTGTCCCTTGTTACTAACAATATTATATTGGTATCATAGTTAAGTAGTCCCAACTATGTAAGTATCATGGTTGAGACCTGCATGGGATATAGTGACTAGTTCTGTAGAGGTCTTGAGTAGCCTAAAAGAAAAGTGTTGAGACTTCAGTGACATGGGAGGATGCATCCCGAATTAGAGAGGTGTACCCCTATTTATTTAGTGGCTTCCAGGAGTAAGCCAAGTTCTAGGGGGGAGGATGTGATACCCCTGTTGGTATGTGGCAATTGATCATGCTATACTATATAGCCCATGGTATACTATACTAATCAACGAAAAAATAAAAATTCGATTTTGTAGAACCCAAAATCTGGAAGCTTCTCAGCTTGATAAAAAGGGGTTCAGATGGGTGTTACTATATGATGATAAAAACATGATTATTCACAAGATTGTAATAGGTTTGCATCTATAATAAAAGTATTGGATGGCTGCGGTTTGGTGGATGTAGCCCGGATTGGGTGAACCACCTTAAATTCTTTGAGTTATGATTTATTCTGTGTGTGTTTTAGTTTCTCTGTTTATTAATTAAATCTGCATTTAATTGTTATATATCTACCATTTCTAACCCTAACAAGTGGTATCAGAGCGGGTTGTGTTTCGATTACTATCTGTAGGAAGGTCTCATGGTTGAGTGGGAGTAATGGCAAACGAGGGTAAGAAGGTTGAGAAGTTTAATGGGCAGAACTATCAGTTATGGAAGATGCAGATGGAGGACTATCTCTATCAAAAGGATTTATGGCGGCCATTGGAAGGGAAAACCAAAAAACCCGCCCCAATGTCTGATGAGGACTGGGAGATTTTTGGATAGAAAGGCTCTTGGTAGTATTCGTTTATGCCTGGCACAATCGGTGGCATTCAATATTAAAACAACAAAGAGAACTCAAGAGTTGATGGAAACCTTGGCGAAGTTATATGAAAATCCTTCTACTTCGAATAAGGTATTTCTTATGAAGCGTTTATTTAATATGAAAATGGTAGAAGGTGGGTGAGTTACTGATCATTTAAATGAGTTTAATACGGTCACTAGTCAATTAACTTCTGTAAAAGTAAACTTTGATGAAGAAGTTAGGGCTCTTTTGATTCTGTGTTCTTTACCTGAAAGCTGGAATAGCTTGGTAATGGCTATTAGCAATTCTATTTCTGGTTTGAATACATTGAAATTTGATGATGTTGTTGGTGTTATTTTGAGTGAGGAAATTCATAGGAAAAGCTCAGGTGGAACATCCACATCAGGCAGTGTTTTGAATGTAGAAAGCAGGGGCAGAACAAAGGAGAGAGGAAACAATTCTGGAAATCGTGGGAAGTCATGAGGAAAATCAAAGGACAAAAGGTCCCAATCTAGAGACAAGAGGGATTCTGGTACTGTGGTAAGCTGGTCATTTAAAGAAAGATTGTTGGTCTCAGAAAAATAAAGGAGACAAAAAGGAAGTAAAGAAGCAAATGTGGTAAGTAATAAATCTGATGAGGATGCTTTGATTCTTTCCCTTGATAATGCTGATGATTCTTGGGTGTTAGATTCAGGGGCTTCATTTCATGCTACCCCCCATAGAAGTTATTTTCTTGATTATGTCCAAGGGGATTTTGGGCTGGTTTATTTAGGAGATAATGAACCCTGTCAGATTGTTGGAAAGGGAAGAATCAAGATTAAGTTGCAGAATGGGAATCATTGGCTACTACGTGAGGTAAGGCATGTTCCAAAGTTAAGCATAAATTTAATTTCAAAGGGCAACTAGATGATGAAGGTTGTGTTGTTACATTTAGTGATAAAAATTGGAAGGTCACAAAGGGTACCTTAGTGGTAGCAAAAGGTGTGAAAGTAGGCACCTTATATCTTTGTACAGGTCATACTGTTCCTTCTACTTTAATTGTTACGAAAAAGGTCAATGTTCAAGAACAGTTGTTGCAGTTCAGAGGTAGAAGATCATACAGTTGTTGTGGACTCTGAATCAGCACTGTGGCATAATAGACTTGGGCACATGAGTGCAAAAGGTATGAAATTACTTCATTCAAATAATGTTTACCAGGTCTAAAATGTGTTAATATGGATTTATGTGAAAGTTGTGTGTATGGAAAACAAAAGAGAGTAAGATTTCTCAATGATGGAAGCAAAAGAAAGATGAGAAATTGGAGCTTGTGCATCTGATGTATGGGGACCAGCTCAGGTATCTTCTCTTGGTGGCTCTCTGTATTATGTTACATTCATTGATGATGCAACTAGGAAGGTATGGATTTATTTCCTTAGGAAAAAATCTGATGTATTTGAAACTTTTAAAAAATAGAGAAGCTTGGTTGAGAATGAGACGGGTAAAAAACTAAAATGTCTCAGATCTGATAATGGTGGTGAGTATTGCAGCAAATAGTTTGAATATTATTGTTCCTCTAATGGTATTCAGAGGAAGAAAATGGTTCCAAGGACTCCACAGGAAAATGGAGTGGCTGAGAACATGAATAGAACAATAATGGAGCATGCACAAACTATGAGATTGCATGTTGGGATGCCTTTAAAAATATGGGCAGAGACTGTAAACACTGTTGTTTATTTAATTAACAGAGGTCCCTCTAATCCTTTGGGTTGTGGTATTCTAGAGGAAGCGTGGAAAGGTAAGAAGGTGAGTTATTCTTTTCTCAAAACCTTTGGTTGTGAAGCATTTGTACATGTAGATTCTGAAAATAGAACCAAGTTTGATGCAAAATCAAAGAAATGTATATTTGTTGGATATGGCATTGATGAATTTGGTTATAGGCTTTGGAATTTTGAAAATCAGAAAATTGTGAGAAGCAGGGAAGTCATATTCAATGAGAAAGAGTTTTACAAAGATTTGTTGCTGCAGCATGAGAAGAAAGAAAATGATTATGCAGTGTTGGATGATATTACAAACAATGATGTTTCAGTGGTTCCTTATGTTGGGCAACAACAACAACAACAAATACCACAAACTCCAATTAGACGATCTTCAAGGATAAGTAGACCTCTAGAAAGATTCTCTCCCTCTTTGTATACTATTTTGTTAACTGATGCCGGTGAACCAGAATATTATGATGAAACTATGCAGGTGGATACCAAGGTTCAGTGGGAGCATGGAATGGAAGCAAAAATGGACTCCTTGCTAAAAAAATAGACTTGGGAATTATGCAAGTTGCCTGCAGGTAAAAAGGTTTTACCAAACAAATGGGTTTATAGGCTGAAAGAATAGGATGGAGGTAAGAAGAGATTTAAAGCCAAATTAGTTGTAAAGGGATTTGCACAGAAAAAGGGCATTGATTTTGATGAGATTTTTTCTCCAGTTGTTAAAATGACTTCTATTCGTATTGTTTTAAGTATTGTGGCTGCTGAAGATTTACATTTAGAACAACTTGATGTTAAAATAACCTTTCTCCATGGTGATTTGGAAGAGGAAATATATATGGACCAACCACAAGGATTTGAGGTCAAAGGTAAGGAGAAACTAGTGTGCAGATTGAAGAAAAGTTTATATGGTTTGAAGCAAGCACCTCGGCAATGGTACTTGAAATTTGATAGTTTTATGGCTGAGCAAGGCTACAACCGGTGTAATTCTGACCATTGTGTTTATTTTAAGAGGTTGGATAATGATAGCTACATTATTTTATGTTTATATGTTGATGACATACTTGTAGCAGGGTCTAACATGCATCATATAAGTGAGCTAAAACAACAGATAGCAAAATATTTTTCTATGAAGGATTTGGGGGCAGCAAAACAAATCCTTGGTATGAAAATTTGTAGAGATAAGAAAAACAAAAAATTATTTTTATCTCAGGCTAATTATGTTGAAAAGGTGTTGCAGAGATTTCATATGGAGAATGCAAAATTTGTCAGCACACCTTTTCCTAGTCATGTTAAATTGACTAAGGATATGTGTCCAAAGACACAAGAGGAGGAAGAAAAAAATGTCTAAGATACCATATGCTCCAGCTGTAGGAAGTTTAATGTACGCCATGATATGCACGAGACCAGATATTACACATGTCGTAGGAGTTGTTAGCATGTATTTGAGTCATCCCAGAGTTGAGTATTGAAATGCGGTAAAATGGATTCTCAGGTACTTGAGAGGTACATCCAATAAATTTTTATGTTTTGGGGGCTCTAACACTGATTTAAAAAGCTATATTGACTTAGATTTGGCAAGGGATATAGATACCAGGCATAGTACCACAAGTTATGTATTTACAGTTTGTAGGACAACAGTGAGTTGGATTTCTCGATTGTAAAAGGTGGTTGCTTTATCCACCATAGAGGTAGAGTATGTTGTTGCAACAGAGGCGACAAAGGAGATGATATGGCTGCAACTTTTCATGGATGAGTTGGGAAAACAACAGGCTGAAAATTACTTATTTACAGATAGCCAAAGTGCTATACATCTTGCAAAGAATTCTGCCTTGCATTCTAAAACAAAACACATACAGTTGAGATATCATTCCATTCGGTCGGTGTTGGAGGATGGACAGGTCAAGCTGGACAAGATACATATAGATGTTAATCTAGCAGATATGTTTGTGAAGGCGGTGACAAGGGAGAAGCTGAGATCCTCTTCAGCTTCAGTTGGCCTTCAAGGTTGAATTCAAGTATAACAAAGTAGCAGGGTCCAAGGTACTTATTTCTAGTGGGAGCTGTAATTGCAGCAGTGTCGTCTAGAATCAGTCTCCGAGTAGGAGATTGTGTTGGTGTGGAGCCTGATTAGTCTCCAAGTGGGAGATTGTTGGTATGTGGCGACTAATCATGCTATACTGTATAGACCATGGTATACTGTACACCCCGACATGTATCCTTGCCAGGATTCGGGGCCGGGCTGGGCCCCGGGTGGGGGTTCGAGGGCGGCAGGCCCCGAGAAAAAAATTCTTCCTACTTTTTCGCATCATCACCGAAAAGGGGAAAAATCAACGAAAAAAGAAAAATATGATTTTGTAGAACCCAAAATCTGGAAGCTTCTCAGCTTGATAAAAAGGGGTTTGGATGGGTGTTACTGTATGATGATAAAAATGTGATTATTCGCAAGATTGTAATAGGTTTTGCACTAGATAATAAAAGTATTGGATGGTTGCGGTTTGGTGGATGTAGCCCGGATTGGGTGAACCACGTTAAACTCTCTGTGTTATGATTTATTCTGTGTGTGTTTTAGTTTCTCTATTTATTAATTAAATCTGCATTTAATTGTTAGATATCTATCATTTCTAACCCTAACAACCCCTCGGGTTGTTGATTCTCTTTTGTGTTAATTTTGTACTTGGTTTGTGATGGTGATTAGTTCACCAGTTTTGGTTGTGTGTGGATTTATAGTTTGGTTGGCTTGCTGCACTTGACATTACTTATGATGCTTGATGATACATTATGTAGTGATTATGTTATTTGGTTATATTATGGTTTCTTTAATAATAAATGTGGAGATGTGATTCTATATATTTCTATGGTTTTTGATGTGTTTGCTAGTGTGTCTTGGTGAAAGGACAGAGTGGCATCACTTGCTTGCAAGTTCCCTATTACCCCGTGATTACCTTTCATGGTGTGTCTATAATGGAGATTTACATGCTACTTGACATTTGTTTCTATGCAAGATGCAGGTACTGGACACCGACTCCACCTGCTTGTCAGGTTTGAGCGTGTCCCATAAACCCAACGGGTATGATGTTGAAAAGGGAGTTGATAAGGAAGTGTCCCCATCCCAAGTTCATCACCTTGTTGTGAGTCTGATGTTGTCTTTGTCTCCAACTTGTCTTTGTTTATGTTTGGGTTAGTGTTGATTATTTATTTTAGTATGTAAATGTTTGTGATTTAATTAATTTTTATTTGTGTGATTAATTAATGTTATTTAATTGATATAGTTATTTGTAGATAATTATGGTTAAGAAAATTGATTAATGTTCTTGATTAAGTGGATAGTTTAAACAAAATATTAGTTGCTTTGATGTAAATAAGAATTTTAAATTTGCTTAAGGTAGTGGTATTGATTTTTGAATTTTTAAGTTAATCAAATAGCTCATAATGCTATATTATTATTAAAAATAAATAAATAAATAAAATAGTTGATTTTTATCAGAGGATTTACGGAAATGAGTGGGGAATTTAATAAAATTCTTTTTTTAAAAATATTCTTGGAGAGAATATTGGCATGTGGTGAATGACAGGAGGCTTCTTCACTGAAAGAATTTGGCTGTAGAATAGTGTGTGGGGTTTTGGGAGTTTTATGGTTTTTAAAGAAATTTGAGGAGGATTACAAAAGATTTTTGGGCTCATATTTTGCTTCAGGCTAGAGGTGAAGTTTTTTGGAAGGATTTAGAAGTTGGAAATTTCAGAGGTGAAGCTTGGCTCCAACTCTTGCTCCTTCAAGCTTCAGGAAAAACAGGTTCTTTTTCTATTTGTTTAATTGTTTTCTTGTTTTGAAAAGATTGCCTGATATTGTCTACGTAAGAGGAAATTGTCGTGAATTAGTTGTAACCCTTTGTAGAAAATTTATTAAAAGTTCCTCTGTAGAAAAACTATGTTCTCGGCTGTTGAAGTTTTGCCGTTATTATTTTGTTACCTCTGTAGAAAATTTTACAGTAAAATCGGAGAACCTCATGAAATAAAATATATTGTTAAACAATAGGAAAGTTAGAAAAGAAAACAATTGAAAATCTCTGTAGGTTGCAAATGGATTTCTCTGTGAAAACCCCTGTGGAAATTTTCTTTCTACTATGTAAATAATTAATTTTTCTACTGTTGAATCTTGCGGATATGCCCAAATGTAGTATTTGGAATAAGTGTTATATATATATATATAATGTAAATTATATATATATATATAATGTAAATTATATATATATATATATATATGTATATATATTATGTTTTTGAAAAAAAAATTCTAAAGAAATTACGTTCCTGTACGGAATTGAATTTTTTTAAAATTAATTAAAAAATTAAAATAAAATAAAATTTACTCTGTGCAGACAATTTGTATTGTCTGAGATTGATTTTTTTTTAAAAATATATATTTAAAATATTATAAAGAAAATATATAAATAAAAATATATTTATGGGGGCGGGGATGGCTGACTGCTGATGTACCTCCCCAACCCGTGGTGGAGTGCAACCACCATGGTTGCGCACAACAACCATAGGCTGCTAGGCGCTTGGTGGGGTTGCAGCCTCCCCACAGGGAGGACGTTGTCCTCCTAGGGGCTACGAAATGCTTAAAAATATTTTTCTTCTTTTTAAATTCATTTAAACTAATATTTAAAGATTTAATTATATTAAATTTAATTCAAATTAAATTTGTTAATTTATATTAATAAATATGTATATATATATACATATATATATATATGTATATGTATATGTATATGTATATGTATATGTATATATATATATATATTTATATGAGTTATAATTAGGTGGATTATTTTTATAATGTTAATTTAAATTGTGATAATAAATGTAATATATATATATATACACACATTTGGTCAAAATTATGGAAAAATATTACGTAGGTTATTTATAAGGTCTTCATGTTTGTTACTAGACAAATTGAAAGGAGATATTTTAACAAATCCAATCGAGTGCTTTTAATTAATGAAATAAATTGAGTAAAATGATAGTTTAACTTCTATGATGGAATTTCATGCAAAGAGTTATCTTAATGTGATTGTTCAGTATAGTAAATTTGCATTCTTTAACAAAATATTGATGTTGAATAAATATTTAGTTCTTTGATTTTCTTTGAGTACTTTGTCAATTTTCTTGAGATCAGATATAAGCATGTGGAGACCCTTAAGCTTGTCGACCTTTTAATAGGAGATAAGGTTATTGTTAAAACTTCCAGAGGCATGGGAAATTGGTGGTTTATTATGTGAATTTTTAGATTGATACTTGTTTCCATTTTGATTATAGTTGTGATCTTGAGTTTACATTGGGTTGTACTGTTTCTGTTTTGAGAGTTGATTCATATGACTTTTGGCAAGATGGTTTTTCCTCATGGTTGTTCTATTTTGTGTTTTAGAGTACTTGTGGGTACAACCCCTTGGAATTTTTTGTTATGATTTGGGTTTCTAGGGAGAGTGGCTCTACGTGGGTGTCGACGCACAAAGGGGCTGTCAGGATAACCCATGTTAGAGTTTGAATAATAAGTGATAACTTAATTAATTAATTAGGGGATGGGTAGTTAAACATTAACAAGATAATTATGGATGTCTCGTCTACCTGTTAGGGCTTTCATAGACTAAAGGTGGGCCGAGAAGGCCGTGGTTCGCATAATCGTGACCTCGTCTTCATGAGAGGTTAACGATTCCACATGAGTCACCCTATGGAGCAGCACCTTGAGATAGGCGGTTAGAATAACCATAGATGGAGGTGGAACCTTGTGATAGGTTGTCTAGATAATCCATGTAAGGCCATGATGCGATAATACTCTCCTCTAGCATTCCCTTTGAGTTGTTTTATTGAAATTCTTTTGAAGTGGTCTATTGATATGTTTGATGATTTATTGTTGTCATGTATAGGAAGTGTCCTATTGTTATGTTTTGGAAGTGGTTGATTGATATGTTTGGTGATTTATTATTATGTCTTGGAAGTGGTTTTTGATCTTATGTTTCCCTTTATGTGTGTTTTTGCTTTGCATGCTTGGAGTTTAGAATTGTGTATTTGTTTAGATGTTCTTGGTTGGGGACCCTTTCTTATATACTCCTAGCACGGGGGTGGCCGGGTGGAACGTGCTACGCACCTCGTTGGGTTCCCTATTCTTCATATGTACCTTTTAGTGTAGAGTTCACTGAGACAACTTGATCCAGAGTTATATGTTTACAGATTTATATTCGTACTTTTGTCATACATTGTATTTTGGTATGTTACTCTCCCATGTACTAGGTAGACTTATGATTTATCCTTTGGTAATTGCTCAATGAGATGTACTTGTAAATTGATGTAATGTATAAACACAATATGCAGTTCATTCTTGTATCATAATTGTTAATATCGTTAAGGTTGTGTTATATCTGAGAAAATACGTTCTTTATATTTCCAAGTAAAATCTATTATGAATGCAAGTATGGTTTCTATGTGGATAATACTTGTCTTATTGCTTATCTTTAATAAATGTATAAATGAAAACATGTGAATGAATGAGTTACGTTATTAGAATTGGTAATTACTTTTATTAGATTTGTTATGGGATAGATTACGTAATGTCACATCATGTACCCCAAGGGATTTAGGTGTTTAATTTGGAATCATTAACCATGTTAGTTGCATTAGTAAACTTAGTGTTTATACTTTATGTTTTCAAAAAAAAAAATTGTTGCATTTTTAGTTGTCCTTTGGGGTTTGCGCAACGGGGAGTTATAGGAAGCATTGACCCCACAACCAAACCCCTCATCCATCACCATATTTCTATAGGAAAATTGTATAAAAAATAATAATAAAAACCCCTTACATGGGGTAAATTTTAAAATTCCTTGCAATAAGGGGTTGCTACTTCTTTGAACATGGAAGGTGGAGGTCAAGGAGGCTAAACCAAATGTCATTAAATCTAAAAAACAAGTCTTTCTTAGCATAATCGATATCTTCATCCAATACATCCTATTTATAGACAATAAGGGAAGTTTGAATGCATGGTAGAGGAAAGATCTTCCTATGTGGCGAAGATTATCCTCTTGCAATAGAATTCATAGCATTCTTGCTAGATGTGGTTGCCACATTTAAAAAGGAATTATGACATCCAAAATAATGTGACTCATCTTTCAAAGGGAAACCAAAAATAGTGATATTCAAAGAGAATTCCTTAAGAAAGTTAATAGTAGAATCTCGTTCACAACATCACTAACCTCTACAAATATCCCCAAACCATGTCCATCCCCATCACAAATAGGAAAGGGAGAGCGAGGTGTATCCTCTGAGGATTCCATAAGATGTCATAAAAAGAGAAAGAGAGATGCTAGAGAGTGGGAGCACTATTGTTAATTATAAATGTATATAAATATCATTTTTAATATATATCTAAACTATTAAATATATAGATAAGAAAAATTAACAATTTTTTTTAGTTGAAAGGTTATTTTATTTGTGATAATTTTTAAATAAATTAATGAATAAAGTTATTTACTTTGATTTTTTATAGTAATAAAGATAATAATACAATACATGCAAACAATTATAAAATGATTAAATCAATATATTTTGTTCCACTCACAAATTGATGTATCATTAATAGTATGCTTATTATGAAATAATATTAAGACAATCTGAATTTCATATAAAACCCTTTAAAAATTTCTAAATTCTTTATATATTAACCATTTAAGTAAATTTAAGCACTTTCAATAATGAATATGATATTTCCTTTCAAAATATAGAAATTATAAATTTGTAGGTACACTTTTTTTTAAAGATGTTAAATTAAGAAAAATACAACTTTCTTGAATTATATGGTCTTGTTATTTTCTACTCTATAAAAGAAATATGAAAATATATTATTCGTAACCATTAATCAACACAATTATTAATATGACTTTGAAAATTCTCAATTAATAGTCATGCAAATTTTTAATTATTTATTTCTTACTTCTAAAAAGATTAGAACTATTAACGTGGCTTTGAAATTTCTACTCTACCCTAGAACATTTTTCAAAGGGTTGCTAAAAATCTAAAAAAATAATTTAATAAGTTTTTTTGAAGGAATCATTGTTAAAAATCTATATTCACAAATCAAAAATATTTTTCAAAGCAAGATATCAATCTAAATTCATAATTCAAAAATATTTGTCAAAAAAAATTGTTAAAAATTCAAATCAATCATTATCAATCTTGTCATTTATTATGATTTTTTTCACACTCAAGACTGTCTTATTATTTTTATCTCAATATATAATTAAAATTAAGTAAACCCTATCATGAAGATGAAATTTTTTCCATTACAATTATATAAAAATCAATGGGAAAACATGAAAATATGAAAAAAAGAGAATGGAAAAATTCAAACCAAACATAATTTACTAGCATAATTTATTGAGGTAAAATTGATTAGTAATGTTGAATATAATTGCAAATCAAATGAAAAAGATATTGCAGAAAATAAAAGATTAAAAACAATCACAAAACAAGAGCACAAAATTTATCGTGGTTCACCATTAATAAATGGCTATGTCCACACTCAGGGATTATCTCTTATTAATTCTCAAGTTCTAAATGAATTACATATTCAGCCAACAACATATTAATAAAACAGTCTTCAACCTCAATAATAAGAAAAAATCTATCAAAAAGGATTACTTCTAATTTTGTGAATACATGTAAAAAGAAGCCAGTCGTAAAAGACATCCTTTTCAAATATGGGAGAGAAACTTGCCAATTTATACAAAAGGCAACCTTATCAAGAATCTAGATAATTTGGGCTTCACTGAACCCAACAATCTCCCACTTGAAGACCAAATTGCTACTCAGAGATATCCCACCGTTGCAGAGTTAATGTCAGAGCTGCACAAGTTCGAGAGAAGCTCTACAAAATTTGAACTTCTCTTTGGGAACTACCTTTGTCAACATGTCACCTGGATTCAACTTTGTGTCAATTTTCTCCACCTGCAGCTTACCCTCTTCAGTACAATGGCGAATGAAATGATATGGAAACTCTATATGCTTCGTCCGATTGTGAAAGGTTGAATTCTTGGACAAGTGAATAGCACTATTGCTATCACAAAAGAGAGTAAAAACAAATTGTGAAAACCATAAATCACCTAATAACTGCTGCAACCATATCATTTCCTTGGATCCTTCAGAAAGAGCAATATATTTTGCCTCTGTAGAAGAAAGTGCAACCACCTGTTGCAACCAAGAAACCCAACTGATTGCTGCCCCGACAAAAGTGAAAAAATAACTGTAGTAGAACGTCGTTTATCGAAATCTCCAGCCATATCTGAATCAACATAACCTCGTAGATGAATGTCCTTACCACCAAAACATAAACTACGATCAGAAGTACCTTTCAAATACCTGAATATCCATTGTATTGTCTGCCAATGTTGTTTACCCGAATTACTCATAAATCTTCTCACAACTGCCACTGCATGAGAAATATATGAACGAGTACAAGTCATGGCATACATTAAACTTCCAACTGCTAATGAATATGAAATACGCTTCATGTGTTCTTTTTCTTCTTTTTTTTTAGGAAACATAGCTGAGGATAACCGAAAATGATCAGCCAAAGGAGTACTAATGGATTTGGCATTCTGCATATTGAATCTATCTAAGATTTTAAGAATATATTTTTCTTGAGATAATCTAAGTTCTCTCTTTTTTCTATCCCTGATTATATTCATCCCAAGAATCCTCTTTGCTGTCTCTAAATACTTCATGGCAAATCTTTGAGAGAAATGTTGTTTCAACTCACGAACTATCCTCACACCATTGCCAGCAACCAACATATCATCAACATAAAGTAATAAAATAAAAAATTCATCATTTGGAAGTTTCTTGTAATAAACAAACAGGTCTAAATCACAACAAATAAAATTTTGTTGAGTCATGAAGTTGTCAAATGTTAAATACCACTGCCTCGGGGCTTGCTTGAGCCCATACAAACTCCGCTTCAATCTGCAATATAAACGTTCTTGACCTAGCTTTGCAAAACCTTCAGGCTGCTCCATGTATAATTCCTCTTCAATATCTCCATGAAGAAAAGCTATTTTGACATCTAATTGCTCAAGTTCAAGATCCCAAACAGCTACCAAGCCTAACACTGCTCGAATGGTCTACATTTGCACAACTGGTGAAAATATCTCATTGAAATCAACGCCTTTTTCTTGAGCAAAACCCTTCACAACCAATTTGGCCCTGTAATGATTATGACCTCCATCTTCCTCTTTCACATGATATACCCATTTATTCTCCAGTGGTTTGTGATTTGGAGGAAGATGAACCAAATCCCATGTATCATTTGCATGCAAAGACTCCATTTCTTCATTCATTGCCTCCATCCATTTTACTAAATTTGAATCTTTGCAAGCTTGTTTAAATGTTGCGGGCTTTGCCTCACCACAAAGCAACATTTCATAATCATAACTAGTAGATAAAAATAACTCATAATCATCATATTTATTTGGTAGCTTCCTCTTTCGGGTTGTTCTCCGTAATTGTGGACCAATTTCTGACTGTAAAACACCTTGTTGCTCTACATTTTCCTCATTATTCTGTAAATGACCAACAATACCCTATTTTTCTACAATCCCCTATTTCATTTCTCCAATTTTTTGCCCCTGTACACCTCCATGAGATAGAGATTTATAAAAAAAAAAGCCTCTTATAACAACATTTGTTTGAATTGGAGGCTGCAAATTTCCATGAAGAGGTTGCGTCTCAACCAAAGGCAACGATGGAGCTAGTGGAGAGTGCGAATGAACTAATGGAGGTAGAAACAAGTTCAATTGAGGCACATAAGGCATCACTTCATGTGGCAAGGTCAACGCACCATTTAGGAAAGGCTGTGAATGAGCCAATGAAGGCATCAACATCTCATTCAAAGGCAACGTATTAAAGATTGATGGTTGCGTGTTGATTTGCAATGGAAACAAATCATTATGTAGAGGCTATTAATTAAACAAAGAGGGGGTTGGCAGAGGTTGCGAAGTAATTGTTAAAGGCTGTGAGGAAGTAACTAAGGGGTGCATAAAACCTATCACTGGATGTGTTGCAATTTGTGAGGGGGCCTTTTGAATAAGAGACTGTGTTGAAGTGGATGGAGGCAATGATAAATTGGAACAATGGCTAGTGATGACAGATGGCTGTGAAGAAACAACTAAAGGCTAGGAGAATGAAACATAAGTTTTCTTGACATGGGCATTATCAAATAAATCAACATCAAAATAATCATCTGAAGATGTGTCCTGAGGCTACAAACCTGAGAATTTTTTCTCATTGAAGACAACATCCCAACTGCAAACAATATTTTTGGTGACGGGATCCCACAACCTGAAAATGAATTGATCTTCTCCATAGCCTATAAAAATGCAACTTTTTGATTTGAAATCAAGCTTCATTTGTTGTTCTTTGGGAATATGTATGAATGCTTCATAGCCAAACACCCGCAAACAATGATATGGAATTCTCTTCCCAAGCCACCTCTCCTCTGGAATATCAAAATCCAAATGGGATGATGGTGCATGGTTGATCAAATATACTACAGTGTTGCACACCTCTACCCAAAACTTTTTTCCCAAACCAGCATTGGAGAGCATGCATCAAACTCTTTCTATAATTGTCTGATTCAACCGCTCAGCTGCACCATTTTCCTAAGGGGTGAATGGGACGACCTTTATTCTATGAATGTTGTTGTCTACACAGAAATTATGAAACTCTGAGGAGAAAAAATCTCCTCCATTATCATTTTTTAGACATGTAATTTTATGCCCTATTTGATTTTCAACAAGAGCCTTAAAAAATTTAAATTTTGAAAAAACTTTCAATTTTTTATTTAACATGTAAATCCAAACTTTTCAAGTGTAATCATCAAGGAATGTGACAATGTAATTTGCACCACCAAAATAAGTTACCTCAGTGGGACCAAAAATGTCTGAATGTACAAGTTCCAAAGGAGTGGCTTTCTGATCATGACCTATCCTCAAGAAGATGGCCCTACTCTGTTTTCCATAAAGGCAATGTTCACAAAACTGTAAATCCACTTATTGCAAGACGGGAAGTTGATCTCATTGAAACATTACTTCAAGCACTTTATTGCTAATGTGACCAAGCCTCTTATGCCAAATTTCTAAATTGATGTCCATGGCTGTCATGGTAGCTCCCACTTCACCATGGAATTTTAAAATATAAAGATTACCCAACTTCTTTCCCCTTGCAAGCACTAAAACCCCCTTGGTTACTTGTGAATTTTCTAAAGAAAATTTAACATTACACCCAGAAGCAATTAACTGACTTACATAAATTAAATTTATTTTCAATAAAGGAACATATCTCACATCCTTTAAAAGCCACTGATTTCCATTTTTCAAATTCAAAATTATATTGCCCTTACCAACTATTTCACATTCCTTATTGTCACCAAGAAAAACCTTACTAAATGCACCTTCATTGAAATTTATAAAAGCTTGTTGGCATGAAGTAGCATGGAAAGAAGCCCCAGAATCAAGTACCCAAGAATCTATAGTCATGTCTCCAATAGCCAAAATTAAAACTCCATCATCTTTTTCAGCTGCAGTGTTTGCTTCATTGTTACTGACTTTGCCCTGTGCCCTTTTATAATTCTAGCAATTTTTCTTTGTGTGGCCTGGTTTGCCACAAAACTTGTTGGAATAAGTTTGTCATTGATGTCAAGGTTGAGCTACTTGGTTGCCTACTTGAGGTGCTTGACATACTTGAGCTGGGTGGTTGCCTACTTGTCACTACTTGTTCTGCAGTTGTGCCAAATCATCCTTACCTTTTCAACAGGTTGAAAAGTCTAAACTTATGTGCCAAGTTAGTTTGCTTGATCATCAGTTTGAAAACTCCAATCTTTCTTTGAGGTTCGATTCTCTTTAAGGTGGCTTATTTTTGTCTTATGCAAAGTCAACTATTTTGAGTCAACTTTATGATAGTTTGAAAAAGTATTTGGTTACTGTTACCCATTTTTCACCTATGGGCTCAATCAGGCAAGGTAACCCATGTTTACAGAGGTTCTCGTAGACCAAATGGAGGAACACTTGCATCAGGATCCCATTTTTCTAACTTGTTTGCTTCTTGTGCAGATGCGGGGGGAAAATGATGTTTTAATTCAGCACATGGATTAAATGTGGCTCCCAAGAGGGTTGAGCCTAGCGTGCAGGTCTTCAGTTTAGGGGTGGCTTTTCATTTTCATTTTTTAATTTTTGCCTTGTCTTTCCCTTTTTCCCCTTTTTTCTTTCTTCTTACCTTTTCCTTGTTCTGCCGGGGGTGGAGCTAGGTCAGAACCTGAACTTGGAACTTTTCCAAGGTTCTGGTTCTTGTTTCTGATCCGGTTCCGACCCTATTTCCGTCGTTTCTTTCTTTCTCGGCCCCCTTTTTCTTTGTTTCTGTCGGAGCCGGAGTCGGACTGAAACCAAACTTGGAACTTTTCCAAAGTTCCAATTTTTGTTTCCATTTCGGTTCCGGTTCCAGTTTCGCACTTGTGTGCATCCCGTTCTCTTCTTTGACCTTGCATTTTCAATGTGGGGTAGTTTTTCCCTTTCTTTTTCTTTCTTGTCCTTTTTCCTCTCTTCCTTTCCTTTGTCGGAGGTGGGTTCGGGATGAAATTTGAACTTGAAACTTGATGAAGGTTTCAGTTTCGGGTTTGTTTTCGCCCCACCCCGCTATGTATTGCTTGGGATCGGTTTTAGTTTCGATCCCGCCTTGTCTCCTATTTTGTGTGTTCTTTCTTTTGACTGGCCCAAGCCCGGGCCCAGGTCAGAACCCGAACTTGGAACTTTTCCAAGGTTTTGGTTCCTATTTTTGATCTGGTTCTGACCCTGATCCCGCTCGTTCTTCTTTCTTTTCTTCATGGCCTATGCTCGAGGGATGTCTCCTCCTTGGTTTCCCCTTAGGTCTTCCTTTTCTGCCTTCATCCCTCATGTTTTTTCAGGACCGGGATCGGAACGGAATCCGAACTTGAAACTTCAGGGAAGTTTCAAGTTCGATTTTGGTTCCGGTTCTAGTTCCAGTTTCGTCTTGACCCTGCCCTGCCAGTTTTGAAGGAGTTCGGTTGAAAGTTCGACCTCAATAAAGTTTGACATAAATTTTGTTTAAGGAGAAAGTCGGCAAGACCTTCCGGATGTCTTGCCGACTAGCAGTGGTTTCCTCAAGTCTGAATGTGCCATAGCAGGGCTGCTATCGGCATGAAGTTATCTGGGTTTCCCCGACCCATAGTGCATTTCATGCCATATTCGTCTGTGTTGCCTATCGGCAGAACTTCGGGGATGTCACGGCGAGTAGAATTCTCCTACAAGTTCCTATCGGCAAGGCATCGACCATCGTCCTAGCGACAAAAGAATATGCTTTTCGGTAGAGATTTTCTTTTCGAGGTATAGTCTCGGGGACTTCTTAAGGTCTCGCCGAAAGGAGGCGGTGTTGGTAAACCAAGTGGGCTTCGCTACAATGTCTCACCGAAGTCAAAAGGTCTTCCCGACACTAAATGGCTCTCAATGCAGGAGATTAAGTTTGCTAAGATGTCTCGACGATAAAGAAAGGTCATGCCGACTGAAATAAACCCTCGCCAAAGCAAAGCGCCTTCGGCATGATGTCTCACCGACTACTTTTAGTCTCCCCAACAACAATTGGTTTAAAGTCATCGAGGAAGCTCTTGCCGGAGGCAATACTGTCGGTGAGAGGTCTTACCGATGTGAGAGGGTCTCCTCGACAAGAAAGATGGGCTCTTGGCAAAGGTTGCTCCCTTCGCCACAAGGTCTTGCTGACATAGGATGTCTCCCCAACAAAGAGGATCTCGCCGGAAGGAAGTGTCATCGGCGTAACCTGTTGACTTCTGCATGAGTCTTGCCAATGGTTTAATGTCTCACTGAAGGATGAAGGCGTTCGGGGAAAGCGGGACTATTCGACATAAGTTTGGCTGAGTGTGCGATGTCCTGCTAATAGAGGAAGCCCTCGGTATAACATTGGGAGTTCGGGATGAGTCTTTTAGAGCCGATAAGTCTCCCTGACTGTAAAGCATAGGAGGACGGGCCCTCACGAAGATAAAATACATTTGACAAGTGGTCTAGCCGACAACAAAGGGTCTCGCCAAGAGTCTTGCTGAAATGAAGAGTTCGTCGAAGCAAAAGGAATTCTACAAGATGTCTCAGCGAATAAAGATAGTCTAAGCGATGGAAGCGGGAATCGGTATGACCGGTGGACTGCGCCATGATGTCTTCCTAACGTGCCACGGTCTTACCGAAGGAAATAAAGAGCTCGAGCAGAATGGAGGCGTTCGGTGTATGGTTCCATCGACCCAGTGTGTGACTCATAGAAAGAAATACGGGTCTCAGTATAACTTAGTGGTGCTCGCTATGACTTCTCCCCGATGCCGTTTGACTTGCCGATGTTTTGGCGATACCAACATGACTCCTAAGTTCACTAAGACTCTCATCGACTATCGCATGCTGGTGTTGTGTTTCAGAGGGGATAATCGCATCAGTGAGACACTTTCAGTGTTTCGCTGAGATGCAATTCTGATCAAACGAGCTTTTGACCGCCCAAAAATTTGCGTGGAGTACACTTGACCAATCAGAAAGATGTGAAAGTGAGTCATGGTAGTCTTACCAGCATGAAGAACACCAACAAAAGGAAAAGCAATGTGTGTATGTTCTAAGCTCAGGGGCATTCAAAGTGCTTAGCCGAAGTGTTCCAAACAGGACACGATGCCAGGAAGTAAATACGGTGGTTGCAGAAAGATCTGAAGAAGGCTTCTCCAGGGAATGTTTCTTCACCGACATAGGAAATAAGATGGACATGCAGCATGGAGCATTAAATTGAATCAAAAGATCTAAGGAAAGACCTATCCTGAGGACTGATATTTTGTAAGCCCTAAGGGGCCAAGATAGTTTGATATATAAGGCATTTTCGCCTTTTTTGTAGATAGTTCGGATTATGCATTCAAAAAGGGTTAGTGATTTTTATCAATCCTTTCTCGACTAAATGTATGTTTTGTAACTCAATTGGAATATGGAATACAACACAGAGTTAACCTTGGAAGCTATTGTTAATGTTTGTATTACTCTCATTTCCGTATTTTAGATTATGCAAGTTCTTAACTATGTTTTTCTAAAATCTGTATTCGTACCTAAGGCTGTGAAATTTATCTTTCCTTCCTAAGATATGCATGTAGAGAAAGCCTGTTAAGAATAGTGCATGAGTTTAATGGGGGTTATGTTAAGTAAGTGAAAACGCCGACTTTTTCTTTCAAGTGTATGTTCTTCCTGTCCCTGTTTTAGGATTTCTTATCAACTCGGTGTATCACCATAGGAATACCATAGTTTTTTTTCATTCATGTACTCCTTCTCCCTTTTATCTTTACAAGATCGTTAGTTTAGGTGATACCCAAAGGAAGCCGGCCTTCTCCGGAGGTTCATTTCAACTACAGGTGACCCACAGCCTTGAAATGATCCCATGTTGCTCTAGAAAGCTCAATTTTTTTTTTGTAAACTTTGCATAGGGTGCATTTCTAGTTGTCAATAGTTACCTTTTATGTGGCTCGGTTTCTCTTAAGGAGTATGGATTTTTAAGAAAAGCTTATGGTTGTAGAGTGACTTGCGTGTCTTGGTTAGAAATTAAATCCTTAAAATGAAGCCACATAACAAATCTCTTTGGCAGCGTTGTCCATTAAAAATGAGGCTAAATTTAATGGTATAAGAGAATTTTCTTTTTAAGAGTGGCTTATATTTTATATGACACATGGCCTTTAAATAATTCTTTTGGATGTGGCCTTATTGTTTCTAAGTATCTATTTCATTTAATAACGAGTTCAAAATTTTAATAAAGGCGAATGTTTGAAGAATTGAATTGTCTTTTAAATGTAGTGACGTCTATGATATGTTGGAGGTGATTATCTCATGAATTTTGAAGCTACATAATACTTGGCAGCAACAGGAGGATGGGCACTCACCAATACAAAATCAATTCGAAAAGTGGTCTCGCCGACAACAAAGGGTCTTGCCAAGAGTCTTCCCGAAATGAAGAGTTCGTCAAAGCAAAAGGAATTCTACAAGATGTCTCAGTGAATAAAGATAGTCTTAGTGATGGAAGCAGGAATTGGTATGACCGGTGGACTATGCCATGATGTCTTCCTGACGTGCCACTGTCTTGCCGAAGGAAATAAAGAGCTCGGGTAGAATGGAGGTGTTTGGCGTATGGTCCCAGCAACCCAGTATGTGACTCATAGAAAGAAATACGGGTCTTGTTATAACTCAGTGGTGCTCGCTATGACTTCTCCCCGATGTCGTTTGACTTGCCGATGTTTAGGCGATATGAACATGAATCCTAAGTTCGCTAAGACTCTCATCGACTATCACATGCTGGTGCCGTGTTTCAGAGGGTATAATCGCATTGGTGAGACACTTTTAGTGTCTCGCTGAGATGTAATTCTGATCAAACAAGCTTTTGACCACCCAAAAATCTGTGTGGAGTACACTCGACCAATCAGAAAGATCTGAAAGTGAGATGTGGCAGTCTGACCAGGATGAAGAATACCAACGGAATGAAAAGCTACGCGTGTCTCTTTTGAGCTCAGGGGCATTCAAAGTGCTCAGCCAAAGTGGTCCAAACAAGACACGATGCCAGGAAGTAGATACGGTGGTTGTAGAAAGATCTTAAGAAGGCTTCTCTAGGGAATGTTTCTTCACCAACATAGGCAATAAGATGGACACGCAACATGGAGAATTAAATTGAATGAAAATATCTAAGGAAAGACCTATCCCGAGGAATGATATTTTGTAAGCCCTAAGGGGCCAACACAGTTTGATATATAAGGCATTTTTTCCTTTTTTGTAGATAGTTTGGATTATGCATTCAAAAAGAGTTAGTGATTTTTATCAATCCTTTCTTGACTAAATGTATGTTTTGTAATTCAATTGGAATCTGGAATACAACATAGAGTTAACCTTGGAAGTTACTGTTAATGTTTGTATTACTCTCACTTCTGTATTTTAGATTATGCAAGTTCTTAACTGTGTTTTTCTAAAATCTGTATTCATACCTAAGGCTGTGAAATTTATCTTTCCTTCCTAAGATATGCATGTAGAGCAAGCATGTTAAGAAATGTGCATGAGTTTAATGGGGGTTATGTTAAGTAAGTGAAAACACTGACTTTTTCTTTCAAGTGTATGTTCTTCCTGTGTTCGTTTTAGGATTTCTTATCAACTCGGTGTATCACCATAGGAATACCATAGTTTAGTTTTATTCATGTACTCCTTCTCCCTTTTCTCTTTACAATATCGTTAGTTTAGGTGATACCCAAAGGAAGTCGGCCTTCTTCGGAGGTTCATTTCAACTACAGGTGACCCACAGCCTTGAAATGATCCCATGTTGCTCTAGAAAGCTCATTTTTTTATTTTTGTAAACTTTGCATAGGGTGCATTTCTAGGTGACAACAGTTTCTGGCATGCCCAGTGGGATAGAAATTAGTTTGAACTGCTAGTTTAGTATGCAACCAGTGAATTCCTGACTTTATAGAAGTCATTTGGCATACTTGGTGACTCCACAAAGAGCAAGAACTCCAGAAATCGATGCCTTCTATAGTTTATGAAAAGAGTTTGAACAAGAAGTAGCTCAGGCCCTTTTGAATACTTGCAGCTGTAAGACAAGGTAGAGTAGAGGAAAGGTGAGGAACAACAATTATCTATTCTAGAAGAACTCAATCCACTCCTCCATCTGTGGGATCACACATTGTTGTCTCATCCTTGGCTTCATCTAGAGTACCAGTAAATCCACCATAGCCACCTCCAATGGCCGCTCTAAGGAATCAACCCTTTGTTGCTTTTAATGGAGGGAGCCCCTTGAATCTAGCACAACACAATGACATTCCAATGGCAGCCTTGAAGAGTCTACCAACTTTCACAGGAGAAGATCAAACTACTCCAATTGAGCACATGCGAGATGTGGCTTTGCTATGTGGAGTCCATCACATAATCCAAGAGGATGTTGTAGTGATATTACTAGCTGCTTCACTGAAGGGAAGAGTTGTGCAATGGTATAGGAGCCTACCAGTTAGTTCAATTGCAACATGGGATGAATTTGGAGACAAGTTGCATAAACAATTTCAAGATAGGTTTGACAACTTGTCTCTATTGGAACAATTGACTACAATAAAGAGGGCTCCACAAGAGCAGATGAATGACTTCAACTTCATATTTCAAAGAACCTAGGATAGAATCCCTGCAATGGTGAGGCCACCTCCAGAATACTTATTTTTATACTTTTTGAGGGCTCTGAACAGTGATATAGCTATCATGATACAGTCAATGGGAGGAGTGTCTTTACCAAATGCCTTTGAAATAGCTATCAGAGCTGAAAATAACTTAATACAAGCTGGTAAGCTTGCTCCCAGGCCACCAATGCCAATATTCCCAAAGATTCATGCAAACATTCCTTTGCAAATACCTCCTTTCACACCTCTAGCAGCTGTACCAACCCTACCAGCTGCTGTTTCAGCTGTTGATAAACAAGAAAGTGTTGCTTCAAGCTCATCATAGGAGTTACAAGAGATCAAAAGTCTTTTACAGACTTTTGGTAACAAGTTGGTGAACTTGGAAAAACAACAGTCCTATTCTAGGCCTTATCAACAGTAGAGTCAGGCCTCAAGTCAGCCTTTTCTAGGTCAACAATAGTAATTCTAGGGGAATAGAATACAGTATCAAGGTAATTACCAAGGTAAAAGACAAAATGTTGCCACAAGACCTTTTCAGGCCTACAATCCAACTCCAATTAGTGTTGTCATAGAGCTTGTTCCTATTCAAAACAATCTGGCTACTGATTATGAGTGGTGTTATCCATGTAATCAGCCACATAATCAAGCTACATGCTCTAATGGCATCATCAATCAAGCTCTTATGGTGCAAAATGTTGTAGGTGCACAAGATTTTCCTAAGGAGGGGTATCCACAACAACAGGATCACCTTGGAGATGATTCAACTCTCCTGAATTGGTAAAGAGAAGAATTTTGTGGAGTGAACCAGGATGACACATCTGTTGCTGCTAATACTAGAGCCAAGAAGAGGGCTTTCGAGATTGAACAGGCAACAAATAAAGATAAGGGAGCCGCTGGTCCATCAAATCAGCAAGTACCACGCACTTTGCAGCGAGGTCACGACACTAGTAAGGAGCAAGCTTTACATGCTACATCCGCAAGTCAAGTGCAACTTGACCATGCTGTTGTGAAGATGCAGCCAAAGGTAAACATATCTGCACCTTTCAACATTGTTGAAAGTATGAAAAAAATGAATGTTTCAATTTCAATGTGGGATTCTTTAGCAATCCTTAGTCAAATCAATTTGTTACAGTCAGCCTTATCAAATCCAGTTAATTTGAACTTTCCAAATGAAGTCTCTTTAGGCCAAACAAGGTCAATTTTAACCAATGCACTTTTGGATAGTACCACATAGAAAAGTAATGGTGTCAAACCCCCTCCTTTATATGTTTCCTTAATAGTAGGGAATAAATTAGTACACAATTGCATGGTTGATAGGGGGGCTAGCAGTTCAGTAATGCCAAAAAAGATTGCAGACCAGCTAAGTTTACAATACCAGCCATTAGAAAAGGGAGTATTTCAATTGGATGGGACAACAGTAAACACTATAGGTGTTATTAAAAATTTGAATCTCACACTACATGCCTGTCCCAATTTTTCAATCCCGCAAGATGTGTTTGTCATAGATTTGCCACCATTTTTTGCTTTATGCCTATCTAGAGACTTCACAACTAAAATTGGAGGATATTTTTCTTCAGATTGGTCCCATTTTCTTTTTAAGACCAGGTATGGTACTAAGGTAACCATAACTTCAGAGTCCCTTTCCAAGGATCACATTGAACCTTATGTGCCATCTGCTGTAAACGTAAATTCTATTGTTTTAGAGGATACTAAACTTGCTGCAGCACAAGAGTTACAGGCTGTGAGTATACTTGAGGTGCTCCTGAATGAATGGGAAGTTGAGAACATGGTCGATAATCCAAATGAGCTTATTCAGGATGTTGGCCTGGGCAATTATGTATTGCATGAAGCTGGGACAAAAATGCCAAATCTTGAGAGAAGTGCAGAAAGTCAGTTTGGGCAGCAGAATGAATTATGGGAGATGTATTTTGATGGGTCTAGAAGTAAAAATGGAGCTGGGGGAGGTGCAATGCTTGTATCTCCGCAGGGTGATAAGTATTATGCTACTTTCCGTTTTGCTTTTGCATGCTCTAATAAAACTGCTGAGTATGAGAGCCTTGTTCAAGGTCTTGAATGGGCAAGGAAGAGAGGAATAGCCCACTTGAAATTATATGGGGACAGTGAATTAATTGTTAATCAAATAAGAGGCCTAAATGTTGCTAAAAATGACACACTAAAGTCTTATAGAAATAGAGTGTGGAATATGATTGAGGAATTTGATGCCTTTAACTTAGTATCTATTCCAAGGAATTAGAACAAGCATGCTGATAGGCTTGCAGCCATTGAGGCACAATTTGATATTCCAGGTGACATTAGAAAAGAGAAAGTACAATAGTATGTAAAGGTTGTAGTCAAGCCATCAATTCCTGATAACAACATTCACTGGCAAGTTTTTGACAGCAATGAAAAAATTCTTTCTTTCTTGCTCGAAGAAGATCAGTTCTCCATGATGAATCAAGCAAAACTTAAGCAACAGTATGATGATCAAGTCATACAGCTGAGGACAAATAAGTTACCCAAGGGTCTTGTTACCTTAGAGTCGATTTTCAGCACCGATGATCAGCTTAGAAAGGGCAAAGCTGGATTGCAAATCAAAAAAGAACATTATGAAGAACTGGAGATTTTCAAAGGTAAACTTCTTAAGATAGGAAAAATTTGTTCACATGAAGATAAACAAGCTTTTGTTGCTTTATGTCAAGAATTCTATGATGTCTTTGCCTGGGAATACTCAAATTTGAAATGGTTTGATCCCCATATTGCTCAGCACATAATTAAGTTAGAACCTAACGCTAAGCCAGTAAGGCAAAGACAAAGGCCCTTGAATCCTAAACTTGAGCCCCTAATGATTAAAGAGCTGACTAAACTAGTTGAGGGGGGTATTGTCTTTCCTATCAAACACACTTCATGGGTTTCTAACCTTGTGCCGGTTAGGAAGAAAAGTGGAGAAATAAGACTTTGGGTAGACTTTAGGGATCTTAACCGATCATCTTTGAAAGACCACTACCTGCTGCCCTCCATGGAACAAATCTTACAAGAAGTTGCTGGTTCTGAAAGATTTTCCTTATTAGATGGTTTTTCAGAGTATAATCAGGTGTTGGTTAAAGAGGAAGATTAGTTCAAAACTGATTTTACAACTAAGTGGGGCACCATGGCATACAAAAGGATGCCTTTCGGTTTGTCTAATGCTGGTGCCACGTTTCAGAGGGCCATGGACATGGCATTTCGAAGTTTGATCAACAAGATTATGTTGATTTATTTAGATGACATTACAGTTTATTCTAAGAATGCTGATGAACATTTGTCACGCCTTAAGAAAGTTTTCAAAAAATGCAGGGAGTTTGGTATCTCTCTCAATCCAAAAAAGAGTATCTTTGTTGGTCATGAAGGGAAATTATGAGGACACATAGTGTCAAAGCAAGGAATTACTATTGATCCTGAGAGAGTCAAATCCATACTTGAGTTGCTGCTACCTAATCACAAGAAGGGTCTACAGAGCTTTCTGGGCCAGATCAACTTTCTAAGAAGATTCATCCCTGAGGTTGCCAACCTATTACAACCTTTAACAACTATGTTAAGGAAAAATGCAGTTTTCAGTTAGACAAAAAATGCCAAGAATAGTTTTGAAAAGGTCAAGGAGGCCTTAGCAGCAACTCCTACGCTGGTAAATCCCAATTTTTCTAAAGATTTTATTCTGTATTCTTATGGTAGCACAAGTAACATTTCTGCAATATTGGTTCAAAAAAATGAAGAAAATTTAGAACAACCAATAGCCTTTTTCAGTCAAGGTTTGGTTGACTATGAACATAAATACTCCTTTGTAGAGAGGCATGTTCTTGTCATGATTAGAAGCCTGAAGAAATTCAAGCCCTTGATCTCTCATAATAAAATTGATGTCATGGTGGCACACTCAAGTGTGAAGGAATTTTTCTTGAATAAAGATCTGAATAAAAAAGAGCAGGATGGATCACCAAGGTCATGGAGTATGATGTAGATATTAAGATTACCAAACTGGTTAGAGGTAAAGGTCTTTGTGAACAGCTTGCTACTGGGTCAAGCAGTGAAAGTGAACTAGAAAAGGATGTTATTCTTGCTAATACAAATGAGTTTCAGAATGCTCAAGGTGATGTGCCAATAGGGATAACTAATTGGGTTCAAGATATGACCCATTTTTTACAAACTGGTGAGTGTCCACCAAGTCTGAATAGAGCCAAAAGAAGATACTTTAGACTGTAGTCCATACCATATGTGCTGATGGGCAATGTTCTTTTCAAAAAAGATCTGAATGGTGTCCTATTAAAATGCATTCACAGTGATCAAATTGAGAAAGTACTTCATGAGTTTCATGATGGAGCTGCAGGAGGTCACTTTTCCCCAAGGACTACTGCCTGGAAAATCATGAGAGCTGGTTACTACTGACCCAGCTTATTTAAAGATGCATATGCCTAGTCAAGAAAGTGTGCCAAATGTGCCCTATTTTCAGGAAAGGAGAAGCTGCCTTCTATGCCTCTGCATCCAATTCAAGTGGAACAAACCTTCATGAGATGGGGGATTGATTTCATTAGGCCAATTAACCCACCATCTAGTGCTGGTCACAAGTAGGTGCTCACCGCTACAGACTATTTCACACGGTGGAAAGAAGCAATAACTTTGAAGGAAGTAAATGAATCTTCAGTCCTGAGCTTCTATGAAGATATAGTCACCAGATTTGGAGTTCCTGACTCTATCATATCTGATAACACTCTTGCATTTGTGGGATTAAGACTAACTGATTGGGCTGTTAAACATGGCATTCATTTGAGTACATCCTCGAATTACTATCCTCAGGGTAATGGTTTAGCTTAAAGCACAAATAAGAATCTCATCAGGATTATTAAAAGAACCATAGAGGATAATCAAAGGACCTGGCACATCAGTTTAAAGAATGCACTTTGGGTAGACAGAGTGACTCTCAAGAGGTCTATTGGTAATTCACCATACATGTTAGTCTATGGCAGAGAGGCAAGATTGCCCCTATCTATGGAGCTTCTAGCTCTAGACATTGTTCACCAGTTGGAGATGCTTGAGGGACATGACCCAATGTTTGTAAGGTATGCAGAGCTCATGGAGCTCGAAGAGTCAAGGGACAGAGCAATGAAATCTTTGGAGTATCATCAACTCCAAACAAAAAGAACATTTGATAAGAAAGCTACAGCCAAGAATTTTAAAGAGGGCGACATTGTTCTCAAATGGGATGTTCTAAAAAGCAGGCCAGGCCATCACACAAAGTTTGACAACATGTGGACAGGCCCATTCATTATCAGAGACTGTAAGGAGCACAATGTGTATCAATTGGCCACAATAGAAGGTGAAGTGCTTCCTATCCCAGTTAATGGGATACACCTCAAGCCCTGTTTCTGAGTTTGACAGGTCCATCTATTGTACATATTAGTTTAGGCTTTATGTTTTCCATAAGTGTTGTTCCAGCACAGTAAATATTTTTCTTTTTTAGTTTCCCCTGTCTTGCCATTTCTGGCAACCTATTGTGTCCTATGGATCTCATGCGAATTGCAGCCATGTGCAAAGCTGATGTTTTTGTTTCCTGAGCTTCCTAATGACTCCATGCCCAATGGATAGGCCTAGGCTATTGGTTTCCATGTTTAGTAGGCAAACATCCAGCAAAGGTCACAAGAAATGTTACCCATTTTTCACCTATGGGCTCAATCAGGTAGGGTACCCCATGTTTACAGAGGTTCTTGTAGACCAAATGGAGGAACACTTGCATCAGGATCACATTTTTCTAACTTGTTTGCTTCTTGTGCAGATGCGGGGGGAAAATGATGTTTTAATTCAGCATGTGGATTAAATGTGGCTCCCAAGAGGGTTGAGCCCAGTGTGCAGGTCTTCAATTTAAGGGTGGGTTTTCATTTTCATTTTTTTATTTTTGCCTTGTCTTTCCCTTTTTCCCCTTTTCGCTTTCTTCTTACCTTTTCCTTGTTCTGCTAGGGGCGGAGCCGACTCAGAACCCGAACATGGAACTTTTCCAAGGTTTTGGTTCCTGTTTCTGATTCGGTTCTGAACCTGTTTCCGCCATTTCTTTCTTTGTCGTGCCCCTTTTTCTTTGTTTTCGTCAGAGGTAGAGTCGGACCGAAACCAAACTTGGAAATTTTCCAAAGTTCTAGTTTTCGTTTCCATTCCGATTCTAGTTCTGGTTCCGCACTCATGTACGTCTTGTTCTCTTCTTTGACCTTGCGTTTTGACCATGGGGTAGTTTTTCCCTTTCTTTTTCTCCCTTGTCCTTTTTCCTCTCTTCCTTTCCTTTGTCGGAGGTGGGTTCAGGACAGAATCCGAACTTGAAACTTGATGAAGGTTTTAGTTTCGGGTTTGTTTCTACCCCGCCCCACTATGTTTTTCCCAGGATTGGTTTTAGTTCCGATCCCGCCTTGTCTCCTTTTTTTTGTGTTCTTTCTTTTCACGAGCCCGGGCCCAGGCCCAGGTCGGAACCCTAACTTGAAACTTTTCCAAGGTTCCAGTTCCTGTTTCTGATCCGGTTCTGAGCTCGGTCCCGCTCGTTCTTCTTTCTTTTCTTCATGGCCTGTGCTCGAGGGATGTCTCCTCCTTGGTTTCCCCTTAGGTCTTCCTTTTCTTCCTTCATCCCTCATGTTTTTTCGGGAGCGAGATCGGAACGAAATCCAAACTTGAAACTTTGGGGAAGTTTCAGGTCCAGTTTTGGTTCTGGTTCCAGTTCTAATTCCATCTTGACCCTGCCCCGCCAATTTTGATGGAGTTCGGTTGAAAGGTCGACCTCAGTCAAGTTTGACATAATTTTCCTTTAAGGAGAAAGTCGGCAAGACCTTCCGGATCTCTTGCCGACTAGCAGTGGTTTCCTCAAGTTTGAATGCTCCATATCAGGGCCCCTATCGGCATGAAGTTATCTGGGTTTCCCTGACCCATAGTGCATTTTGTGCGATATTCGTTTGTGTTTCCTATTGGCAGAACTTCAGGGATGTCACGATGATTAGAATTCTCCTATAGGTTCCTATCGGCAAGGCATCGACCGTCGTCCTGGTGACAAGAGGATACACTTTTTGGCGGAGGTTTTCTTTTCGAGGTATAGTCTCGGCGACTTCTTAAGGTCTTGCCGAAAGGAGGCGGCATCGGCAAAGCAAGCAAGCTTCGCTACAATGTCTCGCCGAAGTCAAAAGGTCTTCCCGACTCTAAATGGCTCTCGGGGTAGGAGATTAAGTTCGCTAAGATGTCTCGGTGATAAAGAAAGGTCATGCCGACTGAAATAAACCCTCGCCAAAGCAAAGAGCCTTCGGCATGATGTATCACCAACTGCTTTTAGTCTCACCGATAACAATTGGTTTAAAGTCATCGGGGAAGCTCTCGACAGAGGAAATACTGTCGGTTAGAGGTCTTACTAATGTGAGAGGGTCTCCCCGACAAGAAAGATGGGCTCTCGGCAAAGGTTGCTCCCTTCACCACAAGGTCTTGCCGACATAGGATACCTCCCGACAAAGAGGATCTCGCTGGAAGGAACTGTCATCGGCATAACTTGTTGACTTCAACATTAGTCTTGCCGATGGTTTAATGTCTCACTGAAGGATGAAGGCGTTTAGGGAGAGTGGGACTATTCGGCATAAGTTTGGCCGAGTGTGGGATGTCTTGCCGACAGAGGAAGCCCTCGGTATAACATTGGGAGTTCGGGATGAGTCTTTCCGACCCGATAAGTCTCCCTGACTGTTAAGTGCAGGAGGACAGGTCCTCGCCAAGACAAAATCAATTCGACAAGTGGTCTAGCTGACAACAAAGGGTCTCACCAAGAGTCTTCCTGAAATGAAGAGTTCGCCGAAGCAAAAGGAATTCTACAAGATGTCTTGGCAAATAAAGATAGTCTCAGCGATGGAAGTGGGAATCGATATGACCGATGGACTGTGCCATGATGTCTTCCCAACATGCCACAGTCTTGCCGAAGGAAATAAAGAGCTCAAGCAGAATGGAGGCATTCGGCGTATGGTCCCATCGACCCAGTATGTGACTCATAGAAAGAAATACGGGTCTCGGTATAACTCAGTGGTGCTCGCTATGACTTCTCCCTGATGTCGTTTGACTTGCCAATGTTTTGGTGATATCAACATGAATCCTAAGTTCGCTAAGGATCTCATCAATTGTCGCATGTTGGTGTCATGTTTCAGAGGGGATAATCGCGTTAGTGAGACACTTTCAGTGTTTTGCTGAGATGCAATTCTGATCAAATGAGATTTTGACTTCCCAAAAATTTGCGTGGAGTACACTCGACCAATCAGAAAGATCTGAAAGTGAGCTATGGTAGTCTGACCAGGATGAAGAACACCAACGGAAGGAAAATAAATGCGTGTCTGTTCTAAGCTCAGGGGCATTCAAAGTGCTCAGCCGAAGTGGTCCAAACAAGACACGATGCCAGGAAGTAAATACGGTGGTTGCAGAAAGATCTGAAGAAGGCTTCTCCAGGGAATGTTTCTTCACCGACATAGGCAATAAGATGGACATGCAGCATGGAGCATTAAATTGAATCAAAAGATCTAAGGAAAGACCTATCCTGAGGACTGATATTTTGTAAGCCCTAAGGGGCCAACACAATTTGATATATAAGGCATTTTTGCCTTTTTTGTAGATAGTTCAGATTATGCATTCAAAAAGAGTTAGTGATTTTTATCAATCCTTTCTCGACTAAATGTATGTTTTGTAACTCAATTGGAATATGGAATACAACACAGAGTTAACCTTGGAAGCTATTGTTAATGTTTGTATTACTCTCATTTCCATATTTTAGATTATGCAAGTTCTTAACTATGTTTTTCTAAAATCTGTATTCATACCTAAGGCTATGAAATTTATCTTTCCTTCCTAAGATATGCATGTAGAGAAAGCCTGTTAAGAATAGTGCACGAGTTTAATGGGGGTTATGTTAAGTAAGTGAAAATGCTGACTTTTGCTTTCAAGTGTATGTTCTTCCTGTGTCTGTTTCAGGATTTCTTATCAACTCAGTGTATCACCATAGGAATACCATAGTTTTGTTTCATTCATGTACTCCTCCCTTTTCTCTTTACAAGATCGTTAGTTTAGGTGATACCCAAAGGAAGCCGGCCTTCTCCGGAGGTTCATTTCAACTACAAGTGACCTACAGCCTTGAAATGATCCCATGTTGCTCTAGAAAGCTCTTTTTTTTTGTAAACTTTGCATAGGGTGCATTTCTAGGTGACAACAGTTACCTTTTATGTGGCTCTGTTTCTCTTAAGGAGTATGGATTTTTAATAAAAGCTTATGGCTGTAGAGTGACTTGCGTGTCTTGGTTAGAAATTAAATCCTTAAAATGAAGCCACGTAACAAATCTCTTTGGCAGCGTTGTCCATTAAAAACGAGGCTAAATTTAATGGTATAAGAGAATTTTCTTTTTAAGAGTGGCTTATATTTTATATGACATATGGCCTTTAAATAATTCTTTTGGACGTGGCCTTATTATTTCTAAGCATGTATTTCATTTAATAAGGAGTTCAAAATTTTAATAAAGGCGAATGTTTGCAGAATTGAATTGTGTTTTAAATGTAGTGACATCTATGATATGTTGGAGGCAATTATCTCATGAATTTTGAAGTTGCATAATACTTGGCAGCGACATGTGCTAGAGAGTCTACTATTTGAATTTAAAATTTGTTTCTCTGACTTTGAACTTTGTCAACTTCATTAGTAGCAATGGGTTTAGGTATTATACTTTGACTGAAGAATTCTAGTAGGTTTTGGATATATTTTGGAGACGTATAGAGGATCATGGATAACATTTTTGGCTAAGTCATGATACCTTATTCATACCAACGGTTTCAGATTCTTGTTACATCTGGAAACATCAGGATATTGGTTGAAATCATTTTTGAAGAAGACATCATGCTTTGTTATTTTTGGATTGGTCTTTTAAGTCTGTCATTTCTTATCCTCCCTGTTTGGTAATGCTTCGGGGATAGATATCATTTTCATATCAAGTTGAAGGCTTAATAATTATTGCAACATAGGGGTATATGGAGAGCAACGTTTTTAAATGAATATAATAAAATGGTTTGTAGGAGTGGCTAGTTTTAATGTTTGGATATTTCTAATCATGGAGTTTCATTTCAGTCGGCTACAGGTGTCAATGAATTTTTAATTCCTTCTTCATTTGTTGGAGAGATGCTTTTTGAATAACATTTGGTTTCTAATTCTAATGGTTTCAATAATATTGGTGGTTTCTGAGATGTTTTTGTATCGAGCCCTTTTTGGGTGATATTTTGTGTGGAATAAATTAATGAACAACTCCTTTACTAGAAATGACTTCATATTTGTCAGATAAATATTCTTAATAAATTGTTGGTGGAACTTTTATTGTCCTCTCTACACTTGAGGAGTTTATTCTAGCAGCACTTATGATGGTTGTGGTTGAATATTATATTCTAACTGGAGGCAGCCGAGTATACGTTTTGATGAAGACATTTTTGAGAATGAGCTCTATAAAATATTGATAGAATTGATCACTTATTGTGTTCACATGTGCTGGAGTTTGATTAGGCATAAAAAAGTGTCTGAAAGAGAAATGATGGTTTAATCCTTCTTGTTGCTTTGAATATTGAGTTTGTTGCATATGGTTAGAATATTTTATAGGCAAAATGATATGTGTGTACTGTTGATAGAAGACATTGTTTTGAGAATCATCTTCATTCTCTATATACTGCAATAAAGTATAAATGTTTATGCGTATGAAAAGAGTGAAATGATGAGTGTATGTAATGCCTTCAGATTTTGATGAGATTACTAGTTTGAGCGTGCTCACATATGGAGTTTTATGATTAGAGGGGTGTAAGAATAATTAGAGTTGCTATCATTTGATTGAAGAACATTTCAATAAGGAAGAGAATGTGTTATTCTAGATTTATGGTTTCATTCTCTATAGACAAGTTGAGTGTTTGTTGTGTGTGTGATGTGAGGCTAAAGCTATGAGCTGCTTGTATCATGCCTCTGTGTGTGAAGTTTAATCTAATATGTGTTTTGTTTGAGTTATCAAGTTGTTGAGGAGTTTGATGCTGAGTTCAGAGTATGCTGCTTACCTTCGTGTTGATTTTTTGAGTGGATTTGTTATAATATTATGTTTTTTGCATAATGTATGATAATGTGATAAAAGTGTGAAGACCTGGATTAAGAAGGGAGTTTTTGGTTTGAGTGTTAAGTGATCTTGGGGATGCAAGATAAAGGTTTTGGTATTTTAGTTTCTGATTCAGAACAGTATGTATGTATTTGAGGGCCTCATAGTTCATGTGAAGGAATTTTTTGAAATTTGTGTTGCAGTGTTATCATTTTTGAAAAATCTAGAGTTGGTGCTTCAGCCACTAGAGTTGGTGCTTCGGTGTATTCGAAGTTGGTGCTTCGAAGGAGGGTTGGTGCTCTCAGTGGGTTGGTGCTCACTAAATGAAATCAAAGTTGGTGTTTCATGGAAGTTGGTGCTTCCAGTGAGTTGGTGCTCACTTATGTAATCAAGGTTGGTGCCCTTTAGAGATAAATAAAAGCAATATCTTGCTGTGGTTTTTTACCTGAAAGGGTTTTCCACGTTGAAAATGGTGTTCATATTTCTATGGTGTTTATGTTGTTCTTTTTGTTGCTTTCAATGATTTGATTTATGATTTACATATGGTTTAAAGTTTTAAAAAGTTCTAAAATATTGATTCACCCCCCTCTCAGTATTTACTGTGTGCTCTTCAAAACCAACAAGCACCAGTCCTTCCTCTTGACTGCAATCTATGTGCAGATTTTGACCTTCTTCTATTATTATTTTTTCCTTTTTCTTTACTTCTACCTCTATTACCAATACTTACAACAGTTAATGCCTCACCAGATGAGGGTTCCTAATTTTTTCTCCACATATCTTTGCTGAGAAGAGTGGCTACAACATCATCAAATTTTAGCTTGCTTTTGGTAGCCACCGAGGTGATCACTGCCATCACAACACCTTCCCAGCTATTGGGTAAAGAACACAGTAATAAAATAGCTTTGATCTCATCATCCAAATTAATTCCTATATAAATCAATTGTGTGACTAATGTATTAAATTCATTCAAATGATTTGACATAACCTCTCCTCGCATTTTTAAATTATACAACCTTTTCATAATAAATACCTTATTGGAAGCATATTCCATCTCATACATTGAAGACATTTTGTCCCACAACTCCTGTGTAGTCTTCTCTACAGAGACATTAAATAAAAAATTACTGGACAATGAAAGGAAAATTGTAGCTCTTGCCTTTTTGTCCAACTTCTCCCAATCTTCATCAGATAAAGGGCCTTTCCCTTTAGTTTTCCTACCAATGCATTCGAAAGGTCTTGCTTGATAAGCAATGATTCCATATGCACTTTCCAGAGACCGAAATTTTGTCCTAAAAACTTTTCTATTTTCCACTTGTCTACATCTTCCATGGCCATAGAAGTTCTTCACTATTTCCTGCACTAGATTTCTCCAACCTGTTTTGATACCAATTGTTGAATAGAATTGCAGAATCAAATGAAAAAGATATTGCATAAAATAAAATATTAAAAACCTTCACAAAACAAGAACACATAACTTATCATGGTTCACCATTAATAAATGGCTACGTCTACACTTATCTCTTATTAATTCTCAAGTTCTGAATGAATTACATATTCAGCCAACAACATATTAATAAAGCAGGACCTTCAACCTCAATAATAAGAAAAAATCTATCAAAAAGGATTGCTTCTAATTTTGTGAATACATGCAAAAAGAAGCCAGTTGTAAAAGACATCCTTTTCAAATATGGGAGAGAAACTTGCCAATTTATACGAAAGGCAACCTTATCAAGAATCTAGATAATTTGGGCTTCATCGAACCCAACAAGTAAAACCATATATTTTTTTCACAAGTGTAATAGGGGAGAGGGGCCCATAGTGGAGCACCCTAACTTTGTGTTTCTCAAAATCTCACAAGGAATTTCAAACTAGTCCCAATTTTGTACAATAGTTTATTTGGCAACTCACCTGCTTAAAAAATTTATTTTTAGGGTCATTTATCATCAAATATGATGCCACATCAACGTGCTTTTTGTTAAGGTATTGAAAAAGGCTAAAAATAAAATTGAGACCAATAGTAGTGCACTAAGTCATGTTTTATTGGTGTGCCGATGTGGCATCACATGATTTATCACATTTTGTTTTCACAGTCCATAATAGTTAGCTTCAAGACTTACGGATAAGCTGTGTGCATATTTTTACATCGCGTTTGATTATTTACTTCTCTCTCTTTACGCTTTCATCTTGATGATGGATCATAGGTATGATCCAAAGCGTTGATATAAAAATATACACAATTTATCGAAGTCACCGAAGCTAATCACGCGGTTGTCGGGTTTGTGTACTTGATGGATAAAAAGTGTTTGCAATTGGATATTGAGATGCTCCATTATGAGGACCACTAAGGATTGTTCTATCCCACTATTTGAGCTGCTCTGTAGGCCCTCTCACCTACACTTATTGATATTTCTTATTTTATTATTGAACCTTTGAAAATCAATGTGATTTCCTAAAAAATACACCAAATAAAATTCATGTAAAGTATAATTAAATGGAATAAAACTCATAGATAAAATATTTATAAATTAAGTGACATAAAATTATGATTATCTAAACTTTCCACACATTTTAAAGACTTAGAAAAATCTCTCCATAGACTTTGAAAACATCTCTATATTTTTTAAATAGAAAAGTTCAATTTGATGAGTTTCGCTACATCTTCCCCACTCTCAAGACTTTGACTTGAAATTAAATGAAAGTGACAAGTCAATGATTAAGTAGCCTAATAATAATGTATATGTTTATGCACTCCTCTTACCTATAAATCAGTGTGCCTTCTCCCAAGAAACGCGCCCAAAATATTTACGTCATACTCTGGTTTACATCTCTGGTTTCCCTTTCACTTTCAGACTACAATCTCACTCATTCCATCCCTTCTACTGTTTTAAGCCTTCCACACTTGAGGAACCTTGACTTGTCCTATAACCTTGATCTCAAAGTCGACCTCTCCTTCATTGTGCAATAGGCTTCCTAGCTTAGCATCCTTTCTATTAGTAGTTCAAATGTTCAAGGAGTGATTCCAAATTCTATTGGAAATATGCTAATTGCCTTGGATCTTTCTGATAACAATATTAAAGGTAGTCTTCCAATTTTTTTGGGAAATATGTCCTTTTTGACCACCATAGATCTTTCTCATAACAATATTGAAGGTAGTCTTCCAAATTATATGGGAAATATGTTCTTGTTGACCACCTTAGCTCTTTCTTATAACATTATTGAAGGAAGTCTTCCAAATTCTGACGGAAATATGTTCTCGTTGACCACCTTAGCTCTTTCTTATAACAATATTGAAGGTAATCTTCTAGATTTTATTGCAAATCTCTCATGACTTGAAAGGTTGCATCTTTCTGGAAACTCGCTAAGAGGAAATATTCCATGGAGCTCTTTAGGTGGACTACCAAAGCTTTTACATCTCTCCCTTGGTTCAAACCAATTAAATGGAAGCTTTCCATCTAGTTTTGGTAATCTCTCATCTTTACTTGTACTTCATCTATCAAATAATTCTTCGACTGGCACATTCTTTCTCTCTCAGCTAGAAAATTTCACAAAGATTTATATATTAAGTCTTTATGATAATTTCTTGAGGGTAAAAGTTAAAGGCTCTTCGATCCCCAAATTTCAGCTTAAATATTTGTTTTTGAGATCTTGTAATATGGATGGTGATTTTCCAGCTTTCATATCAACTCAATACAACATAAGCTATTTTGACTTGTCTAACAATTCTCTTAGTGGAAATATTCCAAATTGGTTGTGGGACCTTACATCTTTCAACGCACTCAATCTCTCATGTAATCAATTTGGAGGAAGGCCTTTTTCATCTAAGTTCAGTAAGTTTAATGTTCTAATCATTGACTTACATAGAAATAAGTTACAAGGGAATGGTTTTGTACCTCATGAAGATGTGGAGTTCCTGGACATGTCCATGAATCAATTTGATGGCATCACTTCAGTAAACATTGAAAAATATAGCCAGAGTGAACTCAATTATTTTTCACTTGCAAATAATAATATTAGTGATTCCTTTCCACACTTTATTTGTGAAGGACATCACTTGGAAGTTTTAGATGTGTCAAATAACAAGCTCACAGGGAATATTTTGACAAGTTTTGGGAATTGCTCATCAACACTAAAGGTGTTAAATCTAGAAAATAATAATTTGGAAGGAGAGATCAAGAGCATGGTTTGTCTTGAAACATTAAAATTGGGAGGTAACAAACTACAGGGGCCAATTCCATCATCACTTAAAAATTGTACTTCACTGGAGATTCTAGATTTGGGATCTAATAACATGCAAGGAACCATCCCAAATTGGATAGGGAAGTTAATTGGTCTTCGAATTTTGGTGTTGAGATCTAATGAATTTGAAGGTGGAATACCATCAGAGTTAACAAAATTAGAAAATCTTCAAGTCTTGATTTTTTCAAATAATAGTTTTTATGGAGCTTTGCCAAGTAGCTTAAGAAACTTGAGAGCAATGAAAAATAGAACACAAAGTGCAAAAGTCCTTCAATTCTCAAATTTAAGCTCAATGGCTTATCTAGATAAAATGGAAATAAACAACAAAGGGCTATTTCTAGAATATGTGAGATCATTGGCATTGGTTCAGTGTCTTGACCTATCAAACAACAACTTCTCAAGTGATATTCCTCAAGGAATTGGATTCCTCATTGGTCTAATGATTCTCAATTTGTCAAGTGATCATCGAAATGGAAAAATTCCTACTTCTTTTGGAAATCTTGTGTGGTTGGAGTCACTTGATCTTTCAAGGAACAATCTTATTGGTAATATTCCTATAGAACTACAATATCTCACATTTTTGAGTTACTTGAACATATCTTGTAACAATTTTTCAGGAAGAATACCATAAGGAGGTCAATTATTAACATTTAATGAAGGATCATTTTCAAATAATGGAGATCTTTGTGGAATTCAAATCAACATAAATTGTTCCTACTCTCCTTCTTTGAACAACACTTCTGATGATGATGTAAGTGAACAAGAGTGGGAGGAACATGCATGGTGGGAGGTGGGAATTGGATTGAGCATTGGGTTTGGCTTTTCAATTGTTATCGTACTATTATGTTTCAATAAAAAATGTCGAACAATATGTTTCAAGCTCATGGATGACTTTATTGTCATTTTTGATCAAATTGTTCAAGAAAGGATCTTCTAATAAAATATTTTTATACTCCTTGCCCTTCCCCTTCCCTTTTCCTTGAAAATTTTATCCAATCCCATTCTATATGAAGATTGTGTAGTGAATGTATATGTATTTTCTTCTTTTTTTAATTTTTTTATTATTGGTAGAAATCGTTGATTTAAATATAATATTATAGTACCTTCATCTATATCATGAGATAAAATAGATATTGAAAACTAATTCAACTATTTATTTTGAATTTGTTTCTAATTTTGATTCAAATTTATAACTAAACATTATTTCACATGAAAACATATCACATGAACATTTATTTTTTCAAAAATTGTTGTTTTTGACACAAGCATAGAATTTTACTAATTGCAAAGAATAATTGCATAAAAAACCTTGATATAAAAGAAACCAACTAGGAACAAGTTCAATTTTTTTTTCTATAGTTAGTAAATTGCCCACTCACTAGTGAAGTCAAATGTAACAAAATGTACATGGAAATTAGTTGATTTCTTGGGTGGAATTAAGCTACCTTTCTAAGTAAATGTGATTGAAATTTATCAATTCTAAACATTTTTTTCTATTTTCTAACTTGGTGGTCACATAATGATTAACTTATAGCACTTAACATTTGATCTTAATATATGAACTTAATTTTGATAATGCTTAATTTTTAAAATATATTTATGTTATAGATCAAAATGAAAATCAACACCAATAACTTTGGTGAGAAGGATCTATGAGCATACTTATTTTTAGCATATATTTTAAATAAATATCTAAGAACCTATATTTATACCATCATGTGAATGCTTAAATATTTGATAAATTCCAAGTATTTGTATCAACAAATAGAATTTCAACCATATCAAAACTAATATATATACCTAACGTTGTAGTTCAAATGGGGTTTTAATCACAAATTTAAGATTTGTAGTTTGAATCAAAACTACTAATATGAATTCTGGAGGTGGAACCATGATACTATTTGACACATGTCCTCTAGTCAAACATCTTTGCGACAGTTGGGAGATATAATGGTTTATTATTCTATAATCCATAGATAGACTGGATTTTAATACTTTGCAATCCAAAATGCAATCATGAAACCTTACAAAATGGAATCCACTCATGCTCCACTAATTATAAGTTTGGAAGGCCTTATTTGTGATGTAACTATATTGAAATATTTAATGGTTAAATGAACACAAAATATTGCTATTTTCATATTATGATTGGAAAATATTTTAAAACTGTGTACTAAAGGTAAATTTTAATTCGTTTTAAGAAATACAATCAACTTTTAGAATATAGAAAAAGGAAAATTTTTAGTGAAAAATTATTAAAAAAATAAATTAAGATACTAAAATAATTCAAAGGGCACTTAAACATATTTTCTATTATAAATGCATTGATAAATTTAAAATAAACATTAAAATTTAAAAACATGGATAAAAAATTGATTACAAATTAAATTCTAGCAAATATTATAAGTATGTAAGAAAGGGGTTTCATACTTGGGGATGAAAATAGGTCATGTAAATCAAATGGTTAAAATAAATGTTAAGGTTTTATTCTAATCCATATTACCTTAAAGGTGATAAAAAATTAATACACATTGATGAATTGCAATCAAGGATAAAATTCTATGATACATAAAAGGTATATTTATATGTTTAAGGAAAAAAAGATTGTTTGGAAAACATATATAAATGAAAATGAAAGAGCATGAGTTCAAATTTTTTTGAAGAAAGGTATGCATTTAAAAAAAATATAGAGTTTGGGGGATGTCTTATTGTATTAAGTAAAGTAAGAGAGATTTTTAAATTGATTATATTAAAAATTCTAACTTTTTATTTTATTTTCAAATTGATGATTTAATGATTTAGAACCTTTTATTCATAGAGAATTAGAAGCTACAACCTTAAAAATCATTTTTCTTAAATGCATAGCACATTTGCATAAAAAATTAAGTTAAGAGACTTTATGCATAAATTAATTTATCTAAAGCTTTAGAATGATAAAACTATCTAAATTATATTCATATCTATAAAAAATATATTTATTAAGAAAAAATAAATGCTCAATTTTTACTAAAATATATCTTCGAATTTAATTACAAGATTAATTAGAACTCCTCTAACAAACTTGTAATATAGCTTTTTCACTCTATTTACTCATAGCCTACACAATTTTAGTGTTTTAAAATAAATATATTATAGTGTATGGTTTCAAAGAAAACAATGAATGTAAGATAATTTTTTCTCTATTTTCTATACACATAAGGCTTTACGAATAAAAACTCATGAACAAAATGAAATATTGATGCAAAGTTAGAATGATCACAAAGAAATGAAACATACAAACTAATTTACCTAAAATTAATTGAACTTGAGTGGACAAGGAAACTTCTTTAAAATCAAAGAAAAATAAACTTCCTTATCATTCTTATACATATTTGAAGCCAACACCAGTTTGTGTTCTTATATCTAATATAAAAGGAATAAACAAATGGCCATATAGATAATTTTTGAAAGAAATGGCATTAACTTTTTTGACATCTATTTTGAAATGGTCTATTTTTAGTTTTTATATTACTTTGGCGCCCTTTATGTTTACAACCAATTTGAGAAATTCTAATAAGGAATTTATGTTGTGCTTGTAGCATCATACCTTATGAATTCCTCCTTCAAATATTATGATCTCATCTTCTTACTCATTTTAGATGTTGTATGCTTACTTTAATATATAGTATTGTATGGTATAGGAACATGTCCCCAACACATATCTCATACCATTATATCCTTTATTAAATACCACATAGTTTCTTCTATTGAATTATTGTTCTTTTGGTTATCTCATACCATGTTCTATCTTTTATTAAATACCATAGTTTCTACTTTTAGATGCCCTACTTGAGACCCCAATGACAAGTATGCTACCACACAATTTATTTCATGAATTGCTTACCTTATGTATGGTACAACAATGACCTTATTGATATATGTGGGGTGGTACATTTACTCTTGTATTATTTTTATTTAACCCTATGACTTCTTCTTAAACATATAGTTTTATTTAATTGAACAAAGAATGATTCATCTAGGCCTCTCTATTTATATTTTGCAGTCTACATGATTTTTCCACCTTTGATCATTTACCAAGCTTCAAGTAAACATTCATAGCAACCTAGTCCAAAATATTAAGTATTTTCTCTTGCCCCAATGCCTTTATTTATTTAAATGTTGACTTGATGCTAGTGGTAGATGAGATTTTAAGCATTTCATTTCTAACCTAAAGGTGTCTAATTATTG
>VDFB02270651.1:622657641-622697196 GCA_007258455.2 Sequoia sempervirens
CGGCATGATGTCTCACCGACTACTTTTAGTCTCCCCAACAACAATTGGTTTAAAGTCATCGAGGAAGCTCTTGCCGGAGGCAATACTGTCGGTGAGAGGTCTTACCGATGTGAGAGGGTCTCCTCGACAAGAAAGATGGGCTCTTGGCAAAGGTTGCTCCCTTCGCCACAAGGTCTTGCTGACATAGGATGTCTCCCCAACAAAGAGGATCTCGCCGGAAGGAAGTGTCATCGGCGTAACCTGTTGACTTCTGCATGAGTCTTGCCAATGGTTTAATGTCTCACTGAAGGATGAAGGCGTTCGGGGAAAGCGGGACTATTCGACATAAGTTTGGCTGAGTGTGCGATGTCCTGCTAATAGAGGAAGCCCTCGGTATAACATTGGGAGTTCGGGATGAGTCTTTTAGAGCCGATAAGTCTCCCTGACTGTAAAGCATAGGAGGACGGGCCCTCACGAAGATAAAATACATTTGACAAGTGGTCTAGCCGACAACAAAGGGTCTCGCCAAGAGTCTTGCTGAAATGAAGAGTTCGTCGAAGCAAAAGGAATTCTACAAGATGTCTCAGCGAATAAAGATAGTCTAAGCGATGGAAGCGGGAATCGGTATGACCGGTGGACTGCGCCATGATGTCTTCCTAACGTGCCACGGTCTTACCGAAGGAAATAAAGAGCTCGAGCAGAATGGAGGCGTTCGGTGTATGGTTCCATCGACCCAGTGTGTGACTCATAGAAAGAAATACGGGTCTCAGTATAACTTAGTGGTGCTCGCTATGACTTCTCCCCGATGCCGTTTGACTTGCCGATGTTTTGGCGATACCAACATGACTCCTAAGTTCACTAAGACTCTCATCGACTATCGCATGCTGGTGTTGTGTTTCAGAGGGGATAATCGCATCAGTGAGACACTTTCAGTGTTTCGCTGAGATGCAATTCTGATCAAACGAGCTTTTGACCGCCCAAAAATTTGCGTGGAGTACACTTGACCAATCAGAAAGATGTGAAAGTGAGTCATGGTAGTCTTACCAGCATGAAGAACACCAACAAAAGGAAAAGCAATGTGTGTATGTTCTAAGCTCAGGGGCATTCAAAGTGCTTAGCCGAAGTGTTCCAAACAGGACACGATGCCAGGAAGTAAATACGGTGGTTGCAGAAAGATCTGAAGAAGGCTTCTCCAGGGAATGTTTCTTCACCGACATAGGAAATAAGATGGACATGCAGCATGGAGCATTAAATTGAATCAAAAGATCTAAGGAAAGACCTATCCTGAGGACTGATATTTTGTAAGCCCTAAGGGGCCAAGATAGTTTGATATATAAGGCATTTTCGCCTTTTTTGTAGATAGTTCGGATTATGCATTCAAAAAGGGTTAGTGATTTTTATCAATCCTTTCTCGACTAAATGTATGTTTTGTAACTCAATTGGAATATGGAATACAACACAGAGTTAACCTTGGAAGCTATTGTTAATGTTTGTATTACTCTCATTTCCGTATTTTAGATTATGCAAGTTCTTAACTATGTTTTTCTAAAATCTGTATTCGTACCTAAGGCTGTGAAATTTATCTTTCCTTCCTAAGATATGCATGTAGAGAAAGCCTGTTAAGAATAGTGCATGAGTTTAATGGGGGTTATGTTAAGTAAGTGAAAACGCCGACTTTTTCTTTCAAGTGTATGTTCTTCCTGTCCCTGTTTTAGGATTTCTTATCAACTCGGTGTATCACCATAGGAATACCATAGTTTTTTTTCATTCATGTACTCCTTCTCCCTTTTATCTTTACAAGATCGTTAGTTTAGGTGATACCCAAAGGAAGCCGGCCTTCTCCGGAGGTTCATTTCAACTACAGGTGACCCACAGCCTTGAAATGATCCCATGTTGCTCTAGAAAGCTCAATTTTTTTTTTGTAAACTTTGCATAGGGTGCATTTCTAGTTGTCAATAGTTACCTTTTATGTGGCTCGGTTTCTCTTAAGGAGTATGGATTTTTAAGAAAAGCTTATGGTTGTAGAGTGACTTGCGTGTCTTGGTTAGAAATTAAATCCTTAAAATGAAGCCACATAACAAATCTCTTTGGCAGCGTTGTCCATTAAAAATGAGGCTAAATTTAATGGTATAAGAGAATTTTCTTTTTAAGAGTGGCTTATATTTTATATGACACATGGCCTTTAAATAATTCTTTTGGATGTGGCCTTATTGTTTCTAAGTATCTATTTCATTTAATAACGAGTTCAAAATTTTAATAAAGGCGAATGTTTGAAGAATTGAATTGTCTTTTAAATGTAGTGACGTCTATGATATGTTGGAGGTGATTATCTCATGAATTTTGAAGCTACATAATACTTGGCAGCAACAGGAGGATGGGCACTCACCAATACAAAATCAATTCGAAAAGTGGTCTCGCCGACAACAAAGGGTCTTGCCAAGAGTCTTCCCGAAATGAAGAGTTCGTCAAAGCAAAAGGAATTCTACAAGATGTCTCAGTGAATAAAGATAGTCTTAGTGATGGAAGCAGGAATTGGTATGACCGGTGGACTATGCCATGATGTCTTCCTGACGTGCCACTGTCTTGCCGAAGGAAATAAAGAGCTCGGGTAGAATGGAGGTGTTTGGCGTATGGTCCCAGCAACCCAGTATGTGACTCATAGAAAGAAATACGGGTCTTGTTATAACTCAGTGGTGCTCGCTATGACTTCTCCCCGATGTCGTTTGACTTGCCGATGTTTAGGCGATATGAACATGAATCCTAAGTTCGCTAAGACTCTCATCGACTATCACATGCTGGTGCCGTGTTTCAGAGGGTATAATCGCATTGGTGAGACACTTTTAGTGTCTCGCTGAGATGTAATTCTGATCAAACAAGCTTTTGACCACCCAAAAATCTGTGTGGAGTACACTCGACCAATCAGAAAGATCTGAAAGTGAGATGTGGCAGTCTGACCAGGATGAAGAATACCAACGGAATGAAAAGCTACGCGTGTCTCTTTTGAGCTCAGGGGCATTCAAAGTGCTCAGCCAAAGTGGTCCAAACAAGACACGATGCCAGGAAGTAGATACGGTGGTTGTAGAAAGATCTTAAGAAGGCTTCTCTAGGGAATGTTTCTTCACCAACATAGGCAATAAGATGGACACGCAACATGGAGAATTAAATTGAATGAAAATATCTAAGGAAAGACCTATCCCGAGGAATGATATTTTGTAAGCCCTAAGGGGCCAACACAGTTTGATATATAAGGCATTTTTTCCTTTTTTGTAGATAGTTTGGATTATGCATTCAAAAAGAGTTAGTGATTTTTATCAATCCTTTCTTGACTAAATGTATGTTTTGTAATTCAATTGGAATCTGGAATACAACATAGAGTTAACCTTGGAAGTTACTGTTAATGTTTGTATTACTCTCACTTCTGTATTTTAGATTATGCAAGTTCTTAACTGTGTTTTTCTAAAATCTGTATTCATACCTAAGGCTGTGAAATTTATCTTTCCTTCCTAAGATATGCATGTAGAGCAAGCATGTTAAGAAATGTGCATGAGTTTAATGGGGGTTATGTTAAGTAAGTGAAAACACTGACTTTTTCTTTCAAGTGTATGTTCTTCCTGTGTTCGTTTTAGGATTTCTTATCAACTCGGTGTATCACCATAGGAATACCATAGTTTAGTTTTATTCATGTACTCCTTCTCCCTTTTCTCTTTACAATATCGTTAGTTTAGGTGATACCCAAAGGAAGTCGGCCTTCTTCGGAGGTTCATTTCAACTACAGGTGACCCACAGCCTTGAAATGATCCCATGTTGCTCTAGAAAGCTCATTTTTTTATTTTTGTAAACTTTGCATAGGGTGCATTTCTAGGTGACAACAGTTTCTGGCATGCCCAGTGGGATAGAAATTAGTTTGAACTGCTAGTTTAGTATGCAACCAGTGAATTCCTGACTTTATAGAAGTCATTTGGCATACTTGGTGACTCCACAAAGAGCAAGAACTCCAGAAATCGATGCCTTCTATAGTTTATGAAAAGAGTTTGAACAAGAAGTAGCTCAGGCCCTTTTGAATACTTGCAGCTGTAAGACAAGGTAGAGTAGAGGAAAGGTGAGGAACAACAATTATCTATTCTAGAAGAACTCAATCCACTCCTCCATCTGTGGGATCACACATTGTTGTCTCATCCTTGGCTTCATCTAGAGTACCAGTAAATCCACCATAGCCACCTCCAATGGCCGCTCTAAGGAATCAACCCTTTGTTGCTTTTAATGGAGGGAGCCCCTTGAATCTAGCACAACACAATGACATTCCAATGGCAGCCTTGAAGAGTCTACCAACTTTCACAGGAGAAGATCAAACTACTCCAATTGAGCACATGCGAGATGTGGCTTTGCTATGTGGAGTCCATCACATAATCCAAGAGGATGTTGTAGTGATATTACTAGCTGCTTCACTGAAGGGAAGAGTTGTGCAATGGTATAGGAGCCTACCAGTTAGTTCAATTGCAACATGGGATGAATTTGGAGACAAGTTGCATAAACAATTTCAAGATAGGTTTGACAACTTGTCTCTATTGGAACAATTGACTACAATAAAGAGGGCTCCACAAGAGCAGATGAATGACTTCAACTTCATATTTCAAAGAACCTAGGATAGAATCCCTGCAATGGTGAGGCCACCTCCAGAATACTTATTTTTATACTTTTTGAGGGCTCTGAACAGTGATATAGCTATCATGATACAGTCAATGGGAGGAGTGTCTTTACCAAATGCCTTTGAAATAGCTATCAGAGCTGAAAATAACTTAATACAAGCTGGTAAGCTTGCTCCCAGGCCACCAATGCCAATATTCCCAAAGATTCATGCAAACATTCCTTTGCAAATACCTCCTTTCACACCTCTAGCAGCTGTACCAACCCTACCAGCTGCTGTTTCAGCTGTTGATAAACAAGAAAGTGTTGCTTCAAGCTCATCATAGGAGTTACAAGAGATCAAAAGTCTTTTACAGACTTTTGGTAACAAGTTGGTGAACTTGGAAAAACAACAGTCCTATTCTAGGCCTTATCAACAGTAGAGTCAGGCCTCAAGTCAGCCTTTTCTAGGTCAACAATAGTAATTCTAGGGGAATAGAATACAGTATCAAGGTAATTACCAAGGTAAAAGACAAAATGTTGCCACAAGACCTTTTCAGGCCTACAATCCAACTCCAATTAGTGTTGTCATAGAGCTTGTTCCTATTCAAAACAATCTGGCTACTGATTATGAGTGGTGTTATCCATGTAATCAGCCACATAATCAAGCTACATGCTCTAATGGCATCATCAATCAAGCTCTTATGGTGCAAAATGTTGTAGGTGCACAAGATTTTCCTAAGGAGGGGTATCCACAACAACAGGATCACCTTGGAGATGATTCAACTCTCCTGAATTGGTAAAGAGAAGAATTTTGTGGAGTGAACCAGGATGACACATCTGTTGCTGCTAATACTAGAGCCAAGAAGAGGGCTTTCGAGATTGAACAGGCAACAAATAAAGATAAGGGAGCCGCTGGTCCATCAAATCAGCAAGTACCACGCACTTTGCAGCGAGGTCACGACACTAGTAAGGAGCAAGCTTTACATGCTACATCCGCAAGTCAAGTGCAACTTGACCATGCTGTTGTGAAGATGCAGCCAAAGGTAAACATATCTGCACCTTTCAACATTGTTGAAAGTATGAAAAAAATGAATGTTTCAATTTCAATGTGGGATTCTTTAGCAATCCTTAGTCAAATCAATTTGTTACAGTCAGCCTTATCAAATCCAGTTAATTTGAACTTTCCAAATGAAGTCTCTTTAGGCCAAACAAGGTCAATTTTAACCAATGCACTTTTGGATAGTACCACATAGAAAAGTAATGGTGTCAAACCCCCTCCTTTATATGTTTCCTTAATAGTAGGGAATAAATTAGTACACAATTGCATGGTTGATAGGGGGGCTAGCAGTTCAGTAATGCCAAAAAAGATTGCAGACCAGCTAAGTTTACAATACCAGCCATTAGAAAAGGGAGTATTTCAATTGGATGGGACAACAGTAAACACTATAGGTGTTATTAAAAATTTGAATCTCACACTACATGCCTGTCCCAATTTTTCAATCCCGCAAGATGTGTTTGTCATAGATTTGCCACCATTTTTTGCTTTATGCCTATCTAGAGACTTCACAACTAAAATTGGAGGATATTTTTCTTCAGATTGGTCCCATTTTCTTTTTAAGACCAGGTATGGTACTAAGGTAACCATAACTTCAGAGTCCCTTTCCAAGGATCACATTGAACCTTATGTGCCATCTGCTGTAAACGTAAATTCTATTGTTTTAGAGGATACTAAACTTGCTGCAGCACAAGAGTTACAGGCTGTGAGTATACTTGAGGTGCTCCTGAATGAATGGGAAGTTGAGAACATGGTCGATAATCCAAATGAGCTTATTCAGGATGTTGGCCTGGGCAATTATGTATTGCATGAAGCTGGGACAAAAATGCCAAATCTTGAGAGAAGTGCAGAAAGTCAGTTTGGGCAGCAGAATGAATTATGGGAGATGTATTTTGATGGGTCTAGAAGTAAAAATGGAGCTGGGGGAGGTGCAATGCTTGTATCTCCGCAGGGTGATAAGTATTATGCTACTTTCCGTTTTGCTTTTGCATGCTCTAATAAAACTGCTGAGTATGAGAGCCTTGTTCAAGGTCTTGAATGGGCAAGGAAGAGAGGAATAGCCCACTTGAAATTATATGGGGACAGTGAATTAATTGTTAATCAAATAAGAGGCCTAAATGTTGCTAAAAATGACACACTAAAGTCTTATAGAAATAGAGTGTGGAATATGATTGAGGAATTTGATGCCTTTAACTTAGTATCTATTCCAAGGAATTAGAACAAGCATGCTGATAGGCTTGCAGCCATTGAGGCACAATTTGATATTCCAGGTGACATTAGAAAAGAGAAAGTACAATAGTATGTAAAGGTTGTAGTCAAGCCATCAATTCCTGATAACAACATTCACTGGCAAGTTTTTGACAGCAATGAAAAAATTCTTTCTTTCTTGCTCGAAGAAGATCAGTTCTCCATGATGAATCAAGCAAAACTTAAGCAACAGTATGATGATCAAGTCATACAGCTGAGGACAAATAAGTTACCCAAGGGTCTTGTTACCTTAGAGTCGATTTTCAGCACCGATGATCAGCTTAGAAAGGGCAAAGCTGGATTGCAAATCAAAAAAGAACATTATGAAGAACTGGAGATTTTCAAAGGTAAACTTCTTAAGATAGGAAAAATTTGTTCACATGAAGATAAACAAGCTTTTGTTGCTTTATGTCAAGAATTCTATGATGTCTTTGCCTGGGAATACTCAAATTTGAAATGGTTTGATCCCCATATTGCTCAGCACATAATTAAGTTAGAACCTAACGCTAAGCCAGTAAGGCAAAGACAAAGGCCCTTGAATCCTAAACTTGAGCCCCTAATGATTAAAGAGCTGACTAAACTAGTTGAGGGGGGTATTGTCTTTCCTATCAAACACACTTCATGGGTTTCTAACCTTGTGCCGGTTAGGAAGAAAAGTGGAGAAATAAGACTTTGGGTAGACTTTAGGGATCTTAACCGATCATCTTTGAAAGACCACTACCTGCTGCCCTCCATGGAACAAATCTTACAAGAAGTTGCTGGTTCTGAAAGATTTTCCTTATTAGATGGTTTTTCAGAGTATAATCAGGTGTTGGTTAAAGAGGAAGATTAGTTCAAAACTGATTTTACAACTAAGTGGGGCACCATGGCATACAAAAGGATGCCTTTCGGTTTGTCTAATGCTGGTGCCACGTTTCAGAGGGCCATGGACATGGCATTTCGAAGTTTGATCAACAAGATTATGTTGATTTATTTAGATGACATTACAGTTTATTCTAAGAATGCTGATGAACATTTGTCACGCCTTAAGAAAGTTTTCAAAAAATGCAGGGAGTTTGGTATCTCTCTCAATCCAAAAAAGAGTATCTTTGTTGGTCATGAAGGGAAATTATGAGGACACATAGTGTCAAAGCAAGGAATTACTATTGATCCTGAGAGAGTCAAATCCATACTTGAGTTGCTGCTACCTAATCACAAGAAGGGTCTACAGAGCTTTCTGGGCCAGATCAACTTTCTAAGAAGATTCATCCCTGAGGTTGCCAACCTATTACAACCTTTAACAACTATGTTAAGGAAAAATGCAGTTTTCAGTTAGACAAAAAATGCCAAGAATAGTTTTGAAAAGGTCAAGGAGGCCTTAGCAGCAACTCCTACGCTGGTAAATCCCAATTTTTCTAAAGATTTTATTCTGTATTCTTATGGTAGCACAAGTAACATTTCTGCAATATTGGTTCAAAAAAATGAAGAAAATTTAGAACAACCAATAGCCTTTTTCAGTCAAGGTTTGGTTGACTATGAACATAAATACTCCTTTGTAGAGAGGCATGTTCTTGTCATGATTAGAAGCCTGAAGAAATTCAAGCCCTTGATCTCTCATAATAAAATTGATGTCATGGTGGCACACTCAAGTGTGAAGGAATTTTTCTTGAATAAAGATCTGAATAAAAAAGAGCAGGATGGATCACCAAGGTCATGGAGTATGATGTAGATATTAAGATTACCAAACTGGTTAGAGGTAAAGGTCTTTGTGAACAGCTTGCTACTGGGTCAAGCAGTGAAAGTGAACTAGAAAAGGATGTTATTCTTGCTAATACAAATGAGTTTCAGAATGCTCAAGGTGATGTGCCAATAGGGATAACTAATTGGGTTCAAGATATGACCCATTTTTTACAAACTGGTGAGTGTCCACCAAGTCTGAATAGAGCCAAAAGAAGATACTTTAGACTGTAGTCCATACCATATGTGCTGATGGGCAATGTTCTTTTCAAAAAAGATCTGAATGGTGTCCTATTAAAATGCATTCACAGTGATCAAATTGAGAAAGTACTTCATGAGTTTCATGATGGAGCTGCAGGAGGTCACTTTTCCCCAAGGACTACTGCCTGGAAAATCATGAGAGCTGGTTACTACTGACCCAGCTTATTTAAAGATGCATATGCCTAGTCAAGAAAGTGTGCCAAATGTGCCCTATTTTCAGGAAAGGAGAAGCTGCCTTCTATGCCTCTGCATCCAATTCAAGTGGAACAAACCTTCATGAGATGGGGGATTGATTTCATTAGGCCAATTAACCCACCATCTAGTGCTGGTCACAAGTAGGTGCTCACCGCTACAGACTATTTCACACGGTGGAAAGAAGCAATAACTTTGAAGGAAGTAAATGAATCTTCAGTCCTGAGCTTCTATGAAGATATAGTCACCAGATTTGGAGTTCCTGACTCTATCATATCTGATAACACTCTTGCATTTGTGGGATTAAGACTAACTGATTGGGCTGTTAAACATGGCATTCATTTGAGTACATCCTCGAATTACTATCCTCAGGGTAATGGTTTAGCTTAAAGCACAAATAAGAATCTCATCAGGATTATTAAAAGAACCATAGAGGATAATCAAAGGACCTGGCACATCAGTTTAAAGAATGCACTTTGGGTAGACAGAGTGACTCTCAAGAGGTCTATTGGTAATTCACCATACATGTTAGTCTATGGCAGAGAGGCAAGATTGCCCCTATCTATGGAGCTTCTAGCTCTAGACATTGTTCACCAGTTGGAGATGCTTGAGGGACATGACCCAATGTTTGTAAGGTATGCAGAGCTCATGGAGCTCGAAGAGTCAAGGGACAGAGCAATGAAATCTTTGGAGTATCATCAACTCCAAACAAAAAGAACATTTGATAAGAAAGCTACAGCCAAGAATTTTAAAGAGGGCGACATTGTTCTCAAATGGGATGTTCTAAAAAGCAGGCCAGGCCATCACACAAAGTTTGACAACATGTGGACAGGCCCATTCATTATCAGAGACTGTAAGGAGCACAATGTGTATCAATTGGCCACAATAGAAGGTGAAGTGCTTCCTATCCCAGTTAATGGGATACACCTCAAGCCCTGTTTCTGAGTTTGACAGGTCCATCTATTGTACATATTAGTTTAGGCTTTATGTTTTCCATAAGTGTTGTTCCAGCACAGTAAATATTTTTCTTTTTTAGTTTCCCCTGTCTTGCCATTTCTGGCAACCTATTGTGTCCTATGGATCTCATGCGAATTGCAGCCATGTGCAAAGCTGATGTTTTTGTTTCCTGAGCTTCCTAATGACTCCATGCCCAATGGATAGGCCTAGGCTATTGGTTTCCATGTTTAGTAGGCAAACATCCAGCAAAGGTCACAAGAAATGTTACCCATTTTTCACCTATGGGCTCAATCAGGTAGGGTACCCCATGTTTACAGAGGTTCTTGTAGACCAAATGGAGGAACACTTGCATCAGGATCACATTTTTCTAACTTGTTTGCTTCTTGTGCAGATGCGGGGGGAAAATGATGTTTTAATTCAGCATGTGGATTAAATGTGGCTCCCAAGAGGGTTGAGCCCAGTGTGCAGGTCTTCAATTTAAGGGTGGGTTTTCATTTTCATTTTTTTATTTTTGCCTTGTCTTTCCCTTTTTCCCCTTTTCGCTTTCTTCTTACCTTTTCCTTGTTCTGCTAGGGGCGGAGCCGACTCAGAACCCGAACATGGAACTTTTCCAAGGTTTTGGTTCCTGTTTCTGATTCGGTTCTGAACCTGTTTCCGCCATTTCTTTCTTTGTCGTGCCCCTTTTTCTTTGTTTTCGTCAGAGGTAGAGTCGGACCGAAACCAAACTTGGAAATTTTCCAAAGTTCTAGTTTTCGTTTCCATTCCGATTCTAGTTCTGGTTCCGCACTCATGTACGTCTTGTTCTCTTCTTTGACCTTGCGTTTTGACCATGGGGTAGTTTTTCCCTTTCTTTTTCTCCCTTGTCCTTTTTCCTCTCTTCCTTTCCTTTGTCGGAGGTGGGTTCAGGACAGAATCCGAACTTGAAACTTGATGAAGGTTTTAGTTTCGGGTTTGTTTCTACCCCGCCCCACTATGTTTTTCCCAGGATTGGTTTTAGTTCCGATCCCGCCTTGTCTCCTTTTTTTTGTGTTCTTTCTTTTCACGAGCCCGGGCCCAGGCCCAGGTCGGAACCCTAACTTGAAACTTTTCCAAGGTTCCAGTTCCTGTTTCTGATCCGGTTCTGAGCTCGGTCCCGCTCGTTCTTCTTTCTTTTCTTCATGGCCTGTGCTCGAGGGATGTCTCCTCCTTGGTTTCCCCTTAGGTCTTCCTTTTCTTCCTTCATCCCTCATGTTTTTTCGGGAGCGAGATCGGAACGAAATCCAAACTTGAAACTTTGGGGAAGTTTCAGGTCCAGTTTTGGTTCTGGTTCCAGTTCTAATTCCATCTTGACCCTGCCCCGCCAATTTTGATGGAGTTCGGTTGAAAGGTCGACCTCAGTCAAGTTTGACATAATTTTCCTTTAAGGAGAAAGTCGGCAAGACCTTCCGGATCTCTTGCCGACTAGCAGTGGTTTCCTCAAGTTTGAATGCTCCATATCAGGGCCCCTATCGGCATGAAGTTATCTGGGTTTCCCTGACCCATAGTGCATTTTGTGCGATATTCGTTTGTGTTTCCTATTGGCAGAACTTCAGGGATGTCACGATGATTAGAATTCTCCTATAGGTTCCTATCGGCAAGGCATCGACCGTCGTCCTGGTGACAAGAGGATACACTTTTTGGCGGAGGTTTTCTTTTCGAGGTATAGTCTCGGCGACTTCTTAAGGTCTTGCCGAAAGGAGGCGGCATCGGCAAAGCAAGCAAGCTTCGCTACAATGTCTCGCCGAAGTCAAAAGGTCTTCCCGACTCTAAATGGCTCTCGGGGTAGGAGATTAAGTTCGCTAAGATGTCTCGGTGATAAAGAAAGGTCATGCCGACTGAAATAAACCCTCGCCAAAGCAAAGAGCCTTCGGCATGATGTATCACCAACTGCTTTTAGTCTCACCGATAACAATTGGTTTAAAGTCATCGGGGAAGCTCTCGACAGAGGAAATACTGTCGGTTAGAGGTCTTACTAATGTGAGAGGGTCTCCCCGACAAGAAAGATGGGCTCTCGGCAAAGGTTGCTCCCTTCACCACAAGGTCTTGCCGACATAGGATACCTCCCGACAAAGAGGATCTCGCTGGAAGGAACTGTCATCGGCATAACTTGTTGACTTCAACATTAGTCTTGCCGATGGTTTAATGTCTCACTGAAGGATGAAGGCGTTTAGGGAGAGTGGGACTATTCGGCATAAGTTTGGCCGAGTGTGGGATGTCTTGCCGACAGAGGAAGCCCTCGGTATAACATTGGGAGTTCGGGATGAGTCTTTCCGACCCGATAAGTCTCCCTGACTGTTAAGTGCAGGAGGACAGGTCCTCGCCAAGACAAAATCAATTCGACAAGTGGTCTAGCTGACAACAAAGGGTCTCACCAAGAGTCTTCCTGAAATGAAGAGTTCGCCGAAGCAAAAGGAATTCTACAAGATGTCTTGGCAAATAAAGATAGTCTCAGCGATGGAAGTGGGAATCGATATGACCGATGGACTGTGCCATGATGTCTTCCCAACATGCCACAGTCTTGCCGAAGGAAATAAAGAGCTCAAGCAGAATGGAGGCATTCGGCGTATGGTCCCATCGACCCAGTATGTGACTCATAGAAAGAAATACGGGTCTCGGTATAACTCAGTGGTGCTCGCTATGACTTCTCCCTGATGTCGTTTGACTTGCCAATGTTTTGGTGATATCAACATGAATCCTAAGTTCGCTAAGGATCTCATCAATTGTCGCATGTTGGTGTCATGTTTCAGAGGGGATAATCGCGTTAGTGAGACACTTTCAGTGTTTTGCTGAGATGCAATTCTGATCAAATGAGATTTTGACTTCCCAAAAATTTGCGTGGAGTACACTCGACCAATCAGAAAGATCTGAAAGTGAGCTATGGTAGTCTGACCAGGATGAAGAACACCAACGGAAGGAAAATAAATGCGTGTCTGTTCTAAGCTCAGGGGCATTCAAAGTGCTCAGCCGAAGTGGTCCAAACAAGACACGATGCCAGGAAGTAAATACGGTGGTTGCAGAAAGATCTGAAGAAGGCTTCTCCAGGGAATGTTTCTTCACCGACATAGGCAATAAGATGGACATGCAGCATGGAGCATTAAATTGAATCAAAAGATCTAAGGAAAGACCTATCCTGAGGACTGATATTTTGTAAGCCCTAAGGGGCCAACACAATTTGATATATAAGGCATTTTTGCCTTTTTTGTAGATAGTTCAGATTATGCATTCAAAAAGAGTTAGTGATTTTTATCAATCCTTTCTCGACTAAATGTATGTTTTGTAACTCAATTGGAATATGGAATACAACACAGAGTTAACCTTGGAAGCTATTGTTAATGTTTGTATTACTCTCATTTCCATATTTTAGATTATGCAAGTTCTTAACTATGTTTTTCTAAAATCTGTATTCATACCTAAGGCTATGAAATTTATCTTTCCTTCCTAAGATATGCATGTAGAGAAAGCCTGTTAAGAATAGTGCACGAGTTTAATGGGGGTTATGTTAAGTAAGTGAAAATGCTGACTTTTGCTTTCAAGTGTATGTTCTTCCTGTGTCTGTTTCAGGATTTCTTATCAACTCAGTGTATCACCATAGGAATACCATAGTTTTGTTTCATTCATGTACTCCTCCCTTTTCTCTTTACAAGATCGTTAGTTTAGGTGATACCCAAAGGAAGCCGGCCTTCTCCGGAGGTTCATTTCAACTACAAGTGACCTACAGCCTTGAAATGATCCCATGTTGCTCTAGAAAGCTCTTTTTTTTTGTAAACTTTGCATAGGGTGCATTTCTAGGTGACAACAGTTACCTTTTATGTGGCTCTGTTTCTCTTAAGGAGTATGGATTTTTAATAAAAGCTTATGGCTGTAGAGTGACTTGCGTGTCTTGGTTAGAAATTAAATCCTTAAAATGAAGCCACGTAACAAATCTCTTTGGCAGCGTTGTCCATTAAAAACGAGGCTAAATTTAATGGTATAAGAGAATTTTCTTTTTAAGAGTGGCTTATATTTTATATGACATATGGCCTTTAAATAATTCTTTTGGACGTGGCCTTATTATTTCTAAGCATGTATTTCATTTAATAAGGAGTTCAAAATTTTAATAAAGGCGAATGTTTGCAGAATTGAATTGTGTTTTAAATGTAGTGACATCTATGATATGTTGGAGGCAATTATCTCATGAATTTTGAAGTTGCATAATACTTGGCAGCGACATGTGCTAGAGAGTCTACTATTTGAATTTAAAATTTGTTTCTCTGACTTTGAACTTTGTCAACTTCATTAGTAGCAATGGGTTTAGGTATTATACTTTGACTGAAGAATTCTAGTAGGTTTTGGATATATTTTGGAGACGTATAGAGGATCATGGATAACATTTTTGGCTAAGTCATGATACCTTATTCATACCAACGGTTTCAGATTCTTGTTACATCTGGAAACATCAGGATATTGGTTGAAATCATTTTTGAAGAAGACATCATGCTTTGTTATTTTTGGATTGGTCTTTTAAGTCTGTCATTTCTTATCCTCCCTGTTTGGTAATGCTTCGGGGATAGATATCATTTTCATATCAAGTTGAAGGCTTAATAATTATTGCAACATAGGGGTATATGGAGAGCAACGTTTTTAAATGAATATAATAAAATGGTTTGTAGGAGTGGCTAGTTTTAATGTTTGGATATTTCTAATCATGGAGTTTCATTTCAGTCGGCTACAGGTGTCAATGAATTTTTAATTCCTTCTTCATTTGTTGGAGAGATGCTTTTTGAATAACATTTGGTTTCTAATTCTAATGGTTTCAATAATATTGGTGGTTTCTGAGATGTTTTTGTATCGAGCCCTTTTTGGGTGATATTTTGTGTGGAATAAATTAATGAACAACTCCTTTACTAGAAATGACTTCATATTTGTCAGATAAATATTCTTAATAAATTGTTGGTGGAACTTTTATTGTCCTCTCTACACTTGAGGAGTTTATTCTAGCAGCACTTATGATGGTTGTGGTTGAATATTATATTCTAACTGGAGGCAGCCGAGTATACGTTTTGATGAAGACATTTTTGAGAATGAGCTCTATAAAATATTGATAGAATTGATCACTTATTGTGTTCACATGTGCTGGAGTTTGATTAGGCATAAAAAAGTGTCTGAAAGAGAAATGATGGTTTAATCCTTCTTGTTGCTTTGAATATTGAGTTTGTTGCATATGGTTAGAATATTTTATAGGCAAAATGATATGTGTGTACTGTTGATAGAAGACATTGTTTTGAGAATCATCTTCATTCTCTATATACTGCAATAAAGTATAAATGTTTATGCGTATGAAAAGAGTGAAATGATGAGTGTATGTAATGCCTTCAGATTTTGATGAGATTACTAGTTTGAGCGTGCTCACATATGGAGTTTTATGATTAGAGGGGTGTAAGAATAATTAGAGTTGCTATCATTTGATTGAAGAACATTTCAATAAGGAAGAGAATGTGTTATTCTAGATTTATGGTTTCATTCTCTATAGACAAGTTGAGTGTTTGTTGTGTGTGTGATGTGAGGCTAAAGCTATGAGCTGCTTGTATCATGCCTCTGTGTGTGAAGTTTAATCTAATATGTGTTTTGTTTGAGTTATCAAGTTGTTGAGGAGTTTGATGCTGAGTTCAGAGTATGCTGCTTACCTTCGTGTTGATTTTTTGAGTGGATTTGTTATAATATTATGTTTTTTGCATAATGTATGATAATGTGATAAAAGTGTGAAGACCTGGATTAAGAAGGGAGTTTTTGGTTTGAGTGTTAAGTGATCTTGGGGATGCAAGATAAAGGTTTTGGTATTTTAGTTTCTGATTCAGAACAGTATGTATGTATTTGAGGGCCTCATAGTTCATGTGAAGGAATTTTTTGAAATTTGTGTTGCAGTGTTATCATTTTTGAAAAATCTAGAGTTGGTGCTTCAGCCACTAGAGTTGGTGCTTCGGTGTATTCGAAGTTGGTGCTTCGAAGGAGGGTTGGTGCTCTCAGTGGGTTGGTGCTCACTAAATGAAATCAAAGTTGGTGTTTCATGGAAGTTGGTGCTTCCAGTGAGTTGGTGCTCACTTATGTAATCAAGGTTGGTGCCCTTTAGAGATAAATAAAAGCAATATCTTGCTGTGGTTTTTTACCTGAAAGGGTTTTCCACGTTGAAAATGGTGTTCATATTTCTATGGTGTTTATGTTGTTCTTTTTGTTGCTTTCAATGATTTGATTTATGATTTACATATGGTTTAAAGTTTTAAAAAGTTCTAAAATATTGATTCACCCCCCTCTCAGTATTTACTGTGTGCTCTTCAAAACCAACAAGCACCAGTCCTTCCTCTTGACTGCAATCTATGTGCAGATTTTGACCTTCTTCTATTATTATTTTTTCCTTTTTCTTTACTTCTACCTCTATTACCAATACTTACAACAGTTAATGCCTCACCAGATGAGGGTTCCTAATTTTTTCTCCACATATCTTTGCTGAGAAGAGTGGCTACAACATCATCAAATTTTAGCTTGCTTTTGGTAGCCACCGAGGTGATCACTGCCATCACAACACCTTCCCAGCTATTGGGTAAAGAACACAGTAATAAAATAGCTTTGATCTCATCATCCAAATTAATTCCTATATAAATCAATTGTGTGACTAATGTATTAAATTCATTCAAATGATTTGACATAACCTCTCCTCGCATTTTTAAATTATACAACCTTTTCATAATAAATACCTTATTGGAAGCATATTCCATCTCATACATTGAAGACATTTTGTCCCACAACTCCTGTGTAGTCTTCTCTACAGAGACATTAAATAAAAAATTACTGGACAATGAAAGGAAAATTGTAGCTCTTGCCTTTTTGTCCAACTTCTCCCAATCTTCATCAGATAAAGGGCCTTTCCCTTTAGTTTTCCTACCAATGCATTCGAAAGGTCTTGCTTGATAAGCAATGATTCCATATGCACTTTCCAGAGACCGAAATTTTGTCCTAAAAACTTTTCTATTTTCCACTTGTCTACATCTTCCATGGCCATAGAAGTTCTTCACTATTTCCTGCACTAGATTTCTCCAACCTGTTTTGATACCAATTGTTGAATAGAATTGCAGAATCAAATGAAAAAGATATTGCATAAAATAAAATATTAAAAACCTTCACAAAACAAGAACACATAACTTATCATGGTTCACCATTAATAAATGGCTACGTCTACACTCACAGATTATCTCTTATTAATTCTCAAGTTCTGAATGAATTACATATTCAGCCAACAACATATTAATAAAGCAGGACCTTCAACCTCAATAATAAGAAAAAATCTATCAAAAAGGATTGCTTCTAATTTTGTGAATACATGCAAAAAGAAGCCAGTTGTAAAAGACATCCTTTTCAAATATGGGAGAGAAACTTGCCAATTTATACGAAAGGCAACCTTATCAAGAATCTAGATAATTTGGGCTTCATCGAACCCAACAAGTAAAACCATATATTTTTTTCACAAGTGTAATAGGGGAGAGGGGCCCATAGTGGAGCACCCTAACTTTGTGTTTCTCAAAATCTCACAAGGAATTTCAAACTAGTCCCAATTTTGTACAATAGTTTATTTGGCAACTCACCTGCTTAAAAAATTTATTTTTAGGGTCATTTATCATCAAATATGATGCCACATCAACGTGCTTTTTGTTAAGGTATTGAAAAAGGCTAAAAATAAAATTGAGACCAATAGTAGTGCACTAAGTCATGTTTTATTGGTGTGCCGATGTGGCATCACATGATTTGTTAGTTTGTGTACTTGATGGATAAAAAGTGTTTTGCAATTGGATATTAAGATGCTCCACTATGAGGCTCACTGAGGACTATTTCTATCCCCACTATTGGAGCCCACTCCACTATGGGCCCCTCTCCCCTACACATAATGACATTTCTTATTTTATTATTGAACCTTTGAAAATCAATGTAATTTCCCTAAAAAAATACACCAAATAAAATTCATGTAAAAACATAGTTAAGTGGAATACAACTCATAGATAAAATGTTTATAAATTAAATGACATAAAATTATGATTATCTAAAATTTCCATACATTTTAAAGACTTACAAAATCTCTCCATTGACTTCGAAAATCGTCTCTATATTTTTTAGATAGAAAAGTTATAATTTGAAGAGTTTTGCTACATCTTCCCCACTCTCAAGACTTTGACTTGAAATTAAATGGAAGTGACAAGTGAATGATTAAGTCGCCTAAAAATAATGCATATGTTTATTCACTCCTCTTACTTATAAATACGTGGAGTTTCTCCCAATATACATGCCCAAAATATTTACGTCACACTCTCTACCTAAAAGGAAGTAGGAAGAGTCATGATTAAGATGCCTACAGTTGATTGATGTCATCAAAATTTTCCACACATTCCAAAGACTGGAAAAATAATAAGTGCGCACGAGCAAGACTTTGATGATTATCATTTACATCTTCCACATGTTCAGAACTTTGAAATTTATAACTGCACATCTTCCACATGCTAAAGACTTTGAAAATTCTAACTCCACATCTTCCACTCGCTCAAGACTTAGAAAATTGTATGGAGGAAACTTACAAGCTCTTATAAATACTCTTCTATATTCACATCCTCTCTCCCCCACTCTCTGAACATGGTAAAACCAATTATTTGGGTGCTCCTCTTCCTGCTGCCCATGCTCGCCTCCTCCTCCTGGGAATGTCCCCCTCATGAATTAACTGCCCTCAACCACATCAAGCAAGAGCTACTTGATCCATATGACCAGTTGGCATCGTGGAAAGGCTTATACTGCTGCTCTTGGATGGGAATCAGCTGCCACAGGCACACTGGCCATGTGGTTTGTGTGGATCTTAACAGCTACTTTCATTATGCCTTTTTGTTGGTAGCTGGGAATTCGAGCAGCCAAATATTCCCTGCTTTATTCCAACTACAGCATTTGGAGTACCTTGACCTCAGTCATATTTACTTTTACCCTCTTCCCATTCCTTCACATCTTTCAAGCCTTAGTAGATTGATGCATTTGAGTTTGCAAGGTTGCAGGTTTACTGGCTCAATTCCAAATGAGATTGGCAACATGTCTAGCTTGACATTTCTAGACATCTCCTACAATTCTATTTTGGAGATGAGGTAGTCGAGCTCATGGATACAAAATTTGCAAAGGCTCGAGCACCTTGGAATGTTAGCTGTGAATCTGACAAGTGATGTGGTAGAGAATGTTGCATCCCTCCCCAATCTTACGTCACTTGACATGTATGATCTATCAGGTACACTTCTCTCACCTTTTGTAAACTTCACCTCCCTCTCCCATCTCTGCCTTGTTGGCAGTTACTTCACTTGGAAGCAGTTTCCCATCTGTATTTCAAACCTTACATCTCTGGTTTCCCTTTCACTTTCAGACTACAATCTCACTCATTCCATCCCTTCTACTGTTTTAAGCCTTCCACACTTGAGGAACCTTGACTTGTCCTATAACCTTGATCTCAAAGTCGACCTCTCCTTCATTGTGCAATAGGCTTCCTAGCTTAGCATCCTTTCTATTAGTAGTTCAAATGTTCAAGGAGTGATTCCAAATTCTATTGGAAATATGCTAATTGCCTTGGATCTTTCTGATAACAATATTAAAGGTAGTCTTCCAATTTTTTTGGGAAATATGTCCTTTTTGACCACCATAGATCTTTCTCATAACAATATTGAAGGTAGTCTTCCAAATTATATGGGAAATATGTTCTTGTTGACCACCTTAGCTCTTTCTTATAACATTATTGAAGGAAGTCTTCCAAATTCTGACGGAAATATGTTCTCGTTGACCACCTTAGCTCTTTCTTATAACAATATTGAAGGTAATCTTCTAGATTTTATTGCAAATCTCTCATGACTTGAAAGGTTGCATCTTTCTGGAAACTCGCTAAGAGGAAATATTCCATGGAGCTCTTTAGGTGGACTACCAAAGCTTTTACATCTCTCCCTTGGTTCAAACCAATTAAATGGAAGCTTTCCATCTAGTTTTGGTAATCTCTCATCTTTACTTGTACTTCATCTATCAAATAATTCTTCGACTGGCACATTCTTTCTCTCTCAGCTAGAAAATTTCACAAAGATTTATATATTAAGTCTTTATGATAATTTCTTGAGGGTAAAAGTTAAAGGCTCTTCGATCCCCAAATTTCAGCTTAAATATTTGTTTTTGAGATCTTGTAATATGGATGGTGATTTTCCAGCTTTCATATCAACTCAATACAACATAAGCTATTTTGACTTGTCTAACAATTCTCTTAGTGGAAATATTCCAAATTGGTTGTGGGACCTTACATCTTTCAACGCACTCAATCTCTCATGTAATCAATTTGGAGGAAGGCCTTTTTCATCTAAGTTCAGTAAGTTTAATGTTCTAATCATTGACTTACATAGAAATAAGTTACAAGGGAATGGTTTTGTACCTCATGAAGATGTGGAGTTCCTGGACATGTCCATGAATCAATTTGATGGCATCACTTCAGTAAACATTGAAAAATATAGCCAGAGTGAACTCAATTATTTTTCACTTGCAAATAATAATATTAGTGATTCCTTTCCACACTTTATTTGTGAAGGACATCACTTGGAAGTTTTAGATGTGTCAAATAACAAGCTCACAGGGAATATTTTGACAAGTTTTGGGAATTGCTCATCAACACTAAAGGTGTTAAATCTAGAAAATAATAATTTGGAAGGAGAGATCAAGAGCATGGTTTGTCTTGAAACATTAAAATTGGGAGGTAACAAACTACAGGGGCCAATTCCATCATCACTTAAAAATTGTACTTCACTGGAGATTCTAGATTTGGGATCTAATAACATGCAAGGAACCATCCCAAATTGGATAGGGAAGTTAATTGGTCTTCGAATTTTGGTGTTGAGATCTAATGAATTTGAAGGTGGAATACCATCAGAGTTAACAAAATTAGAAAATCTTCAAGTCTTGATTTTTTCAAATAATAGTTTTTATGGAGCTTTGCCAAGTAGCTTAAGAAACTTGAGAGCAATGAAAAATAGAACACAAAGTGCAAAAGTCCTTCAATTCTCAAATTTAAGCTCAATGGCTTATCTAGATAAAATGGAAATAAACAACAAAGGGCTATTTCTAGAATATGTGAGATCATTGGCATTGGTTCAGTGTCTTGACCTATCAAACAACAACTTCTCAAGTGATATTCCTCAAGGAATTGGATTCCTCATTGGTCTAATGATTCTCAATTTGTCAAGTGATCATCGAAATGGAAAAATTCCTACTTCTTTTGGAAATCTTGTGTGGTTGGAGTCACTTGATCTTTCAAGGAACAATCTTATTGGTAATATTCCTATAGAACTACAATATCTCACATTTTTGAGTTACTTGAACATATCTTGTAACAATTTTTCAGGAAGAATACCATAAGGAGGTCAATTATTAACATTTAATGAAGGATCATTTTCAAATAATGGAGATCTTTGTGGAATTCAAATCAACATAAATTGTTCCTACTCTCCTTCTTTGAACAACACTTCTGATGATGATGTAAGTGAACAAGAGTGGGAGGAACATGCATGGTGGGAGGTGGGAATTGGATTGAGCATTGGGTTTGGCTTTTCAATTGTTATCGTACTATTATGTTTCAATAAAAAATGTCGAACAATATGTTTCAAGCTCATGGATGACTTTATTGTCATTTTTGATCAAATTGTTCAAGAAAGGATCTTCTAATAAAATATTTTTATACTCCTTGCCCTTCCCCTTCCCTTTTCCTTGAAAATTTTATCCAATCCCATTCTATATGAAGATTGTGTAGTGAATGTATATGTATTTTCTTCTTTTTTTAATTTTTTTATTATTGGTAGAAATCGTTGATTTAAATATAATATTATAGTACCTTCATCTATATCATGAGATAAAATAGATATTGAAAACTAATTCAACTATTTATTTTGAATTTGTTTCTAATTTTGATTCAAATTTATAACTAAACATTATTTCACATGAAAACATATCACATGAACATTTATTTTTTCAAAAATTGTTGTTTTTGACACAAGCATAGAATTTTACTAATTGCAAAGAATAATTGCATAAAAAACCTTGATATAAAAGAAACCAACTAGGAACAAGTTCAATTTTTTTTTCTATAGTTAGTAAATTGCCCACTCACTAGTGAAGTCAAATGTAACAAAATGTACATGGAAATTAGTTGATTTCTTGGGTGGAATTAAGCTACCTTTCTAAGTAAATGTGATTGAAATTTATCAATTCTAAACATTTTTTTCTATTTTCTAACTTGGTGGTCACATAATGATTAACTTATAGCACTTAACATTTGATCTTAATATATGAACTTAATTTTGATAATGCTTAATTTTTAAAATATATTTATGTTATAGATCAAAATGAAAATCAACACCAATAACTTTGGTGAGAAGGATCTATGAGCATACTTATTTTTAGCATATATTTTAAATAAATATCTAAGAACCTATATTTATACCATCATGTGAATGCTTAAATATTTGATAAATTCCAAGTATTTGTATCAACAAATAGAATTTCAACCATATCAAAACTAATATATATACCTAACGTTGTAGTTCAAATGGGGTTTTAATCACAAATTTAAGATTTGTAGTTTGAATCAAAACTACTAATATGAATTCTGGAGGTGGAACCATGATACTATTTGACACATGTCCTCTAGTCAAACATCTTTGCGACAGTTGGGAGATATAATGGTTTATTATTCTATAATCCATAGATAGACTGGATTTTAATACTTTGCAATCCAAAATGCAATCATGAAACCTTACAAAATGGAATCCACTCATGCTCCACTAATTATAAGTTTGGAAGGCCTTATTTGTGATGTAACTATATTGAAATATTTAATGGTTAAATGAACACAAAATATTGCTATTTTCATATTATGATTGGAAAATATTTTAAAACTGTGTACTAAAGGTAAATTTTAATTCGTTTTAAGAAATACAATCAACTTTTAGAATATAGAAAAAGGAAAATTTTTAGTGAAAAATTATTAAAAAAATAAATTAAGATACTAAAATAATTCAAAGGGCACTTAAACATATTTTCTATTATAAATGCATTGATAAATTTAAAATAAACATTAAAATTTAAAAACATGGATAAAAAATTGATTACAAATTAAATTCTAGCAAATATTATAAGTATGTAAGAAAGGGGTTTCATACTTGGGGATGAAAATAGGTCATGTAAATCAAATGGTTAAAATAAATGTTAAGGTTTTATTCTAATCCATATTACCTTAAAGGTGATAAAAAATTAATACACATTGATGAATTGCAATCAAGGATAAAATTCTATGATACATAAAAGGTATATTTATATGTTTAAGGAAAAAAAGATTGTTTGGAAAACATATATAAATGAAAATGAAAGAGCATGAGTTCAAATTTTTTTGAAGAAAGGTATGCATTTAAAAAAAATATAGAGTTTGGGGGATGTCTTATTGTATTAAGTAAAGTAAGAGAGATTTTTAAATTGATTATATTAAAAATTCTAACTTTTTATTTTATTTTCAAATTGATGATTTAATGATTTAGAACCTTTTATTCATAGAGAATTAGAAGCTACAACCTTAAAAATCATTTTTCTTAAATGCATAGCACATTTGCATAAAAAATTAAGTTAAGAGACTTTATGCATAAATTAATTTATCTAAAGCTTTAGAATGATAAAACTATCTAAATTATATTCATATCTATAAAAAATATATTTATTAAGAAAAAATAAATGCTCAATTTTTACTAAAATATATCTTCGAATTTAATTACAAGATTAATTAGAACTCCTCTAACAAACTTGTAATATAGCTTTTTCACTCTATTTACTCATAGCCTACACAATTTTAGTGTTTTAAAATAAATATATTATAGTGTATGGTTTCAAAGAAAACAATGAATGTAAGATAATTTTTTCTCTATTTTCTATACACATAAGGCTTTACGAATAAAAACTCATGAACAAAATGAAATATTGATGCAAAGTTAGAATGATCACAAAGAAATGAAACATACAAACTAATTTACCTAAAATTAATTGAACTTGAGTGGACAAGGAAACTTCTTTAAAATCAAAGAAAAATAAACTTCCTTATCATTCTTATACATATTTGAAGCCAACACCAGTTTGTGTTCTTATATCTAATATAAAAGGAATAAACAAATGGCCATATAGATAATTTTTGAAAGAAATGGCATTAACTTTTTTGACATCTATTTTGAAATGGTCTATTTTTAGTTTTTATATTACTTTGGCGCCCTTTATGTTTACAACCAATTTGAGAAATTCTAATAAGGAATTTATGTTGTGCTTGTAGCATCATACCTTATGAATTCCTCCTTCAAATATTATGATCTCATCTTCTTACTCATTTTAGATGTTGTATGCTTACTTTAATATATAGTATTGTATGGTATAGGAACATGTCCCCAACACATATCTCATACCATTATATCCTTTATTAAATACCACATAGTTTCTTCTATTGAATTATTGTTCTTTTGGTTATCTCATACCATGTTCTATCTTTTATTAAATACCATAGTTTCTACTTTTAGATGCCCTACTTGAGACCCCAATGACAAGTATGCTACCACACAATTTATTTCATGAATTGCTTACCTTATGTATGGTACAACAATGACCTTATTGATATATGTGGGGTGGTACATTTACTCTTGTATTATTTTTATTTAACCCTATGACTTCTTCTTAAACATATAGTTTTATTTAATTGAACAAAGAATGATTCATCTAGGCCTCTCTATTTATATTTTGCAGTCTACATGATTTTTCCACCTTTGATCATTTACCAAGCTTCAAGTAAACATTCATAGCAACCTAGTCCAAAATATTAAGTATTTTCTCTTGCCCCAATGCCTTTATTTATTTAAATGTTGACTTGATGCTAGTGGTAGATGAGATTTTAAGCATTTCATTTCTAACCTAAAGGTGTCTAATTATTGTTTTTAAGCATTCCATGTCTAACCCAAAATTGATGAAATGAAAAGGGTTTTTAAAGGAGATCCTCAACTTTCCACCAATATAAATTATTCTTTACTTTGAATTTAATAAATAATTATTATTCATTTTCTATTTGAATTACGACTAAAGTCCTAATTGATAGGCCGATTGAAAAACATCTATAGCTTTCAAACGATATCAATTTTTTTTAATCTGAAACATGTGTCACATTCTATGCTTCATATACTATAGGACTAAAAATAAAAATTGAATTTCATGAAGTTTTGACCAAGTTAGGGTGGCAGACATACAAGTTTTTATATTTTTTAAAAGTTGTAAAAGAAAGTTCATAATTAATTATTTACTTGGAAAACAATTATAAAAAATACGCATCACATCAAGACATGAGTCCTCTACTTATATCTAAAATATTATAAAAAAATATTATCATTTTATTGTGGTTAGGGGGGTTAGACAGATACCTACTTCTTAGTTTTTCCCTGAAATTTAAATACTACTACATTGAAATTTCAAATTTTCACCAAATAGATTTTTTGTAAAAATAAACCTAGTAGTTTAGAAACTACATTCAATTTTCTATAGATTCTATTCTTACATATTTTTAAAATAATATAGATAAATTATTCAAATTTTCACGTCAAGTTGCCTAACTATGATTTTTCTAAATTTTTCACCACTTAAGGGCCTATTTTTTCCATGATGATCCTGCACATACCCTAGCTTGTGGGAAGTCACTTAAGAAAGTCAGCATACTACTTCTCTAGGGTTGCATATTACACATCATCAATTTTCTCATTGAGGTTGCATAATACTGATAGATGGATATGAATTAGATGAGTCCTCTTGTAGAGAAGAATAAAAAGATCAAGGTAAGGAAAATTAAGTACAAGTTGAAGAGGAAGAAGCTCTAGAAAGGATCCCTAAGACCCCAAAGTATGCGCAAAAGAATCATTTTGAAGATTAGATCATTGGTGACAAGAGCAGAGGTGTATTGACAAGAAGAAAGGATTCTATGATAGAAGAACATGTAAACTTATGTTTACTTTCCAAAGTTGAACCTAAAATAGTGATTGAAGCATGCAACTTGACGAATATTGGATCAAGGTTATGAAAGAATAATTAATGCAAATTGAGAAAATCAGACTTGGGAACTTGTCCCAAGACCAACAAACAAGAATGTGATTGGAACTAAGTGGGTATTCCATAATAAACTAAACGAGAATGGAGAGGTTGTAAGAAATAAGGCAAGGATTGTGTGTAAGGGTTACTCACAAGTGGAAGGAATAGACTTTGAGAAAACATTTGCTCTAGTGGAAAGAATGAAATCTATTAGGATGGTTTTATCCTTTGCAATGCATAAGGATTTCAAAGTATATCAGATGGATGTGAAGTCTACATTCTTGAATGGTGAATTGGAAGAATAGGTATATATTGAACAACTGGAAGACTTTCAATTATTAGATAACCCTAATATGGTCTGTAGATTGAAGAAGGAATTATATGGACTCAAGCAAGCTCCCAATGCTTGGTATATTGAAAATGGAGGTAATTATGTAGCTTAATACTTTGTAAAACTATTATATTGTATATCTAATTAAGTTTTCTTTGTTCCAAATTCTTTGTGGATGATTATCTATTTAGATTAATTTTACCATTTATAGAAGTAGATAGAAGATTGTAGAAGAATAAGACTAGAAGATAGAAGTGACACATCATATACCATGGATAAACTGTTTCAGGAAAAAAATCCACCACCAGAATCAATAGTGCTTGTATTATTTAACCTTAGAACAAGATTACAATAATTCTTTATCAATCCTTGCTTGAGATGCTTCTTTTTCCTTCAACAATTCTTCTTCACAACTTACAGCAAAATTTGATAAAACTCTCTTCAACTTGTTGTAATTTATAGACAATAATGAGCCTTGTAAACTCCAAAGAGTTTACAATTACAAAGCACAAAGCTTATCTCACAAAACCTATGCCTATTCTTTGCAAGTAGAGTTCTCAAAGTTGGCACTCAAGAATGGGACCACTTAAGTCAACCTTATAAAATATCTTATCATGCAAAAGTGTTAACTCTAAGATGCTAAATTGGGTGCCCAAGGTGGGTCCAAGTTAATCTCTATTAACTAAAACATATCTCTCCACCATTCATGCAAATATCATGCATGATTGATCATCCTTTGTTAACTAAAAGTAGTCACCTATTATCTGTCATGTAACTCAATTCATTAGCATGCAATTCAAGTCAACTGAAGTCAACTAACATGCAACTCAAACTAACTACATGCAACTGAAGATAACTAAACCATAACTGAACTAAACTGAACTGATACTGAACTAAACTCAACTGAGCTGAACTAAACTAAACTAAACTGAACTGATATGAACTTAACTCCATGCATGTAAACATCAATTCCTACCTTCTAGGATCTTTACATGCATTTCTGAAGTGTTATCTTTCTCCAAATAGTTAACTTAACTCAAGGTGGGTTCCACCTTCCATGTGGGTGCCCCATGTGCTCCTATTTTGTAGGATCTCTTCTTGGGTGACCCCACATGTTCCTATCATTTAGAATTAATTAAAAATGTCAATTAACATGTTCATTTCATTTGAATTTAATCTCTTTCTAATCCTAGTGTTGGGGAGCACTTTCCAAGGACTTAGGAGATACATGAAATATGTTTAGGATTGCAATCAAATGATATCCTATTCCCAACATGGTATACAAGATTGGATAGGTACTTGTTGCAGCAGTGATTCAATAAAGGTACTATAGATAGCAATATTTATTTTAAAGTTGAAAAAGAGAAAATATTGATTGTGGTTGTGTATGTTGATGATATAGTCTTTGGAGGAAATGAATCTATGTGCAAGAGATTTGCAGAACATATGAAAAATAAGTTTGAAATTTCAATGTTTGGGGAGATGAATTTCTTCCTTGTCCTACAAATAAATCAAATAGAAAATGTATCTTCATTTCACAATAAAAATATGTCATGGAAATGTTGAAGAAGTTTAGAATGGAAGACTCTAAATCAGTATGCACTCTTATTGTTACTAGTTGCAATTTGAGTAAGAATAATGAATCTCCTAAGGCTGATTAGAGCAAGTATAGGTCAATGATTGGTGGGTTCCTATACCTAACTTTTACTAGACTAGATATCATGCATGCAACTTATCTCATGGCTAGATTTCAAGAATATCCCAAAGAGTCACATGCCCAGTAGTAGCAAAGAGAATATTTAGATACTTGAAGGGCACTCTAGAACATGGCTTGTGGAATCCAAAGGATACTGAATTCTCTCTGAGTGCTTACATAGATGCAGATTGGGTAGGTTGTATTGATGACATAAAAGGTACAAGTTGTGATACTTTCTTTCTTGGAAGTAGGTTGGTGTCTTGGCTAAGCAAGAAGCAGGATTTAGTATCATTATCTATTGTAGAAGCAAAATAAATTACATCTTGTTGCACACAAATTTTGTGGATGAAACAAACTTTGAAGGATATCAAAAATAGTATATGATGAGCCTATTGATATTTTATGTGACAATACAAGTGCTATCAACATTTCAAATAATTTGGTAATGCATTCAAGGACAAAGCATATCTTAATCTGGTATCACTTTTTGAGAGAGAAGGTTGCATAGAATGAGGCGAAGTTGGAATATATGCCTACAAAGGACCAAGTTGTAGATATTTTCACAAAGTTTCTTTCAAAGGATACTTTTGAGTATCTACGGGAGAAGTTAGGGGTCATTTCCCCTTATTTCAATTAGATGCTGAAATGATGAAAAATAGGGTTTATTTTATGGAAAGGGGTGGTTATAAAATATGATGTGATAAGGGACCTATTTATCACTATTTCATTAGGAAATGATATTCACACAATGAATTGATTATCAACCCTTAGGTGAATTAAGTGAAAGTGGGAATCTTCAAATTTCCTTATGATTGAAGGACGGGGGTTAAGGTCAAACAACACTTCGGGGAGAAAAACTAAAAATAGAAAATCAACACCAAAATGCAATCTAACACTTGAAACAACAATATTAAAGTCAATGGAAATTGAATGGCATAGACGAAGGCCACAACAGGGATAAACCCTAAGGTGATGATGGTGGCGAAAGGTGTAGGAATTTCTATGGTGAAACTAGTGGATGGTGGGGATGGCCTTGACTGTGGCAAGACCAGTGGTGTTGTCCTTGGAAAAGGAAGTTCTTCTTCTCGGGCTCTGAGACAAGTGCAGAACAGGGGTTTTATCCCTATTGCTAACACCTTATTTGTCATTCTGAAAGTGGAGACGGTGGAGGAAATAGACAATACTGCCTCTAAGCTTTCTTCACAGGGGGGCGGGTGCATGAAGTTGGGTACCAATTTTCTGTCCACTTTTCAAAAAAGTTTTGAAAAATGCACTCGTGTTATAACATGCTCACATTATTTCGCATTAAAAACAAAGAAAAAAGTGAAAGTACTTGCCTTGGAATACCAACCCAAAGGCTTGGAGGGCATTCCCAACAAGGCTAGAGATGTGTTTTTGAAAATTCTACAATTTTTCACATAATCAGGTCTGTGCTCACCATCAAGATTGCATCTAGTTCAATATCAACAAAATCAAAAACATGGGTAATGTTAGGTTCTCTCTTAGCTATCCAACGATGTAATTTTTTTCAATTTTTGACCATGTTAAGCCTTTCATCCATAATTTCTTTTGTTTGTATGTCTTTTTTTTTTCCAAAACGCCGTGTTTGGTGTTTTTTTTTGTTATAAATTAACCATTCGTCAAAATTTCAAATAAATTACAGTTTTAGAAACTAGACTCCTTTCTACAATTTTTAAAAAAAAAAAGAAAAAAAAATCAATTATTTTCCAAAATTTGTAGGGGGAGCACGGCCAAAATTCTACTTCTCAGGAAGTGCCCACATGGAAAATTAGTAAAAAATAAAATAATCATTAAAAAATTATCAGAAAAACTGTGCATCAACTAGATGTTGTAAGCTAACTTCTAACCATAGCGATTTTAAAAATACTACAAAAAATTTCACTGTGCTCAGGTCGTACAAGAGTTGCTATGTTATGTTTTTCTAACAAAAACAACACCAATTTGTGTACATCCCTCTTTTGAACCCCTTAATCTCAACCATTTTCAAAATAAATTAGTAGTTTAGAAAGTAGACTCAGAGCACTTCGATCCTTGTTTTTGTTCCATCTAAAATTTTTGAGTGTAACTATTCTCAATTTCACATCCAAGGTCAGCATTTCCTGATTTCATAAAAAAAGTAGCCACTTAAGCCCCCTTTTTGGGAACCATCTTGGTGCACTTACCCAGGGGGTGATTTGTAGGTTTAAGGGTTTTTGGCTGAGCCTCCCTCAGTTGCATTCATGGATATCAAAAGAATGGGAGCCTCTAATTATTGACCAATAAAGTTCATATTTTCCCCATGGCTAAGGGGTTTTTTGTTGCCAAGTTTGACAATGCTCAGGATAGAAACAAAATTTTATGTGATCATTTTTTTAGCTATGAGGATAATTTTTTGCTGATGATTAAGCCTTGGAACTATGATTTCAATCCTTCCTTTGAAACTTTCAATAAGATCCCAATCTGGGTTTGACTGCCTAATCTCCCCCTTCATTTATGGACTGATTCTCTTTTAGAAGAAGTCGGTGAAGCTCTTGGAGATTTTCTGTTGGTGGATGATGAATCCTCTGATATTTTTCACTCCACCTTTTCCCATATATTGGTGGAAATGGATGTTTCAAAAGGCTTCCTGCTGAGATTTTACTTCAATCTCCTAAGGGTTCTTGGGTCCAATCTTTGGACTATGAAGGGGTCCCCTTCCATTGTCGAAGATGTTTTAAAACTGGTCATGCTACTGCACAATGTAGATTAGAAAAGAAAGAAATAACGACTACATGGTGGAAAGGTGTCTCTTAATAGCATTATATGGTTGAGAAGAAACTTGAGAAAAATAGGATCTTTTCTGAGGTGGTTGTATTGGATTCACAGGTTCATGGGGAATCCTCTCTAGACATCTCAAATGCTGGGGTTGTTGATACTGAGAAAGATCATCTTGTTGAAACCCCAATTGTGCGTGTGAATGGGTCTCAGACTGCCATATCTGGTAGCCTTTTCGATAAGACATTGCCTGCTAGAAGACAAACTGATGAAATCTCTGCGACAGTGGCTACAGGCAATTTTCTTCAGGATAGTAGTATGCAGGCATGGCATGCTAAGGCAACAAAAGTGGAAGAAGGTTGGATACTTGTAAAGGGAAAGAAAGAAAAACTCTCTAAGCCTTCTTTTGACATGACTCTCCGCTCCCACAAGAGTAGTTCTAAATGTAAATCTTGATGTGTCTTGTTTGGGGGCATTTTTCTTGGTTGGCTGCAAGCCTTTTTTGCAGCTCTATCTTTGGTTGTAAAGGGTTTCAGATCCCTTCAAAACCTATTTTTCATCTCATTAAAAATAATATTAAAGTCAATATTTGTAGAACCAGGAAACAAAATGTAGATTTGAGAAGGGTAGAAACATGTGTACCAATCACCAAAAGTTCTTTTTAGAAGCTAATATGAGACTCATTCACCCATGGTCGAATGGGCCCAAGTATATGGGTTTTCTATAACTTTTAGGAGCCTCTAATGTAGATCTAAATCTTCCAATTTGCATAGTTTTCATAGTTAGAATGTTGGAAATGACATCAAGATCTTGGTTTTCATGAGATGACTACAATTTTGACAACTTTGCAAATATTGCACTTTAAAAGGTCTTCAATCCTTCGTCAACCTAAATTTGTAATCACACATTCAAGAGAGAAAAATATTTTTTTTGGTTGAATAGGGTTATTCCTTGGTAAAACCCCATTTTGGTAATCAAATGTTGAATTGAAATGAAACATGAAAGAGGAAATGAAGAATGAACTGAGATATGTTACCACTCAACAAACCCTTGAATGAAATCTTGATAATAGAGATCTTTGGAGGTCTAAAACTTGCCTAAGATGGTTGAATTGTATTTGGATCTTGACATTTGAATCTTTCTTGAAATTATACTTTGAATGCTTGAATTGATCATGAAACCTACATCACAATGTTAGCTCCAAAAACATGCATGATGCAAGAAGACTTTGATATGATTCAAATGGATATTGAATGGTGCAATAAAACTATGATATATTTTCTCTTGAATGCGGCCTTTAATTACTCTTGAAATTCTCAAATAATGCTCATAAAATTATCGGTGAAACTTAGTGAAATAACCTTTTATTTATAGGTACATGTATCCTTAATTTCCCAAAATTCAAATATCACAGGCTGACATTGAATTATGGATTTGAAAAAAATAAAATACTGTCAAAAACATAATTTTAATTTAGATCCTAAGTTTTAGGGAGGACCCATTTTCCCATGGGCGAATAAGTCCTAGGCCCATAAACTTGGAACACACATTGGGGTATGTGCAGGATCATCATGGAAAAAACAGGCCCTTAAGTCGCAAAAAAATCAGAAAAATCAGAGTTAGGCAACTTGACGTAAAAAATTGAATAAGTTATCTATATTATTTCAAAAATATGTAAAAATAGAATTTGTAGAAAATTGAATATAGTTTCTAAATTACTAGGTTTTTGTAAAAAAAAAAAATCTATTTGGTGAAAATTTTAAATTTCAATGCAGTAGTACTTAAATTTCAGGGGAAAAATAAGAAGTAGGTGTCTGTCTGACCACCCTAACCACAATAAAATGATAATATTTTTTTATGAGATTTTATATATAAGTAGAGGACTCATGTCCCAGTGTGATGCATATTTTTTAATTTTTCAAAAGTAAATAATTAATTATGAATTTTTATTCCAAATTTTTAAAAATATAAAAACTCGTATGTCTGACCACCTTAACTTTGTCAAAACTTCATGAAATTAAATTTTTATTTTTTTAATCCTATATTATGTGAAGCATAGAATGTGACGCATGTTTTTGATTAAAAAAATGTGATACCATTTGAAAGCTATAAATGTTTTTCAATCAGCCTATCAATTAGGACTTTAGTCGTAATTTGAATAGAAAATGAATAATAACTACTTATTAAATTCAAAGCAAAGAATAATTTATATTGGTGGAAAGTTGAGAATCTCCTTTAAAAACCCTTTTCGTTTCATTAATTTTGGATTAAAAAAAATCATCAGTCACATACCCATCATATTGCCACTTTTTGGCCCATCATGATCCTGCACATACCCATTGCTCAATGTAAAGTGTTATGTTCCTGCATTAATTATTGTCGAGTTTCCCCTTCGAAAAATGTAATTAATAGACTTGTAAATGAATTAAAGGGTCAATTAAGGCATAAATAAACTCAATTAATTAAGAGGGCCTAAATAAGTGTGTAAATGTAAAGGGGTACATTTAACAACACTAAATTAAGCAATTATTAAGTCCAATTTAATTAGGAGGGCCCAAACAAGTGAGAAAACGTAAAGGGTTACATTTTCTACACTACATTTATCCCCCACTTTACTGAGGGGATGACCTTGTATCAAATTCACACTAAAGTAGACAATCAAGAGAGGTCTAATTGTACAATTGTTGGAAGGATAAGACAACAAAGATCAAGGAAGGTGATCAAGCCTCCAAGATCTAAGATCTCGTGGAAAAACCAACAAAGGCACAAGGAGACACATGCCTATGTTAAACACACACACACACATATAGCAATGCCAAGATACTCAATCATACAATGCTAAAGATTCAAAGAAAGAGAAAAAGAAAAAGAAAAAGAAAAAGAAAAAGAAAAGAGACAAAGGGTGGATCAAGCCTCGACTGTCCAACGTGATGTGGAACATGCCTCAGCTATTTGTCCAAAAATGTTTACAAGTGGAACCTTTTGTCTACTATGCAAACAACAATACATGCTCTCATAGGCTAGTGAAATTTTGTGTCCACTAGGTGAGTCCGTAGGGGTGGAAAATGAGATAATCTTATTAGTCTCCCATACCATACCAAATTTATACCTCTAATAACTCTAATAAGGCACAACACAATATGAAATTTGAGCTCCATAAGGCTTAGCAAGCTACATTATGCTAAATACTTATGAACAAACCCAATGACATATGCCAAGAAAGGCCACACTCTTGGAGGAAATCAAACCCAATCACACCACAAAGAAGAAGAAAAATTGCAAGAAGTAAGAAGACCAGACAATGAAACATAAGAAATATTCCAAAGATCTCCAAAAATGATAATGCCAATGCATGCCCCCACTTTAAAGAAATTGTTAACACCACATTGTGAGCAATTACTTTAAAGTAGTAAATTATAAATGCTAACAATAAAGAAGACATAAGAGCTTATTTGGAAAGCCCTATGCCAAGTCATATGTTTCCAAATGAAGCTATGACATGAAAAAGGAAGGGATTTCCCCCTAAATGAAATCCCAAAATCACATAAGGGATCCACAGATTTGGGGTCAGTGTATGTCTTTGCTACAATGATATTATAGAGCTCAGAAAATTCATCATTCCCCAAATAACTCATGGAATAGGAAGAATGACACATAGAGAGTGAAAACAAAGAAAATACTTTTGGGTCAACATGGAAGAGACATAAATGTATTGACACCTTATGTCATCCCCAAAAGAAAAACACAAGACACAAAAAAGATAAAAGTTTTACGACATATAGAAGAATGTAGATATAAATAGAAGAATGAAAATGAAGATACATCAAATAGAATAGTACAGGGGGATCACATTACGCACATGTGCAATCACAAAAAGAACATGCAAAATAAAACAAAGAGAAGACTAGTAAGGAACATGCGAGTCAACCTATATAAGGTCATCCGCATCCCAATCTTGTTCATCATATGTGGAAGGCGGACAACTAGCCAAATGGAAAGCATCAAGTGCCAAACTAGGACAAGCACCAAGTTTAGCACGTGGTGAATCACTAATTTTAGGAGAATCATCATGATTGTTATCATTTAAGCTCATGGAAGAGGAAAACAATAAATTTAACTATATATGCACTTCCTCATCAATCTTTGCAGTTTCATTATCATCATCCAAGTTAATCACAATAGAAGGTCTAATGTTAATATCCATATAAGGTTCTTGTTCTTGTTGTGTTTGAGGTTTAGTATTTTCGAGTAAGTGCAAGAAGTTGGGTCCACATTTAGGGGAAGTGTCATTTTTCAACTTTAAAATAGGTACCCATTCATTTTTTAGAATAGGTACCCATTTTAAAGTGGGTACTTGTTCTAAAAAGTTTGAAAATCACAATAAATGTTTTTTTTTTTGATAAAAGGCCAAGGCCTAACTATTTATATATTAATATATGTAAAAGAATTACATCCATAATCTAATTTATAGTACTAATTAAATGAAAATATCCATATAGACCAAAATTGTGCCTAATCTATATGACACATCCACCTTCCTTTTTCTATCACAACAATAACTATATGTCTATCATATACATATTTTTCATGGTATCAAAATTGTGCAACATAGGTATTTCACATGTACAATAGATATACTAAAAATAGAAATAGTCATATACAAAATGATTATGTGTTCATTCTTCCATATAAGCCGCTACTTCTTCAGAATCGATGTCATTCTCACCCTTTCCCTCTTTAAGATTATCCTTCTCCCTTGACCTTCCATACGACCATGCTAGTTTAGAGGCTTGAAGCTAGGCAGAGCAACTCTTCCATTTCTTTTGTGGTGATTTAGCAAGAAATAAAGAGCATATAATTTATTCTTAAATCTTTCAACCATTTGATACCCTAGTTCATTTGAAAACAAATTTAACACTCTGCACATGGCCCATGGATCATCTATTTTCAAGCTATTCCTTACTACCTCAAACCTACCCTGTAACATTCCTTGTTTTTAAGAAATTTCTTTGGAAACAGACCTCCAAAAAATTATCTATCTTTATCTAGGTTGTATGACTGCACACATTGTAACAACTTGTCCTCTCCCAATACATTTGGCTGAACAACCTCTATGACTACAATTTCCAAGAGCTTGAGTGATTGCAGAAGGTTCATTGCTTTGGACAAGAAGATAGATAAATTTTTTGATGGAAATAAAATCCTTGGTGCACTCAGACTTAGAAGATGCTCACCAATCACAACCTTGACACTATCGACCAAACTAGGGCATGATATTCTAAAAATAAAAGACAATTCAAATTCCTAGATTTCCCTAGAAAACGAGCGCTCTCCAAATTTAATTTAAACAGGAACCCTAATTTTTTTTGCTACGTATTCCATTGAGAGCCCTTAAACACCAACCTTAAAATACTTTAATTCTTCAAAAAGAATAGAAAACCCAAAAGAATGCCCGCCCCAAGATTTTAAACCCTTCAATACTCTCCACTTTTAACAAAGAAGTAAAAGGGTCCTTCACCCACTAACACTGACATAAACAAAGACTTCACCTAAATATAGTGAAATAACTAGAAAATGAACCAAGCGTGAAAATTGAAGAGAACAAAGCACTGTGATTATACCATAGAATGCTCCAGGTGTGAAAATTAAAGACAACAAATCACTGTGCGAGGATTGAAAATCAATATTCTCTACTGGAGAAGAGAATTTAATACCTAGAAACTTTCCCACATAAACTTGCTGATTTAGAGATGGAGAGCCACCCGTAAACTTGAAATAGAGCAGAACAATGGCAAAAAATTAATGAACAAGGCCCTTTATAAAGACGCCAATGTGTTATTGAAAGTGTAGTTTCAAAAAAAGGATACTTTGACATTTTTGCACTCGTTTGGGTCCTCCTTGTGGATTTTGGCTTAATGTTGCCTTGATTTAGTGTTGTAATGTGGATAACACATTCACATTAGGTATTGGGACCTTGTGAACTAATGTAATTTAACGCTGCCTTACAAAAGTGTTGTGAAGTGTTGTAACACACTTTCACACTTTTCTAGGGTTTTATCAATTAACTAAGTATAATAAACATAATTTTAATCATAATCAATCTTAATATTAACTTACTTGGAGTGTTGTAAATTTTTGTAACACACTTTCACATTTCTCTAGGCTTGTCATTAATAATTTGGCTTTCTTATGCTTTAATTGGCCTCATTTTGCATCCACAAGCCTCATTTATTGCATCTTTTCGAGGATAATCTTGACACCAACCATAATTCAGGTGTTCTCGGCTTGCGTGGCCTAGATTTAGTGTATGGGACTCATTCACCACCTTGGGTGAATGAGTCCCACCTAGGTCTTTTTAGCCCCGATGCAGGTTTCACACATTTATAGACGCTTTTCATTTTTGGTCCCATACATTATGCGTGATGGGACTCATTCACCACCTTGGGTGAATGAGTCCCGTGTGACCAAAATTCAAATTTAAATCAAATTTTTGGTGGGATTTTATTTTCCTAGATTTGATGTCATCCTATAGTGTTGTAATTTCGAGAATTCTTGCATGTAATTGAGTATAAATACAAGGTTCTTTTAGTCATATACAATGCCTAGCATTCAAGAGAGCTCACAAGATATCATTAAGCATTCACAAGAGAATTCAAGGTATTTCAAGGGTAGATTATCAAGCATTCAAGAGCATCTTTCAAGCATCAATCATCATGTCAAATATTTCTTGCATCAAGTTGTTTCAGAGCTAACAATTGTGATGTAGGGTTTGTGTTTCAAGCAAGCATTGCATTCAAGATCTATCAACATTAAGCAAGATTCCAATTCTACATCCATTAGATCCATTACTTACATGTTTTCAACACCTTATTGCTAGGTTTTAGTGAGTTAAAACATTGCTCTTTGTTCATTCATCATTCTCTTTTCATATTTCATTCTATTTTAAGGTTTAATTACCAACAAGGTGTTTGACCAAGGTAAACCCCTATTCACTAACCCCCACAACATTTTCCCCTCTTCTTGTGTGTGATTTGCAAAGCTAGGTTGCAAAATTTCCAAGAAGCAAAATTGGTGAAAAGTTGTCAAGTCCCTAAAAGTTGTCAAAGTTGTCATTTAGCCTTGGAGAAGCTTGGAGAAGACCTACATGTAGTATTTTGTAGTTTCAGATCTGGAAATCAATCAAGAAGAGCAAATAAGACCAAGAGGCACATAATCCACTTTAGTATTTCTAGAAAGAAAAATTGGACTGATTCGCCACTATTGGTGAATGAATCCCACTATATAGGCCTAAACAAGATTTTTGCTGATCTGGATACCCTTTTGGCTAAAACTTGCTCCAGTGCAGTTTCCAGGAAATTGGATTGATTTGGCTAGCATAGCATATGAGCCCCAATCAACTTCAACAATAAATCTTTTAGTGATCCAGACCTCCATTTTTCCTTCTTCAATTTTCCAAGTGCACACTTACAGTTTCATCGCTTTTCATTACAATTTGTTCATCTTTTTAGGTCATTTAGCATTTGTTTGCATATCACATTGTGTTTTCAAATTCATTGTCTTTTCCAAGTTTAAACTTGGAGGTGAACGTTGTAGTAGTTATCATTCAATTCTTAGAGCATTCCCTTTGCAATATTTCAATATCCTTTGTATTGAAATCTCAAGGGTTTTTTCTTTAATGAAAGGTTGGAAAATTCGTCTTTCTCCTTTTAGGTCCAAAACCCTAGAAGCAAAAGAAAGCACACCCATTTTTCTTCATTTCATTTTGGTGAACCCAAAGTATAGAGCATTATAATTCTGATTTGGAGTGCATTTACATCTTATATTTAGTTTGCATTAACATTGCATTAGGTTTTGCATTATTTAATTTGCATTCTAGGGTTTCAAAATTTACATTAGTGAAAAACTCATTTAGCTTGCATTATTGCATTTAATTTCAATGAAAATCAATAAAATTCTACATTTGCATCTCAGATTTACATTATAAAACATAAAAAGCATAAAATTAGATTAAAAAAATATGAAAATTTTCAAAAAAATTAGTACCTAGACTCATTCACCACCTTGGGCGAATCAGTCCCATTGAATATTTGGGTAAGTGCAAAATGATGGGTCCCAAAAAGGGGGCTTAAGTGGCCACTTTTTCTTGAAATTGGGAAATACTAACCTTGGATGTGAAATTGAGGATAGTTACACTCAAATTTTAAGATGGAACAAAAACACAGATCAAAGTGCTACAAGTCTACTTTCTAAACTACTAATTTATTTTTAAAAATATTGAGATTAATGGGTTCAAAAGAGGGACATACAAAAACTGGTGTTTTTTTTGTTAGAAAAACATAACATAGAAACTCTTGTATGTCCCCAACACGGTGAATTTTTTTTTAGTATTTTTAAACTCACTCTAGTGAGAAATTAGCTAACAATATGTAGTTGATGGATGATTTTTCTGATAATTTTTTAATGAATATTTGATTTTTTACTAATTTTCTAAGTGGACACTTCCTAAAAAATAGAATTTTGGCCGTGCTACCCCTACAAATTTTGGAAACTAATTGAATT
>VDFB02270651.1:622697296-622711893 GCA_007258455.2 Sequoia sempervirens
AGTCTTGTAGAAGTTTTGGTAATTCGAATTATAGGTTAAGATGGCAAGCACATCAAGAAAGATTGAAATTGAGAAATTCAATGGCAGTAATTTTGAGTTGTGGAAACTTAAAATGGAAGATCTACTGGTTGATCGTGATCTTTGGATTGTTGTGTCTGGAACGAAGCCTACAGGCATGAAGCAAGAGGATTGGGACCTTGTAGATAGAAAATCTAAGGGGATGATAAGGCTTTGTTTAGCAGACTCTGTTCTTCTGAATGTTCATGAAGAAAAGACTGGCAGCTATTTATTAGGGCAAGTCCTTGGTGAATAAATTGTTATTGAGGAAGAAGTTGTACTCTTTGAGAATGTAGGAGGGAGGGTCTGTTGCTGATCATTTGAACACTTTCAACATGTTGATTGCATAGTTAACATCTGTGGGTGTGAAGATTGATGAAGAAGATTGCTGTATGTTGTTATTATGTTATTTTCCAGATTCTTGGGATCACCTGGTGATGGCTATTGGGAGTACGACATCCATTTTTAAGATGGAAGATGTTGTTGCTTCTTTGTTATCAGAAGAGATGAGAAGGAAATCTTCTGAGATGGCAAAGGAGGCTCTTGTTGTTAGAGGTAGATTGAAAAAGAAAGGCAAGAAGAAGGACAAGAAGTCCAAATCAAAATCAGAAGGGAGATCTAAGTCACCTGGCAAGAAGTCCAAGGTGAAGTGCTGGAATTATGGGCAACCTGGTCATGTCCGAAAGGATTGTAAAGAGGAGAAAAAGAAGAAGAAGAAGAATTCTTCCAATAATGATTCTTCTCTGAGTGATGCAGACACCTTCATTGCAGCCTTGGCTACACAGGCATCAGATGATGTCTGGCTGATTGATTCTGGAGCATCTTTCCACATGACATCTCATAGAGACTGGTTCACAAAGTATGAAAAATACGATGGTGGAAAGGTGTATTTGGCAAGTGATTCATCTTTGGAAATAGTTAGTCATGGAAGAGTCAGAATTCTATTCCCTGATGGAAGAGTGAAAGGAATCAATGATGTTATGCATATACCAGGTCTGGCTCGAAATCTACTTTCTATTAGTAAGTTGAATGATAATGGAGTGCAAGTCAGGTTCTCTAAAAATGGCTGCAAGATGACTAGAGGCTCAATGGTGCTAGCAATGGGTGCTTGTATTGGTACCTTGTATAAGCTGGATGCACATGTTGTTCAATGCAATAGTGTCTCTGCGAAGTCACAGAAAGCTACTCATGGAGGAAAAGAGGAAAAAGTTCCTGATAGTGTAAACTCTATGGAAGTTAAACTTCCAGTAGAAAAGACTATGCTCTGGCATCATAGGCTAGGACACATTGGAGAGAAAGGTTTAAAAACCTTGAAGAATAAAAACCTGGTTGAAGGGCTTGATGATTGTAACCTCGAATTTGATTTTTGTGAACATTGTATATATGGTAAACAACACCGTGTTTCATTTTATTCTAGTCCTCACAAATCTTCTGGTTTGCTTGATTATATTCATTCTAATGTTTTTGGTCCAGTGAATGTTCTTTCTTTGTCTAAGTCAAGGTACTATGTATCGTTTATTGATGATTATTCGAGAAGAGCATTTTGTTTATTTTTTGAAAAGTAAATCGAGGAAGTGTTGATCGGTTTAAGGAATTTAGAGCAGAAAAATCAGTGAGGGAAGAAAAATAAAATGTTTAATGAAAAGGGGTGAGTTTTGTTCTGACGATTTCAAGAGGTACTGTAAAGATCATGGGATTAAAAGACATAAAACTACACCTTACACTCTGTAGCAAAATGGAGTTGCAGAAAGGTTCAACAGGACGATGATGGAAAGAGCACGAAGTATGCTAAGCAGTGCTGGCTTGGAGGAGAAGTTTTGGGCTGAGGTAGTTGCTACATCATGTTATTTGATAAACCATTCTTCGAATTCCGCTCTTGTTGAGAAAACACCTTTGGAAGCATGGTTTGGTAAGAAGCCCTCTCTAAGACACATTCGTGTTTTTGGCTGTGAGGCATATGCTCATGTGCCGTATGAGAAAAGATCTAAATTGGAAAACAAGGTTGTCAAATGTATTTTTATTGGTTATAGTGCTAGCATAAAAGGATACAAGCTTTGGAATCCTAATACGAAGAAGGTTCTATACAACAGAAGTGTTATCTTTTGTGAGTTGAAGCCTTCTACCTTGGATCTGCAGTTAGAGACAAAATCAAAAAATAAAAAGGATTTATTTGAAATTCCTCCAACACCAGATAAAGAGGAATTCAAAATTCAAAATGCACCTGAAACTAAGGAGAGCTCAAGTAGTTCTGAGAGTTTTGAAGAAGAACAACAACCTCATCCTCAGCAAGTGAGGAGGTCAACTCGTGAAAGAAAGCAACCTGATAGGTATGGGTTTTCTTTGATAGATTCTACTTGTTCCTATGCTTTAATTTCTAGCACTGATGAGCCTAGGACTATAAAAGAGGCATTTAGAATGTCTAATTCAAAATCTTGGTTGGAAGCCATGAATGAAGAAATGGCATCATTAGAAAAGAATGATACTTGGAGTTTGGTGCCCTTGCCTAAAGCCAAAAAAGCTGTGGGCTACAAATGGGTATTTAAAAATAAAATAGGTCTGGATGGCAGTGTGGAAAAGTATAAGGCGAGCTTGGTTGTGAAGGGTTAGTCCCAGGTTGAGGGAATTGATTACGGAGAATTTTTTTCTCCTGTAGCTAAGCTGACATCTATCAAATTCCTTTTGTCACTTGATGCAGCGTATGACTTAGAGGTTGAACAGATGGATGTGAAGACAACATTTCTTCATGGTGATCTTGAAGAAGAAATTTATATGTCCCAGCTTGAGTACTTTGTGGAGAAAGGTAAAGAAAAACTAGTTTTCAAGTTTAAAAAATCTCTATATGGATTAAAACAGTCTCCTAGAATGTGGTACCAGAAGTTTGACACTTTTGTTTTGTCATTGGGATTTGTAAGATCAAAATCTGATCATTGTGTGTATTACAAAGTTGAAAGTGATCAAGTTCTTATTATTGCTCTCTATGTTGATGATATGCTATTCATAGGCAATAGTAAGTAAATGACTTTTGATCTTAAGTCTCAGTTGTCTGCAAAGTTTGAAATGAAAGATCTTGGTGCAGCAAGGTATATTCTGGGAATGCAAATCACCAGGGATAGGAATAGTAGAAAACTTTGGCTCAGTCAGAGTAAGTATATTAAGACTATTCTAGAGAGATTTTGTATGACTGACTGCAAGTAGCTAGTTGTTCCAGTTTTGCAGGGAACAAAGCTATCTGCTGAAGACTGTCCAAAATCTCCTACTGAGATGGAGGACATGACTAGTGTGCCTTATGCTAGTGCGGTTGGTAGTCTAATGTATGCAATGGTCTGTACAAGGCCAGACATTTCCCAAGTAGTGGGAGTACTTAGTCGATTTATGGCTAATCTTGGAAGAACACATTGGGATGCTATAAAGAGAGTGTTTAGATATCTTAAAGGCACTTCAGAATATGCATTGTGTTACCATGGAAATTTGGTTGAATCACAAAGGACTCTTAGCATTCGAGGCTATATGGATTCTGATTGGGCAGGGGACATAGACAGTAGAAGATCCACCAGTGGATATATTTTCATGTTGAATGGTGGTACAGTTAGTTGGATGAGTAAGTGGTGGGCTGTAGTCACTTTGTCCACTACAGAGGCATAATACATGGCAACGACATATGCCTATAAAGAAGCAATCTGGTTAAGACATTTTTGTTCTAACATTGGTTTTGATGTAGGGCAAATTAAAATTTACTGTGACAGTCAAAGTGCTAGCTGTTTGGCGAAGAATCCTACTTTCCATGCCAGGAAAAAACATATAGATGTACAGTATCATTTTGTACGGGATATGGTGGAGGATGGAAATGTCTCTTTAGAAAAAGTGGATACTCTGGAGAATGTTGCAGATGCATTGACAAAGCCAGTGAGCATAGACAAGTTTAGGTGGTGTGCTAGTTCAATGGGCCTTAGTTCCCATGAATTTCAGTAGTTTTTTTGTGCTCTGGAGGTTCCTGTGCAATCTTCGTCAAGTGGGAGATTATTGGAATTGTGTGTCTCAATCTCACAGGCTGAAACCTCTGAAAGAGCAAAGTCGATGTGACATCCTTATTGTCTAAGTGACTAACAATTGTGCAACCTTGTGAAATGTTTAGGTCACCGAGACCTTGTTACTGTCATGCTGACTGAAGCTATCATTGTGACTTGTGGTGTTTCGCGTAACCCTCTGCTGAGTGGGTTGGTCTGGCCGATGGTTTGATCCCTAGCGGATGTCGGGGAGACTTGTGGCAATAGCAGTTATCGGGGAAATATATGAATGTTTGGTATGAATTCTTACCAACAAGAGATGTCTCACCAAATAGTTATTCAGTCAGAGTCATCGAAGTAACATGAAGGCTTCGGTATGAAGTATTAGTGATGGATGAGGTCTCGCCGATAGGTATATGGCTTCGGTAAGAACTCTTAGCGACGAATGAAGTCTCGCAGATGGTGGGAAATTTTGGAGTAACATGGTTGTTTCGGTATGATCTCTTGGCGAATAATGATAGTCTTTCCAAATAACGCTACATGTGTTGGATATCGGTATGATGTCTTGGCGACAAGGGGAAGTTTGAGCGACTATTTTTGAACTCAGTGTAACCTCCTGCCGAAGGTGATGTCTCTTGGTGATAACGAAAATTAGGTCTTGTGGCATCAAGGAGACACAATCAATGTCTCACTGACATGTGAATGCAAGTTGAACGCCTTGACCGATTGAAAGAATATCCTACGTGGTGTGTCTTCGACCAATCAGGGAGCAGAATGGGAACCGTTGGAAGTTAGACTGTTGTGGTTGTTCTGTGAGGAATTTCAAAAGACCAGGGATGACATGGATATACTTGGTAATTGCAGATGATGTTCGGTTTGATCAGCTATTGGACGATCAGTGTGATGAACAGTGTGGTAAATAGTTCGATGTGTGATCAGTAAGAATTCAATTCTAAGAGCATTGTAATTTGAATGTTCTGTACAAGGTTGATCAAGGATTTATGTTGTTGTAAATTGACATCAGAGAGTGAAGCCCGTACTCTGTATGTAATTTGTTTACTATAATACAAAGGGGTTTTTCTTGGTGTGGTGGGTTTTTCTCTTGTAAGGATTTTCCCATGTAAATCTGGTGTTCATGTGTGTATGCTTATTTCTCTGTTTCTGCTATTTCTTTCAAGTGTATCTTAATTGGACTGTAATTGAAAATTTTAAGTCACCTCTGCATTCTTCCCCGAGGTTTTGACATTAGGAGAGTTGTTTCTGCACCTTAGTTTTCCTTACATATCTCTCTCTCACTCCCTCTCACCTTAACTAGAGAACTCTCTCTCTCTCTCTCCCTCGCACCCCTCACCCTCTCTCAAGTTTCTCCCTCCCACCCTAACTAGAGAACTCTCTCTCTCCAGGCCTCTCTCTCCCTCACACCCTAAACCATAAACCCTCTCAAGACTCTCTCAAGTCTATGTAAATCACCGGGAGACCCCATTTTTTCAAACAGGCCAAGTTAGGTTGCCAATTTCATGAATTGGCAAGCTAGTGTTCCCACTAGCTTGCTAATTCAGTGAAATTAGCAATGTAGTGGCATGTTTGAAAAAATGGGTCCAAAAAATGGGGTCTCTCAATGATGTAAATCACTAGGAGTCTACCCTATCTCTTGGACACATTTTTTCAAACAATCCAAGTTAGGTTGACAATTTCACCGAATTAGCAAGCTAGTGGGCCCACTAGCTTGCCAATAAATCACTGGGAGACCCCATTTTTTCAAATAGGCCAAGTTAAACCATCAACCCTTAATCCCTCAACCCTCAACCCTTAAACCCTAAACCCCTATACCCTCTACTGACGCAACCACGCTAGGAGGCTGCTCAGGGAAAACAATCTAGACCGTGCAACAAGTGTAACACAACAAAAGCAACACAAAATATGGAGGAAAATGCAAATTCAAATATTCTCATTAATAGTAATCCCAATTACATTCAACCGACAACATCCAGTCTTACAAATTCGGCTCACAGACCTGATATAACATGTTCAAAATTACAACATTCCAATATGCTCCTATATGCGAGCTGAAATCCTATAGTCTAATCCTAGAATTATCTACTCATTATTCGTTGCTCTTCAAATGATCAATTACAGGCTTTATAGCACATCTGTGACTCTAGAAACATCTGTGTCAGCCAAGGATTGTTACATTCTCCAATGTAACGTGTGCATGAATAGGTCGACCTCAAATTTGAATTACTCTATCAACAGGTATGTGCAGGATCATGATGGGCCAAAAAGTGGCGATATGATGGGTATGTGTAGGGTATGTGGCTGACGACATTTTTTTACCCAAAATTGATGAAACGAAAAGGGTTTTTAAATGAGATTCTCAGCTTTCCAACAATATAAATTATGCTTTAATACTTTGAATTTAATAAATAATGATTATTCCTTTTCTATTTGAATTATGATTGAGGTCTTGATTGATAGGCTAATTGAAAAATGTCTATAGCTTTCAAACAGTATCACATTCTTTAAATATGAAACATGTGTCACATTCTATGCTTTGCATACTATAGGATTAAAAAAAAAATATTGAGTTTCATGAAGTTTTGACCAAGTTAAAGATTGGTTAGACATATGAGTTTTTTATATTTTTTAAAAGTTGTAATAAAAAATCATAATTAATTATTTACTCAGAAAAAAATTACAAAAAATATCCATCACATCATGAGTCCTCTACTTATATCTAAAATCTTATAAAAAAATATTATCATTTTATTGTGGTTAGGGTGGTCAGACAGACACCTACTTCTTATTTTTTCCCTGAAATTTAAGTACTACTCCATTGAAATTTCAAATTTTCACCAAATAGATTTATTTATTTATTTTTAATAAACCTAGTAGTTTAGAAACTACATTCAATTTTCTACAGATTCTATTCTTACATATTTTTAAAATAATATAGATAACTTATTCAAATTTTTATGTCAAGTTGCCCAACTCTATTTTTTCTAAATTTTTAACCACTTAAGGGCCTACTTTTTCCATGATGATCATGCACATACCGTAGCAGGTGCATAGAATGAAGTGTGGACCTATAAGGAAGGTCAGGGACACTCCAAGGAATAATTAAAATCACACCGTTGAGATCCGTAAGTCAAGAGGACGATCCACGAATAATCAAATTAGTTGTCAGGCTTGAAAACTATTTCGGTGTCAGTTCAAGAAACTTCCAAGAAATTCAGAAGCGATAACTTTCTAGAAAAAGATCCAATCACACTCAAATCTTGGAATAAGGAAAATGAACATGTCCATGATGTACACAAAGATTTGCAGGGTCTGGTGAGCAAATATGATGAATCCACCAACATGAACTAAGCAAGAGAAAAAATAAGAACAAAACTGAAAGAAAATATTTTTGGTTGATGCAAGATTGCCAAGAACCAAGGATGCTCCTACATCAGACATCCAAGGTTAATGAAAAGTGATTCCCTCACTTTTCTAGGGCTAAAGGAAAACCAAGATGGTCTACCTCAGCCTGAGAAATCCAAGAAGAATCCTCCACTGGTCTTTCTTTCCACTTCATAAGATATTCTTTGTAATGTCTTCCATGAATCTTCCTCCCCTCTTTGATATCCAAAATTTCTTCAATATCATCTGACTATTGTTTAGGAAACTGATTTTCCAATCTTAGTTCACTTTCTTTACTAAATTCTGCTTCATGGTACTGATGTAGGTCTGCAATGTTGAATATAGGAGATATACCCATGTCATCCGGTAACTCCGCTTCATATGCATTTCCTGAATCAAATTTTCTCAAAATCCTATAGGGTCCAAACTTCCTCATCTTCAACTTACTGTATGTTCCAACTAGAAATATTTCCTTCCTCAAATACACCATTACTTCATCTCCAACTTCAAATTGCTTATGCCTCCTTTCATTTGTTTTCTCCTTACACTTCCTGTTCATATCTTCCAATTGTTGTTTCACTTGAGTATGTACTTTCTTCATATGTTCTGCAAATTCCTCTACTACTGCACTCCTTTTATCTTCCATATCTATGTCTCTCAATTTGGATATACCTCTAGAATGAACTCCAGTTACAATCTCAAAAGGTTTCTTTCATGTACTCCTGTTTACTGAATTATCGTAAGCAAACTTTGCTTGCACGAGGACTAAATCCCAAATTTCGGTCTTCTCTCCAGCCAAACATCTCAACAAATTTCCCAAACTTCTATTTACTACCTTTGTCTCTCCACCAATCTATGGGTGAAATGTAGAACTGAACTTCAAATCTGTCTTCAACTTCTTCCAAAGTGTTCTCCAAAAGTAACCAACAAACTTTACATCTCTGTCTAAAACAATACTTCTAGGTAACCCATGCAATCTAACCACTCCTCTGAAAAATAAGTATGCTACATGTACTGCATTTTTTGTCTTCTTACAAGGTATGAAATGTGTCATCTTAGAAAAAAATTCTACCACCACAAATATAGAATCATTACCTCTTTGTGTCTTCAGAAAACCAAGTATGAAATCCATGTTGATATCTTCCCAAGGTCTCTTTGGAACTGTCAAAGGCTTATACAACCCAACATTCTGACTACTCCCTTTTTCAACTTGACAAACTTTGCAACTGTGCAAAAATTTCTTAACATCCTTATGAATCTATGGCCAAAAGTAATTGTCACTCACCAATGCTACTGTTTTATCAATTCCAAAGTGTCCTGACAAACCTTCACTATTATTTTATTTCACCAAGTTATCCCTCATTGAACTATGGGGTATACACAACTGCTTACCTCTAAACAACATGTCCTCCTAAATGAAATAATCCAACTATTGACTCCTATCCTCCATGAATGGTTCTTTACTAGCTCTCCAAGGTTCTGCAAAATTTGGGTCTCCTTCACACAAGTTCTTCAATTCATCAAATCCTAGTATCTCCACTCTCATCTTTGCCAATAAATTCCTTCTCCTACTCAAAGCATCATCAACTCTATTTGACTTTCCACTCCTATACTTCAAAGCAAAAGTATAACTCTGCAAGAATTCTAACCATCTCATGTGTCTCTGATTCAACTTACCTTGACTGTTCAAATATTACAATGCTTGATGATTTGTATACAAAACAAACTCTTTAGGCAACAAGTAATGCCTCCACTTCTTCAAGGCTTGAACTATGGCATAAAATTCATGATCATACACTAAATATCTTCTCCTAGCATCATTCAATTTATCACTGAAATAAGCTACTAGTCTTCCTTCTTGACTCAATACTGCTCCAATTGCATTTCCACTTGCATCACAGTCTACTTGAAATACCTTTTTGAAATCTAGTAAAGCCAACACATGTTGCTCAATCACCTTCTGTTTCAACTCAAAACTTCGATCTGCTCCAGATTTCCATCTAAAATCCTTCTTATCTTCTCTCATTGTTTCTGTCATAGGACTGCAAGTAGAACTAAAATTCCTAATGAACTTTTGGTAGAAACTAGCCAATCCATGAAATGATCTTACCTCTCCAATACTATCTGGTGTAGGCCACTCAACAATTTCTTTCACCTTCTTAGGATCCATCTTCAATCCATCCACAAAGATTACAAATCCAAAATATACCAATTCCTCCTTCATGAAACTGCTCTTCTCTCAACCTTTGCAAAACTTGTCTTATATGCAACAAATGTTCTTCTTTACTCTTACTGCAAATCAAGATTTCATCCAAGTAAACAATCACAAACTTACCAAAGAATTTCTTCAATACCTCATTCATCAGCCTCATGAAAGTACTCAGTGCATTTTTTAATCCAAAAGGCATCACCAACCACTCATACAATCCTTCATTTGTCTTGAATGTTGTTTTCCATTCATCTCCTTCTCTGATTCTGATTTGATGATATCCACTCTTTAGTCTATCTTTCTAAAATATTTAGCTCCACTCAAGCAATCCATAATGTCATCCATCAAGCAAAGGAAATATATACTTCACCGTGATCTTGTTTATAGCTCTAGAATCTGCAGGGTATGTGCAGGATCATCTTGGAAAAAATAGGCCCTTAAGTGGCAAAAAAATTCAGAAAAATCAGAGTTAGGCAACTTGATGTAAAAATTTGAATAAATTATCTATATTATTTAAAAAATATGTAAGAATAGAATCTATGGAAAATTGAATGTAGTTTCTAAACTACTAGGTTTTTTTTATCTATTTGGTGAAAATTTGAAATTTCAATGCAGTAGCACTTAAATTTAAGGGGAAAAATAAGAAGTGTCTGCTGACCACCCTAACCACAACAAAATGATAATATTTTAGATATAAGTAGAGGACTCATCTCCGATGTGATGCATATTTTTTGTAATTTGTTTCCAAGTAAATAATTAATTATGATTTTTTATTACAACTTTTAAAAATATAAAACTCATATGTCGACCACCTTAACTTGGTCAAAACTTCATGAAATTCATTTTTTTTAATCCTATAGTATGCAAAGCATAGAATGTGACACGTGTTTTGGATTCAAAAAATGTGATACCATTTGAAAGTTATAGATGTTTTTCAATCAACCTATCAATCAGGACTTTAGTCATAATTCAAATAGAAAATCAATAATAATTATATATTAAATTAAAACTAAAGCATAATTTATATTGGTGGAAAGTTGGGAATCTCCTTTAAAAACCCTTTTTGTTTCATCAATTTTTGGTATGAAAAAAGTCATCAGCCACATACCCTACACATACCCATCATATCGCCACTTTTTGGCCCATCATGATCCTGCACATACCCTACATGTCCTCCATTCTCCATCCTTCTTAGGTGCAAACACAATAGGTACTACACAAGGACTTAAACTTTCTCTTATCAAACCCTTTCTCAACAATTCTTGCACTTGTCTATTCAACTCCTCATTCTTTGTCGGTGTCATGTGGTGTGCTACTTTATTAGGAAAACTAGCTCCAAGAATTAGATCCATGCAATGACTAATAATCCTCATAGGTGGTAATCCATCAGGTACATTATTTGAAATGATCTCTTCGTACTCTGTCAGCAACTCCTTTATCTCATCTGGGTGTTCTTCTACATTCTTCAAATCTTCAATATTCTTAGGAACTAAGGCATAACACATGTTCTCATGTCTCAACTCATCCAAGAATCTCCTTCCATCTTCCAGAAAAACTCTAGTACTCGTAAAAACCTCAACTATAGGAACATCTTCCAATAACAACAAAGTCTGCTTCATCCCATTAATGAAAATGGTATATATGTTCTATTTCCATCATGAATAGCTTGTCTATCATACTACCAAGGTATTCCCAACAAAACATGGCATACATCCATAGGCATGATATCACACAAAACTTTATCATGATAATTTCCTATCTTCAGCTTCACCAAACATTGTTCACTTACCAATATCTTATGCTCATCTTGAATCCAAGCTATTTGATAGGGCTTCAAGTGTTTCAACCTTTCCAACTTTAATTTAGTCACCATCTCTTTAGAAACTAGGTTCTCATAACTTCCACTATCAACAATCACCTTGCAACATTTACCAGCTACCCTGCATCTAGTCCAAAACAAATTCTTTCTTTGCAATGGTTCCTTCTCTACTTCACTCTGTAGTAATACTCTTTTGTTCACCAAAACTTCTCCATCTTTCGGTTTGTTAGATGATCCGACATGATCTTCCTTAGCAAAGGATCTTCTTCTATTGTTCTCTATCTTTCTTCTTGTCTCTCCCTGATTACATTCAAATTCTCTATGTCCTTCACCACATTTAAAGAAAGTTCCCATGAATACTCTCTTCTCCTTGTCATCCTTTCTATAACCTTCATTCTGGTAACCACCATATCCTCCTCTTCTGTAAGAGTTTCCATCACCTCTATGATATGAATTTTCATTTTTACTAACCTCCTTATCTTTATTTTGATCTATAAAAGAGCCTCTTCCTTCTCCAGTAAAAGTTCTTCCTCTCTAAAATCTCCCACCTCTTCCTATCTGTCTCTGCTCATGTCTTTTATTCAACTTGTCTTCTGCTAGGCACACTAATATGCCTCTTCCACACTCTGAAATTTAATCAAACTAATCTCATCTTGTATAGATGACCTCAAACCATTCACATATCTGGCTACTTGCTCAATCTCATCCTTTGAATGTCCAGATCTGATATTCAACTTATAGAACTCTTCAGTATACTCTATCACACTTGAATCTCTCTGCTTCAAATTTTGTAACTTCTTGAACGAACTAATATGATAATCTGCAGCCATAAACTTTTTCTTCAACTTATTCACCATCCAATCCCATGATTTTATCTTCTCTTTTCCTCTTCTTTGTCAATATGTCTGCAAGTGTTCCCACCAAAGGGATGAATGTCTTCTCAACTTTGTACAATAATATTTCACCTTCTTATCTTCAGTGGTACCTTCAAATTAAAAATACTTTTCCATCTCTGTTATCCAATCAAGCAATTCTTCTGAATCCAACTTACCATTATAATCTGGTGGGTTGAAATGTGGTTTTGTATTCGCTCTAGTTGGGGCTCTTATGAACCTCTCTTCTCCCTAATCAAGGCTAGATTGCTCTTCTCTTCCTATTTCTTTCGATATTTCTACCTCTTCATCACTCACATCATCAACTAGTTGACCTCTTCTCTGGGCCATTTCAACTGCATCTAATCTGATAGTAATTCCTCTCATCATCTCCATTAAAGCAGGGTCTACATTTCCACAAGCCCCATTTCCTCTACCATTTCTTCTTCCCACCATCTTTACATAAGTCCTCTATAGCTGCAGGTCAAATCCTCAATTCGCCACCCTAAAAAAATCTTCAACAGGACTTCGTAAACTCTGATGATTGCACAAGGAACAAATCTCTTTGATACCAATCTAACACAGCCATGGTAGGAGGGTTCTCAGGGAGAACAATTTGGACCGTGTAGCAAGAGTAACACAATGAAAGCAACATAGAATATGGAGGAAAATGAAAATGCAAATATTCTCATTAACAGTAATCCCGATTACATTCTATCGGCAACATCCAAGCTTACAGATTCGGCTCATAGGCTTGATATAACATGTTCAAAATTACAACATTCCAATATGCTCATGAATAGGTTGGCCTCAAATTTGAATTACTCCATCACCAGGTGCATAGAATGAAGTGTGGACCTATAAGGAAGGTTGGGGAAACTCCAAGGAACAATTAAAATCACACTGTTGAGATCCGCAAGTCACGGGGACGATCCATGAATGATCAAATTAGCCGACAGGCTTGAAAACTATTTTGGTGTCAATTCAAGAAACTGCCAAGAAATTCAAAAGTGATAACTTGCCGAAAAAAGATCCAATCATGCTCAAATATTGGAATAATGAAAATGAACATGTCCACGATGTACACAAAGATCCGTAGGGTCTAGTGAGAAAATATGATGAATCCACCAACATGAACTAATCAAGAGCAAAAATAAGAACAAAACTGAAAGACAATATTTTTGGTTGATGCAAGATTGCCAAGAACCAAGGATGATCCTACATAATCTACCCTATACATTGGACCCTCAACCCTAATCCTTCCACCATATGTACCCTCAAACCTAATCCCTCAACCCTATACCCTCAACCCAATACCCTAAACCATCAACCCTATAGGTCATCAACCCTATACCCTCAATTCTCAACCCTCTACCCTATACATTGGATCCTCAACCCTCATATATATTTTTCCCTCCCTCCATCTCTCCATCCATCCATCCATCTAGATCCCTATCTACCCTAATCCCTCAATGATTAAAACCTTAAAGACTCAACCCTAAACCCTAAACCCTCAATCCTCAACCCTTAAACCCTTAAACCCTCTATCCTCTACCCTCAACCCAATGCTCTCTACCCTCAACCCTAATCCCCCAACCCTTAAACCCTTAAACCCAAGAAAAATATCTACCCTAATCCCTAAACCCTAAGAAGGAGTGGGAGAGAGAGGGAGTGATGGAGAGCTAGTGGGAGGGAGATAGAGAGAGATAGATAGAGGGAGCAAGAGAGAGTTGTAGGGGTATTGAGCAAGAGGTACATAGAAAGAGGGGGAGGGTAGATAGAGAAAATTAGAGAGCATAGGAGAGAGGGAGGGAGAGAGAAGTGAGATGTATAGATAGAGATAAAGGGATAGGGGTTGAGGGTATAGGGTTGAGGTATTAGGGTGGAGGACCTATAGGGTTGATGATTTAGGGTATTAGGTTGAGGGTATAGGGTTGAGGGATTAAGGTTGAGGGTAGAGGGTATTGGGTCTCTACCCTCAACCCTTAAACCCTTAAATCCAAGAAAACTCTCTACCCTAATCCCTAAACCCTAAGAGGGAGTGGGAGAGAGAGGGAGTGATGGAGAGGCAATGGGAGGGATATTGAGAGAGATAGATAGAGGGAGCGAGAGAGAGTGGTAGGGATTTGTTGAACAAGAGGTACATAGAAAGAGGAAGAGGGTAGATAGAGACAATTAGAGAGGGTAGGAGAGAGGGAGGGAGGGAGATGTGAGATGTATAGATAGAGAGAAAGGGA
>VDFB02270651.1:622711993-622911551 GCA_007258455.2 Sequoia sempervirens
TGGAGGGAGAGAGAGGATATATATATAGAAGTATTGAGGGAAGGAGAGAGTGTGAGAGAGAGGTCTAGAGAATAAGGGATAAAAAATGAGTGAGATGGAAAGAAAAATATGATACAACTTGCTGATTACTGAAATTTGACTATCTAAAATTTGTGAGATCTTCCAAAAACTAGAATTTGCATTATAACTCTTAGAGATCCGAAACCACTCCCAAACATCCTAAAACTATATACATGAAATATAACTTAAAGTGTAAGAAAGTAAATGTCCATCTATAAATGTCAACTTATACTTAAATGTTTATTTCATGTATATAGTTTCATTGAAAGATAACAAGAAGAAAGAGAAAAAAGAGAAGAAAAAATTCAATGTACACCAAAAATGTGAGCGTATTATAATGCGCTCGCATTATGGTGATTCTATTTTGAATTAAAAAAATGTGCATTTTTTGAATTAAAAAATGTGCACTTTTTGAAATTCAAACAATAATGTGAGCACATTATAGCGTACTCACATTTTTGGCCCGATATTACCAAGCCTAGGTTCGGTAATTACAAAGCCATAATTCTAGTAAAACGTGCTCACGTTTTCACTATTTCGAGATGAGAAAGTGAATTCGCTACTTTTTGGCTACCCATCTTTCTCCACCCACCCATTTTTCACTACATTTTCTGGCATTTACAATTCAGTTTCTAAGTTTCTATTTGTTGTTTATGTATTTTAGTTTTACTTTCCAAAATTTTAGTTATAAGCATTTCATTCTTATTAGCTTTCATTGCATTTGCATTTAGTAGCCTTTGCATGAGTGTTTGGTGTCCTATTTCTAATACCTTAGTGAGAAGAGTTTTGAGACTCATGTCATCCCATGATAACACAATCGTTGTGGATCTTGGGTTATATAGAGCTTCCACTCCTAGTATTGACATTAGTACACTAGGCATGGATAGCACCCCTAACAACTCTTTTCCTTTAGATAACATGAAAGTTGAACCAAGGAATGATAACATCCCACATGAAAACATAATTCACATTCATGAGGACCTAGTAAACTTATAACATCAAATAAGCCTTGAAAACATTTCAACTATTTTAATTCCTACCATAGAAAAAATTCACCACATGCTTGAAAGTGAAGATGGCCTTGACCTTGTGAAAAGCATAGTGCAATTCTTTGGAAAGTATCTTCTTGCTACCACTAGCTGTCCTTTACCCACAAGCAATGTTACAAGCCAAGGAGGAACACAAATTCCTTCTCCCACAACCATAGCCTCAATACCTACCTATACCAATCCTCAAGTCACGACAACAATGCAACAAGTTAGTAATGTAATTCCTTCCCTGGGTATTCCTGCTAGCATCCCTAGTTCCTAAGTGGCATCGCAAGTTATATCTCCTACCTTACCACCTATAAGCATTCCATTCACTTGTCCTGCAAACACATACACTCCATCACCAATTTCATTTCCATCTAATAACACAAGTAATGACCCTCTCATAACACAACTACTCCAAGTTGTTTCATCCCTTCAAAAGAAAATTTCTACCATCAACCAAAACCAAAATGGCCCACCCACATATTATGTCAAAAGCAGTCTATTTTCCTTTGATATATTGTGAAAACCGATGCCACTAGGTGTAGAGGTGCCTAGATTTGATAAGTATGGAGGGAAGGGAGATCCTTCTAACCATGTTAATTCCCACACTTCCGTATGTAGTGACTTTTTCCTTGACGATAAACTATTGGAAAAACTTTTTCCTAGGTCCTTGAAAGACACTCCCTTGGAATGGTTCTCTTCTTTACCAAAGAATTGTATGCATTGAACAAGAATGATAGAGTTTGGGGAATTTTTTCATTGTATTGGAAAAATTAAGAGAGATTTTAAAATTAATTATATTAAAAATATCCTTTTTTTTCTATTTTTAAATTGACCATTTACATTCAATGACTTAAAACCATTTATCCATAGAGAACTAGAAGCTACAGCCCTAAAAAATCATTTGAATATTAAATGCATTTTACATTTGCATAAAAATTAAAGTTAGGATATTTTATGCATAAACTAATTTACCTAAAGATTTGGAATGATAGAAATATCTAAATTATATTCATATCTATAAAATATATGTTTTTTAATGAAATATTGTATTATGCAAAAATAAATGCTCTATTTTTATTAAAATATATCTTTAAATTTAATTACAAGAGTAATCAACACTCATCTAACAAACTTGAATTATAACTTTTGCATTCTATTTAATCCTATCCTACATGTGTATGATTGAAAAGAAAACAATGAATGCAAGAGAAATTTATCTCTATTTTCTCTACATATAAAACTTTGTGGATAAAATATCATGAATAAAATGGAATATTGGTGTAGAGTTAGAATGACCAAAAAGAAATAAAATTATTGAGATAATTTAGGCGATTGAATGAACTTGAGTGGACATGTAAAATTCTTTAAAATCAAAGAAAAATAAATTTCCTTATCATTCTTACACATATTGGAAGAAAACACCAATTTTTGTTTCTTGTATCTAAGATAAAATGAATATAAAAAATGGTCATATAAATCATTTTTGAAAGAAAGGCCTTCACTTTATTGTCCGCATCTACTTTGAAATGACCTATTTTTAGCTTTTATATTACTTAAATGGTGCCCTTTATGTTTATAACCAATTTGAGAAATTATAATAAGGATTTTGTGTTGTGTTTGTAGCATCATACCCTATGAATTCCACCCTTGAACTCTTATGATTCCATCTTCTTACTTGTTACATATTTTGTATGATTAAATTAAAATATAGAGTTATATGGTATAGGAACATGTCCCTAACACATATCTCATACCATTATATCCTTTATTAAATACTGCATATTTTATTCTATTGGATTATCATTCCTTGGTTATGTATAGTATTGGGCCAACATCCTCTCTACTTTTAGGTGCCCTTCTTGAGACCTCAATGACAAGATGCAACCACACAATTTACTGCATACACTTTTTTTCTTATGTATGGTACCACAATGACCTTATTAGCATATGTGGGGTTGGATTTACTCTTGTATTCTGTGATTTAACCCTATGATTGCTTCTTAAACATATAGTGTTGGAATTTTGAAGAGATTGTCATTGATATGGTTGTTGACAACATGAGCATGAGCTTATATAGTGTTGTCATTGACGTCAACATTGTGATTTGATATTTAAATTTAGGTACAATTAGTTGGTGAAACGTGAGTGAGCATGGAGATGGTAACCCAACATGAAAATATAGATGTTTTACTCTAGTGAAGAACAAATGGATTGATTATTTGGCTAAGTGTTAGAACACAATTTTCAATGTATAGAGCATCAATGTTTTGTTCTACATTGGTTCACCTTGAGGTATTTTTGTTTGTGGTTATAAGGAAATGTTGGTGTGTATTTGAGGACCTTAAATCCAAAGTTTCATGTATTTATGTCCTCCGGTGCAAAAGTTATGGTTGAAAATATATTTGGTTTGCCAATGACAGTATAATCAATGTAGAGTACCTATTTGGAATGCTTTGCATTCCACCATGAAATAATATTTGTTATGCAGATTTGAGGGAGTGTTACCAGGTGTTAGATGAGTGTGTATTCTAAGTGGTGTGTGCTTTGGAGGTATGCATGTTAGTTTGTGGATAATCAATTGGTGTATTTTAGTGTTGTGTCACCAGTGGTACCGACATAATATGTTTGGGGTTGTGCTGAGTTTTAGAGGAAGTATTGATCAGTTATGTGGGAGCTATTATAGGTCCATGCCAACATATTTGATGCATTACAAGTTTTGAATTAAGGAATGAAATGTGTATGTTTGATCTTGAGCTGACAAGTTATTGTTTTGCATGATACATCTAATTAGGATGACCTAATTGATGTTGTAGGTTTTTTTGAATGTAATGGGTAAAATGTAAGAATTTTTTTGGGGTTGTGTGGATGTGATGATATGTGATAAGAACTTTAGAAAATTTATGATATGAATTCCTAAGAAGAGCATGCGAATGTGATGTAAATGGAGAGTCGAGCAGAGTGTTAGAGTAGAGTAATATGAAGTGTGTTGATTTAGTATTTTCATCTCTAGTGGAATTGTGTTTCCTACATATTGTAGATGCATTTGTATTAGTTCAAATCTTGATAATGATCCACCCCTCTCTTCTATTTTCTCTTATTTTGAGTGTTCAACAATTGGTATTTTCATCTCTAGTGGAATTGTGTTTCCTACATATTGTAGATGCATTTGTATCAGTTCAAATCTTGATAGTGATCCACCCCTCTCTTCTATTTTCTCTTATTCTCTAGATAGTGAGTCTACCTAGTAGTGAGCTATTCTGTAATTTTTTTGACTTGTTATAATATATTGTGAGATAAACCTCGTACCATGGTTTTTCCCTTTTTAGGTTTCCATGTAAAAATATAGTGTTTATGTGTTATGTGCTTTGATGATTTCTTTCATCGTTTCTTTTATTACTACAAATTGAATATGATGCTTGAAATGAATGTTTAAATGGTTAAGTCCAATTTTAGATAATACTGACTCACCCCCCTCCTAGTATTTTGAGTGTTCAACAATTGGTATCAGAGCTTGGTTTCTTCATTTGGCTTGATTGCTGAGGTAGATCTTGGAGTTGAACACGTAGATACAAGGAAGTATACTATTCCCCCAGAATAAATTATTTCAAAAGGATTTACTGAAGAAGATTGCATTGTTGATATGGAAGGAGAACTCAAATCTACCTTAGATGATTTGGATAAAGTAAAATCTAAGAACAAAGATCTGAAAAAGGATCTTAGTGATGAAGATGAATGTATTAAGATAGTAAGAGAAAAACTCAATATTTCTATAGATAGGATCAAAGAGCTCAAGCAATCAAATGAGATCATTCCCAGCTTGAAATTGTAGATTGAAGAAAGTAAAAGAGTTGAAGTATAATTAGGTCTTAGGGAATATTTAATATAGAAGGTTATTAATTATTATTAGATCTTATATTACCTTTTGGCACTTAATGATTATTCTCTAAGTTAGTTAATATTAGTTATCTCATGACATAGGATTAAGACACTTGTAATGATCTTGTCTAATCCTATGTCTTGCCTTGGCTATACAACCAAGTGGTCTCATGTGTAAATCAACAATCATATTAGTTATCTCTCTTGTGATTTCATGAAGTTCCTCGATCTTGGGTGGCTATAATCTTTAACCAAATATTGCATAGTGTAGAGCATTATATACCAACTCTTACAAAGAGTTAGCCTACTATGAATGAAAATGAAAAGGCATAAAATATTCAAAAGATACTCACTTATCCATGTGCACACATATTTTTATGATGTCATTACTTGCCTAGTCTAGTCTTTTATGATGATCCCTTGTATCTTAATTGTTAGACATGAGGTTAGAATTAGGTTATAATGCCATCTAAATGGGTAAGAAAAATGCATTGCCAACAAATCAAATTAAATAAAAGTCAACTCAAAATAAATAAAATCATTTGAATGAAGACATAAATAAAAATCAAGAGGAAAGAAAATAAAATCAATGTATTCATGTCTTGATTCTAGCACATTAGCTTCCATTTATCTCACACAATTGCTTTATGTGGGATCATTTCTCTTGATGATTCTTCCCCTTCCCTGTGATTTCTTGTATTAGCTCTTTAGGTTTAACTTGTGAGTTGAGGATGTCTCTTTTCCCTTTTCTTATATCTAGCATGGACTTAGAAAGTTTTTTTCCTATTTATCAATATCCCTCTATCCCCTCATCTCGATATTTCCTAATCAATTTATTTTATTAATTTTTGAAATCTAAGACTATGCATTAAATTGTCCTTTAAATTATGTATAAAAATCCTCATACATTCATTTAAATCTTGTATTTTGTATTTCTATTATATTTTTTTCCCTTACATTCCTATTACACCTATTGATCATACCCATTATATACATATAGCCTATGATGGATTATAGTTAGAAAAACTCTTTTACAATATTGGGGCATAAGCTTAGGGTGCAATCTTGTGATCTACATGATTTTTAATTCTGACTTGTCAAAAGATTAGAATTACTCATGTGGTTTTGAAAATTTTAGGCTTTCTTAAAACATTTTTTAAAGAATGGTTGTTAAAAATTTAAATCAATCATTCAAGGGTTGTTAGAAATTTAAATCAATTATTCAACAAAAAATGAAAGAAGAGTTGTTAAAAATCTAAATCAATCATTCAAAAAAAAATCAAGAAAAGTTGTTAGAAATCCAAATCAATCATTCAAAAAAATTGAAAGAAGAGTTGTTAAAAATTAAATCAATCATTGTCAATTTTTCTCTTCTTCATTAACATCTTTTCACATTAAAAACTGATTTGCTATTTTTATCTTTACATATAATTGTATTACAATATTTTTAAGAAAATATAAAATTAAACCAAAATTACAATTGATATACAAATTTCACCATTACAATTATATTATAACTAATGTGAAAAGAAGAAAATATGAAGACGAGAATAACAAAATTCAAACCAAACCTAAATTAGTAGTAAAAATTGACCCCAAACATAAATGATAGAATTGATTATTAAAATCACAGTATTTTTTTTCACTAATGTAACCAAAGAAAACTCACTTAGAGCCGTGATTAACTGCGCTACAATTGTTGTTTAAAATGTTTAAAAAGGATTGACAGTTGTAAATAATATATCCGAAAAATTATGAATTATCTAAAATTTCCACACAACTTTGAAAATTATGTCTTTCCACATTTTCTGCGTACGAACAAAACTCCGAAAATAATGTTTTTAACAGTTTCCACACTCTCAAGACTTCTGTGGGAGGAAGCGACGATTGAATTATTTGTGTATCTTACCCACTTCATTCAATATAAACCGTTAATGTGGTTTCCCCGAAGAAACAATTTACATAGAGACGAAAGTGATTAAGCAGCCTATAATTGATGTACATAAAAAATTTCCACATATTCCAAAGACTTTGAAAATTATAACTGGACGTCTTCCACACGCTCAAGACTTTGAAAATGTTATGTAAGGCAACTTACAAGTTATCCATGGACCCGCTATCCCCGCAATCTGCTCTAATTTAGAAGTAGTTTTAATTTAATTTTTTACTGAGCCTTTTTCACTTTTGAGAGTAGATTACTCCATAGTTTTTTTCATTAGTTTTCTTAATTACATAATATGAATTATATTATTATATATTATATTTTATTAAATGTAAATTCATATATGTATATACATAAGAATTTACATAACAGAATATAAATTATTAAATCTAAATATATAATTAGTATAAAATACATTTTAGTATTGTACAAATTAAATTATATTTTTAAGTATATTATTGTTATACATCATATTTTATATAATATAAATTATAAAATTTATTTTAAAAATATTATTATAGTTATATTTATTATTTATTATATTTTCTAATAAAAATTACTAGCTATACATAATAAATAATATATTATGCATATAATCAATAATTAATTATACTATTTAATATTATATTAGATATATTCTAAAAAAAATATTACATATAACTATAAAATTAATATAATTATTAATTAATATATTCTAATATAATATAAATTAAATTATCATATAAATATAATACAATATATATTTAATATATATTCTATAATTTGTGTTATAATTAATATATTATATGTATTTGTGTATCAAACAATATGTACTATGGCTCTAGGAAAAATTACCACCAACAAATCATCCATGGAAAATTCACCATCAACAATTCATTATAGAATATTCACTGCCACCAGCAATTCACCCCACAAAAAATTTGTGGCCAAAAATTCATGCAATTATTTTTTTGGGTGGTGAATTGTCATGGCCGTGAATTTTCCATCAGTGAATTGATGGCAGTGTGCGGTGAATTGTCATGGCAGTGAATTTTAACAAATTACATTATATTTGTTATTGTCCTATAATAAAAAATAAAATTAACATTTAAATATAATTAATATATACTATATGTACATATTTTATAATTTGTGTTATAATTAATATATTATATATATTTACCAAATAAAGATATAATATGTATTTATATAATACAAGTTACATTATAGATAATATATATAATCATGTATAATATTATATCCATTGATAAAAATTATTAAATATAAATTAAAATGTTATATAATTATTAAATAATATATGATTCTATAATACAAATTAAACCAACATATAAATATAACACAATATATAATATATATTTTTTACAATACAAATTAAAATATGTCTAATATAATTATATTTATTATTACAAACTTATATAGTACAAATTAAATTAACATAAATTAATATATGTTTTTTATAATTAATATATTTTTATAGAGTATAAATTAAATCAACATATAAATATATAATCTATGTCTAATATATTACAAATTAAATCATATATAATATATTTTAATTTTATTATTATATTGTTATCAAATATATAAATTATACAATTATTATATATTATATTCTATATTATCTTTCTTATATTATATTATTTATTTATTTTATATTTATCTTCTCCTTCTAACTATTTGTTCTTATTACAAAGTTTTTGGATCTCTATAAATGAATGCATAATTCATTTGAAACTATCACTTCTCCATTGAAACCTTTGTTGAACAAACATCTTTTTTTTAAATAGCCTACCAACTAACCTCATGTATTAAATAAGTATATGAAAAAATAAAATCTTTAATTTACCTTTCACACCTCTTCAGCATACCCATTGCACACCACGGTATGATTGCTAGTAAATACTGCTCTTTTCTCACCCATTTCCATGCAATGCAATGTAGCAACCATTAATATTCACATCCTCTCTCAAGATGGGAAAATCAATGTTTTGGGTGCTCATCTTCCTATTGCCCATGCTCATCACCTCCTCACAAATTAATTGCCCTCAACCACTTCAAACAAGAGCTACTCAAAGGTATATTTCACTTTGAACCCCTTACCTAAGAGTATTTAAGCAAGGTTTGGGAGTTCTTTACAATTATTGGAGGCAATTTCCTTTTCTTATGTATAATTATTCAAGAAATATTGTCACACTCATCCATAGATAAATAGGTCAAGAGAGGAGAGTCTAGAACCAACGTCTTAATAAAAACACCATGTGAGAAGAAGAGGATGAATTCCAAAATTTAGGGAGGGAGGAATCCTACATGGTCACTTAAATGGAAATTGAAGGTGGTAAGTCAAAAGTGATCCTTGCATATTATGTATGGATCTGCATAATAGGGTTTGAATGGAACAATCTAGCATTTGAAATATTCTGTAATGCCCGTCGTGCAAAACCCCAGAGAACACACACACATGCAAATAATTTTTTATTTTTTTTAAACAATTAAATTAAATATGCAATAACATTAAACCATAACCACATAGTATATTACATAGCATTAACACAATTAGTTCTCTGGGGCACGCGAGGTTACATCGCAACAACTAAATGGAAATAAAGAAAGATTACAACATAACCATTTATTTTATAATAACCATGACTAAGGATACATCCAATAACCATGATGCGAGAATGATAACATCACATAATACATCAATAATAAATCTCTTAATAAAGATACAAATAATCCTAACTATTACATCATCGTTTTAAAGTTACATTACAATCTCTTGATAAATGAATTACATTGAATTTCCCAACATGGGGATTGATACAAGAACAATGAAATCAGAAATACAAAGTGAATACTGGTACAACTGCAACTGCGAAAACGCTGAGAAGACAGGATGCTGATGGGGAACCCAACGGGTGCGGAGCACGTTCCACCCAACCATGTGAATTACAAGTAACTCACCCCCCATGCTCAGAGGTGACAAGGAAGAGAACCCGACCATGAATGTCAAACCGACTCAATAACAACATAGTACAAAAACAAGTACAACTCAAGGCATACAATGAACAACCATCAACGTTCACAAATCACATAACAAGTTAACACTATGAACTCATCACAATTAAACAAAGTATCACCAAATGTACAAGTGACTAAATAGTAATCATAAACTAAACTCACAAGAATCAGAAACAACACGATGATTACAATATCCAGAGGCATCTACAAACAAAGCACTAGGGTGTCAAGTGGGGAGTGTCATCGCATAGCTCTCATGGGATCCCCTGGCACTTCGTCCAACTGAGGCACCAACACCCATCTATGGATCTCCTGGCCCTTCCTCCTAACTGAGGCGCCGGCACCATAGGGTAGCTCATGCAGAGTTCATAATCTCTCATGAAGACGAGACTATGACTTTGCCGACCACGGCCTACTTAGTCTATCACTAGTCTACGGTAGCCCTAATGCATAGATGAGGAATCCAGTTTTAATTATCCTGTGTGTTTTACTACCCATCCCCCTAAATTCTATTTTTAGGTTATCACTTGTTTAACTACTCTTACGTGGGTTCCCGTGAGCACTTCCTCTTACCCGAGGCACCGGCGCCCATGAAGAGCCACTCTCCCTATGACCCCTAACATAAATCAAAACTAGGCAAGGGTTGAACTAAAACATATAAAGCACGATACTCAACAAGCTCATGCGAGGCATTAACCCTCTCGTGATAACTCATAACCAAAAGTCTTAAGAAACCGTTCAACCCTTCCAGGCACAAAACCAATAAGTTTCAATTCCAAAAGTATAACCAAAATGAGGATAACATTTAAAGCATAAAAATTCAAAATGAGAACATATGAGGCAAATCCATCTCGCGATAAATCGTAATTACAATGACTACAACCATTCCAAGTAATAAAGCTCAAAATCATGTAATATTCTAATCACAAAAATACAAGTATAAACCTCAAAGGATATAAAACATGCCTTTGGAGAAGACCAAGATTTACAATAATCCAAATGAGGTTCAAAACACAACAGAGTTCCCACATCACAAGGATAAGGTCAATAACAATAAATAGAAGACAATAACAAGATCACATGATTTTCTAACTCGAAACGACAATTTGACCAATTACGTATATTATCTCTATTTAACTTGACATAGAGTTGAAAATAAAGAACAATAAAATCCAAATGACAACTTATCTAATTTGCTTTCTTTAATTACTCAAAGATACTAAATTTCATGTTTACTCAACTAAATCATATTAAATAAAAGTAATATATTTTTTTGTTACAAATATTTGTTCAACCAAATCGAATAATAAAATAATGCCTTCAAAATATAAATACCTAAATATAAACATTATTAATCATTTTGAATAAAATATAAAGACTACATTTAATAAATTAATATTAAATTAAATAATTATAATTACATTTTAAAATAAAATGATCTTAAATAAATAATTATAATTTACAATTTTAAATAAAATAAATTATACTTATAATATTTAATAAACTAAATATACATACCAAAATAAATATGAATATAAATAAGATTTAACACGTATAATAACAAATTAAAACTAAAAGAGTAAATAAAAGAAATTTAAAAGAATTTATTTATAAAAAAAAATCGAGACTACTTCCGGTATGCACGGGTACAGGCGCGCAGTCCTAAGGACTGCGCGCGGCAGTCCTTGGGACTGCAGTGCGCAGGAAGTACCCTGGCTTGGGCAAGGTGCGGCCTATGGCCGACCCTTTTCCCAAGCTTTGACATAATTCGGATTTTTTTTTTAAAGAATAAAATTCAATATAAAAAAAACATAGAAATACGTTTTTTCAGAAATACGAATTTATAAAGTTCATTCCATGTCAGGCGTACGGCCGACGCATAGATTAACATAATAAAAATAAATAAACCAAATATATATATATATATATATATATATATATATATATATATATATATATATAAATGTATAGAGGGTAAAATACAGAGCAATGAATGCTTCATACATAATTATATATTTACAAACCCTCAAATGTATTATTTTCAATAAGGAAATCATTTTTCTTAAATGCTACTATTGTTAAGTTGAATATTTTAGAAGCTAAAGGTTTTTGATTTGACAGATTGGAAGCAGTTCAATAATTTTTTTTCTTCTTTAAAATTCTAGTCTAATATCTTTCACTAGTTTTCAGTTCAAACAGCAGTTTTCTTTCTTCACACAAATCATATTTAATAACTTATATTTTCTTTGAAGCAGAAAGATGAAAGAGATAGAACGAGAAGGAAAATACGAGTGGAACCTGGTGTCCAGCGCTTATTCAAAAATTTGATGATGCCCATTTGATTCTGATGACCTCGAAGAGCTCCCTGTTCGTGCTTCCAAATCTCCTCTACAGCATTTCGCCTTCGAACTCGAATCCGATTCTTTGTTCAGAAAACTCTCCAGGACAACACCAGTAATAGATTGAAAACCCCTTTCTATAACTCTCCACAAAATACAGCAAAAGCTTGAAATATCCTCTCTAAAATTCCAAAATACAAAGCCAATATCTTGTTTTACTTCTGTCTCAACCAACCTCTGTCTGTGAAAAACTTACAAAATTCTTAATTAAATAAAAGATATTGACAATTTCTTCTAAAAACTCTAAAAATCAAAAAATAAAAGAAAATAATTCTTTAAAAGCCAGCTTTTTACTCAGATCTGTATTCTTATTTTCTCTCACAACTTTTTCCTTCTTTTATTTGTTTTATTGTTTTAATTTCTATTTTTACCACTTTCTTGCACAACACATTATCTATTTAATTTAAATAATTTATTCTACAATTATCCTCAACAAGATAATTAATTAAAATAATAAAACAAAATTTAATATTTTAATTATCATTTAATAAAACACATGACCCTATAAAATTAAATAAAACATTTAAATATTTAAATGCAGATAAATCTAACATTAAAATAAATAATTATTTTCATCATTTAATTAAATTAATTCACAACTTATAAAATATCAACATCAATTAAATACGACAAAACACAAACATGACCCACAACGAACGACAACTACAAGAACACACAAAACCAAACAAACAAGATGATCTGACATCATGGGACAGGATGACTTCATCGTTACCTCTGTTTCAACATTTAACCGTTGGGCTATAGGTGCTCGCCCTGTCCTGCCGAAACAGGTGGAATCGAGACTTGTACCTGCAATACCTGCATACAGATGAAGTCGTGTACATGTGCATACATATATATAAAATCGAAGCATTAAATTAAAGTACTGCATTGTGAGAAGGAATCGCAACATAACAGGGCACTCGCAAACGAGTGATGCCATATTGTCCTTCATCACACCTATTCTAACAATTATAATATAACCAATAAATCAACATTTCTAACTAACAATCATCTCATAACATATCTAATTAAATCACTGCATCATATCATAATTCTGAAACTCAACTAATATAACCAACCATCATGTCATATGAAATAATCATGTCCATAATGAAATAACATCATCATCTAACGTCTAGCAAGCCAAATCAAACAATAATAGTATCATCACAGTATCTAACCAAAGCACAAAAAATAATAAGTCTAAATAGTATGAGGGGTATTATATATTCAATACTAGAGGGTCAAGCCCAATTAACTTATGAGGAAAAAGAGGGTCTACATCCTAAGGAAGAGGGTCAAGACCAAAAATGGTAAGATGGTCTAAAAAGGGTATGTGTAGGATCATGATGGGCCAAAAAGTGGTGATATGATGGGTATGTGTAGGGTATGTGGCTGAGAACCTTTCTTTTACCCAAAATTGATGAAATGAAAATGGTTTTTAAAGGATATTCTCAACTTATAAATTATGTTCTAGTTTGAATTTAATAAATAATTATTATTCATTTTCTATTTGAATTACAACTAAAGTCCCAATTGATAGGATGATTAAAAACCATCTATAGCTTTCAAACAATATAACATTTTTTGAATCTAGAACATGTGTCACATTCTATACTTTTCATACTATGGGATTAAAAAAAAAATGAATTTCATGAAGTTTTGACCAAGTTAAGGTGGTAGACATACAAGTTTTTATATTTTTTAAAATTTGTAATAAAAAATTCATAATTAAGTATTTACTCAGAAAAAAATTACAATTAAATATGCATCACATCCAGACATGAGTCCTCTAATTATATCTAAAATCTTATAAAAAATAATTATCATTTTATTGTGGTTAGGGTGGTTAGATAGACACCTACTTCTTATTTTTTCCCTAAATTTAAGTACTACTGCATTGAAATTTCAATTTTTCACCAAATAGTTTTTTTTTTTTTAAAATAAACCTAGTAGTTTAGAAACTACATTCAATTTTCTATATATTCTATTCTTACATATTTTTAAAATAATATAGATAACTTATTCAAATTTTTATGTCAAGTTTCATAACTCTAATTTTCTAAATTTTTTGCCACTTAAGGGCCTATTTTTTCCATAATGATCCTGCACATACCCAAAAGAATCCTACTATAAGTAAGCTTCCCTAGTAGTCATGTGGCAAAAATGATGATAATTTGTAGCCAAATGACTAGTGACAATATAATGATGACACTAGAATGGAAGAACTTTGTAATCAATGAGCTAGAACTAAGGATTATTGTCTACCTATAATATAATATCCATTGGGATCCCCTTCGAAAAATCAATATCAACTAAAAATTAAGAAAAGTTAATATGGATAAATTCATAGTAGTTGAATCCACCTTTAAAAATTACCGCACCATGTTACCAATAGCTTGTTAGTAAGAAACACACCAAAAATAGAGTAAAGCTAGGTGATTGGATCTAATCCAACAACGTCTTTAAATAGAGTGAAACCAAGGTTCAACAATAAGGGAATATTGACCCCATAACCAAACCCCGCATCCATCACCATATTTCTATAAGAAATTGTATCAAAAAACATAATAAAAACCCCTTACATGGGGTAAATTTTAAGATTCCTTGCAATAAGGGGTTGCTACTTCTCTGAACATGAAAGGTGGAGGTCAAGAAGGATAAAACAAATGTCATTAAATCTAAAAAACAAGTCTTTCTTAGCATAATAGATATCTTCATCCAATACATCCTACTTATAGACAAAAAGGGAAGTTTGAATGCATGGTAGAGGCAAGATCTTCCTATGGTAGAGATTATCCTCTTGCAATATAATTCATAGCATTCTTGCTAGACGTGGTTTCCACATTAACAAAGGAATATGACATCCAAAATATGTGACTCATCTTTCAAACGGAAACCAAAAATAGTGATATTCAAAGAAAATTCCTTAAGAAAGTTAATAGTAGAACCTAAAGCACTAATCTTTCCACTAATAGTCTAGTAGAGGAAATGAGATCCATAATAAATCCAAAACCAATCTCGTTCACAACATCACTAACCTCTACAAATATCCCCAAACCATGTCCATCCCCATCACAAATAGGAAAGAGAGTGAGGTGTATCCTTTGAGGATTCCATAGGATGTCATAAGAAGAGAAAGAGAGATGCTAGAGAGTGGAAGCACCATTGTTAATTATAAAAGTATATAAATATCATTTTTAATATATATCTAAACTATTAAATATATAGATAAGAAAAATTAACAATTTTTTTTAGTTGAAAGGCTATTTTATTTGTGATAATTTTCAATAAATTAATGAAAATAAATTATTTACTTGGATTTTTTATAGTAATAAAAATAATAATACAATACATGCAAACAATTATAAAATGATTAAATCAATATATTTTGTTCCACTCACCAATTGATGTATCATTAAGAGTATGTTTATTATGAAATAATATTAAGACAATGTGAATTTGGTATAAAACCCTTCAAAAATTTATAAATTCTTAATATATTAACCATTTAAGTAAATTTAAACACTTTCAATAATGAATATGATATCTCTTTTCAAAATATAAAAATTATAAATTTGTAGCTACATTTCTTTTAAAGATGTTAAATAAGAAAAATACAACCTTCTTGAATTATATAGTCTTGTTATTTTCTACTCTATAAAAGCAATCTAAAAATATATTATTTGTAACCATTAATCAACACAATTATTAATATGAATTTGAAAATTCTCAATTAATAATCATGCACTTGTTTAATTATTTATTTCTTACTTCTAAAAAGATTAGAACTATTAATGTAGTTTTGAAAATTCTACTCTACCCTAGAACATTTTTCAAAGGATTGTTAAAAATCTAAATCAATAATTTAATAAGTCTTTTGAAGAAATCATTGTCAAAAATCTATATTCATAAATCAAAAATATTTTTCAAAGCAAGGTTATCAATCTAAATTGATAATTCAAATGATTTTTTTTTTAAAAAAGGTTAAAAATTTAGATCAATCATTATCAATCTTTCTCATTTATTATCATTTTTTCACACTCAAGACTACCTTATTGTTTTTTTTATCTCAATATATAATTACATTATATCATTCCTTAAAAACATAAAAATAAGTAAACCGTATCATGAATATGCAAAATTTTCCATTACAATTATATAAAAATCAAAGTGAAAACATGAAAATGTGAAAACAAGAGAATGGAAAAGTTCAAACCAAACATAATTTACGAGCTGAATTGATTGAGGTAAAATTGATTACTAAAATCATAATATTTTTTTTCACAAGTATAAAACATCATAATAGACATTTCTTATTTTATTATTGAACCTTTGAAAATCAATGTGATTTCCTAAAAAAATACACAAAATAAAATTCATGCAAAGTATAATTAAGTGGAATAAAACTCATAGATAAAATATTTATAAATTAAATGACATAAAATTATGATTATCTAAACTTTCCACACATTTTAAAGACTTAGAAAAATCTCTCCATAGACTTCGAAAATCATCTCTATATTTTTTAAATAGAAAAGTTTAATTTGATGAGTTTCGCTACATCTTCCCCACTCTCAAGACTTTGACTTGAAATTAAATGAAAGTGACAAGGCAATGATTAAGTAGCCTAAAAATAATGTACATGTTTATGCACTCGTCTTACCTATAGATCAGTGTGCCTTCTCCCAAGAAACGCGCCCAAAATATTTACGTCATACTCTCAACCTAAAATTTGGTTGGTAGAGCCGTGATTAAGCCGCCTACAGTTAGTTGATGTAAGTGCGCATGAACAAGACTTCGACGATTATCATTTACATCTTCCCCACGCTCAGCACTTCGAAAATGATAACTGCACGTCTTCCACACGCTAAAGACTTTGAAAATTCTAACTCCACGTCTCCCACACGCTCAAGACTTTGTAAATTGTATGAAGGCAACTTACATGTTCTTATAAATACTCTTTTCTCACTCATTCCCATGCAATGCAGTGTAGCAACTATCCCTAGATCTCTCCCTTAAAATGGCCAAACTAATGTTTTGGATTCTCCTTTTGCTGCTGCCCATGCTCGCCTCCTCCTGGTGGGGGTGCCCCCCGCACGAATTAACTGCCCTCAACCACATCAAACAAGAGCTGCTCGATCCATATGACAAGCTGGCATCGTGGAGGGGTTTATACTGCTGCTCGTGGAGGGGAATCACCTGCCACAGGCACACTGGCCACGTGGTTCGTGTCGATCTTAACTGGCCGCAGTTTTATGATCTGATGCCGATAGTTACGAACTCCAGCAGTCAAATATTCCCTGCTTTACTCCAATTGCAGCATTTGGAGCACCTTGACCTCAGTGCTATTTACTTTTACCTTCTTCCCATTCCTTCACAGCTTTCAAGCCTCAGCAGATTGATGCATTTGAGTTTGCAAGGTTGCGGGTTTACTGGCTCAATTCCAAGTGAGATTGGCAGCATGTCTAGCTTGCAATTTCTGGACATCAGCGGCAATGATTTTAGCGGCCCAATTCCATGTGAGATAGGGAACATGTCTAGCTTGAAATTTCTAGACATCTCCTACAATTATAATCTGGAGATGAGGCAGTCGAGCTCATGGATACGGAATTTGCAAAGGCTGGAGCACCTTGGAATGTTGGATGTGAATCTGACAAGTGATGTGGTAGAGAATGTTGCATCCCTCCCCAATCTTACGTCACTTGACATGTCTTATCTATCAGGTACACTTCTCTCACCTCTTGTAAACCTCACCCCCCTCTCCCATCTCGGCCTTGCTGGCAGTTACTTCACTCCGCAGCAATTTCCCATCTGGATTTTAAACCTTACATCTCTGGTTTCCCTTTCACTTTCAGACTACAATCTCACCCATTCCATCCCTTCTACTGTTTTAAGCCTTCCACACTTGAGGAACCTTGACTTGTCCGGTAACCCCGATCTCAAGGTCAACCTCTCCTTCATTGTGCAACACGCTTTCCAGCTTAGCATCCTTTCTATTAGGAGTGATTCCAAATTCTATTGGAAATATGTCCTCGTTAATTGCCTTAGATCTTTCTGGTAACAATATTGAAGGAAGTCTTCCTAATTCTATGGGAAATATGTCCTTGTTGACCACCTTAGATCTTTCTTATAATAATATTGAAGGTAGTCTTCCAAATTCTATGGGGAATATGTTCTCATTGATGAGCTTAGATCTTTCTCGTAACAATATTGAAGGCAATCTTCCAAAATTTATTGAAAATCTCTCACGACTTGAAAGTTTGAGTCTTTTTAGAAACTCACTAAGAGGCAATATTCCATGGAGCTCTTTAGGTGGACTGTGAAAGCTTTCATATCTTGACCTTAGTGGAAACCAATTAAGTGGAAGTTTTCCATCTACTTTTGGCAATCTCTCATCTTTGAATGTACTTGATCTATCAAATAATTCTTTGAATGGCACATTCTTTCTCTCTCAAGTGGAAAATTTCACAAAGATTTTTTACTTAAGTCTTTCTAGCAATTTATTGAGAGTAAAAGCAGAAGGCTCTTGGATCCCCAAATTCCAGATTCTCTATTTGTTGTTGAGTTCTTGTAATATGGATGGTGATTTTCCAGCTTTCATATCTACTCAGTACACCATAAGGTATTTGGACTTGTCTAACAATTCTCTGAGTGGAAATATTCCAAAATGGTTGTGGGACCTCACATCTTTCAACACACTTAATCTCTCATGTAATCAATTTGGAGGAAGGCCTTTGTCATCCAAGTTCAGTAAGTTTAATGCTCAAATCATTGACTTACATAGAAATAAGTTACAAGGGAATGTTTTTGTACCTCATGCAGATGTGGAATTCTTGGACATATCTGAGAACCAATTGGATGACATCATTTCAGCAAGCATTGATAAATATGGCCAGAGTCAACTCAATTATTTTTCACTTGCAAGTAATAATATCAGTGGTGTCTTTCCACATTCTATTTGTGAAGGGCATAACTTGGAGGTTCTAGATGTGTCCAATAACAAGCTCACAGGGAAGATGTTTGCAAGTTTTGGGAGTTGCTCATCAACACTAAAGGTGTTAAATCTAGAAAATAATAAGTTGGAAGGTGAGATCAAGAGCATGGTTTGTCTTCAAACATTGAAATTGGGAGGTAATAAACTACAAGGGCCAATTCCATCATCACTTAAAAATTGTACTTCATTGGAGATTCTAGATTTGGGATCTAATAACATGCAAGGAACCATCCCAAATTGGATAGGGAAGTTAATTGGTCTTCGAATTTTGGTGTTGAGATCTAATAAATTTGAAGGTGAAATACCATTAGAGTTAACAGAATTAGAAAATCTTCAAGTCTTGATTTTGTCAAATAATAGTTTGTCTGGAGCTTTGCCAAGTAGCTTAAGAAACTTGAGAGCAATGAAAAATCAAACACAAAGTGCACAAGTCCTCCTTCAATACTCAAATTCAAGCTCAGTGGCTTATGTAGATAAAATGGAAATAAACAACAAAGGGCTATTTCTAGAATATGTGAGATCATTGGCATTGATTCGATGTCTTGATCTCTCAAACAACAACTTCTCAGGTGATATTCCTCGAGGCATTGGATCCCTCATTGGTCTAATGATTCTCAATTTGTCAAGTAATCATCTCAATGGAAAAGTTCCCACTTCTTTTGGAAATCTTGTGTGGTTGGAGTCACTTGATCTTTCAAGGAACAATCTTATTGGTAATATTCCTGCAGAATTACAATATCTCACATTTTTGAGTTACTTGAAGATATCTTGTAACAATTTTTCAGGAAGAATACCACAAGGAGGTCAATTATTAACATTTAATGAAGGATCATTTTCAAATAATGGAGATCTTTAAGGAATTCAAATCAACATAAATTGTTCCTACTCTCCTTATTTGAACAACACTTATGATGAAGATGTAAGTGAACAAGAGTGGGAGGAACATGCATGGTGGGAGGTGGGAATTGGATTGAGCATTGGGTTTGGTTTTTCAATTGTTATTGTACTATTATGTTTCAACAAAAAATGTCGAACAATATGTTTCAAGTTCATGGATGACTTTATTGTCATTCTTGATCTAATTGTTCAAGAAAGGATCTTCTAATAAAATATCTTTATACTCCTTGCCCTTTCCCTTCCCTTTTCCATGAAAATTTCCTCCAATCCCATTCTCTATGAAGATTGTGTAGTGAATGTATATGTATTTTCTTCTTATTTTTATTCTATTATTATTGGCAGAAATCATTGATTTAAATTATCAATGATGAACAATTTTTTTCTATTTTCTAGCTTGGTGGTCGCATAATGATTAACCTATAGCACTTAACATTTGATCTTAATATATGGACTTAATTTTGATAATGCTTAATTTTAATAATATTTTGATGTACTAGATCAAGATAAAAAAAGCACCAATAACTTTGGTGAGAATGATCTATGAGCATACTTATATTTAGCATATATTTTAAATAAATATCTAAAAACCTATGTTTATACCATTGTATGCATGCTTAAATATTTGGTAAATTCCAAAGTATTTGTTTCAACAAATAGAACTACAACTATATCAAAGCTAATACATATATCTAAAGTTCCACTTCAAATGGGGTTTTAATCGCATTTAAGATTTGTAGTTTGAATCACAACTAATAATATGTATTCTTGAGGTGGAACCATAATACTATTTGATACATGTCCTCTAGTCAAATATTTTCAAACATATTTTATATGTTTGGGAGATAGAATGGTTTATTATTTTATAATCCATAGATAGACTGGATTTTAATACTTTGCAATCCAAAATACAATCATGTAACTTGAAAAAAATTGTTCTCTACTCATGCTCCACTAATTATAAGTTTAGAAGGCTTTATTTGTGATGTAATTATGTTGAAATATTTAATGGTTAAATGAACACAAAATATTGCCATTTTCATATGATTGGATTGAATCGGTCGGGTATGTCCCCCTATAAACTGTAGTGTTTCTAGTAAAAAAAATTGATGTGACTAGTGGCGCTAGCGTGACACACCCTCTAGTACCATGGGGATGGTGGGGAGACTAGACCTTGTGACCTCTTGCCTACAACAGGATACTTTAGCCAATCGACCTAGGCCCACCACCACATGATTGGAAAATATTTTAAAACTCTATACTAAAGGTAAATTTCAATTCTTTTTAAGAAATGCAATCAACTTTTAGAATTTAGCTAAAGGGAAAATTTTAGTGGAAAACTATAAAAATTAAAAATTAAAAGTACTAAAATAATTCATAGGGAACTTAAAACATATTCACCATTATCAATGCATTGATAAATTTAAAATAAACATTAAAACTTAAAAACATGGATAAAAAATTGACTAAAAATTAAATTCTAGTAAAGATTATAGGTATGCAACAAAAGGATTTCAGAGTTGAGGATGAAAATAGGACTTGTAAATCAAATGATTAAAATAAATGTTAAGGTTTTACTATAATCTATATTACCTTAAAGGTTATAAAAAATTAATATGTATTGATGAATTGCAATCAAGGATAAAATTATATGATCACAATGCATAAAAGGTATATTTATATGTTTAAGAAAAAAGATATTGTTTGACAAGCATATATATATGAAAGAGCATGAGTTCAAAAAAAATGAAGAAAGGTCTGCATTTAAAAAAATTATATAGTTTAAAAATTTGAAGAAAGGTATGCATTTAAAAAAAATATAGAGTTTGGAGAATGTCTTATTGCATTAGGAAAAGTAAGAGATTTTTAAATTGACTATATCAAAAATTCTAACTTTTTTTTTAATTTTCAAATTGATCATTTAAAACCATTTATTCCTAGAGAATTAGAAGATACAACTTTAAAAATCATTTGAGTCTTAAATGGATAACACATTTGCATAAAAAGTTAAGTTAAGAGACTTTATGAATAAATTAATTTATATAAAGCTTCAGAATAATAAAACTATCTAAAATATATTCATATCTATAAAAAAATATATTTATTAAGAAAAAGTAAATGTTCAATTTTACTAAAATATATCTTTAAATTTAATTACAGGATTAATTACCACTCCTATAAGAAACTTGTAATATAGATTTTGCACTATATTTACTCTATTTACTCATAGTCTACACAATTTTAGTGTTAAATAAATATATTATAGTGTATGGTTGCAAAGAAAACAATGAATGCAAGAGAAATTTACCTCTATTTTCTATACATATAAGGCTTTATGGATAAAAAAATCATGAACAAAATGGAATATTGATGCAAAGTTAGAATGATCACAAAGAAATGAAACCTAGGAACTAATTTAGGAGATTAATTGAACTTGAGTAGACAAGGAAACTTATTTAAAATCAAAGAAAAATAATCTTCCTTATCATTCTTAAGCATATTGGAAGCCAACACCAATTTGTGTTCTTATATCTAATATAAAAGGAATAGACAAATGGTCATATAAATCATTTTTGAAAGAAATGGCCTTCACTTTTTTGACATCTAGTTTGAAATGACCTATTTTTAGTTTTTATATTACTTTGGCGCCCTTTATGTTTACAAACAATTTGAGAAATTCTAATAAGGAATTTATGTTGTGCTTATAGTAGCATCATACCCTATGAATTCCTCCTTGAAATATTATGATCACATCTTCTTACTCATTACATATGTTGTATACTTACTTTAATATATAGTATTGTATGCTATAGGAATATGTCCCTAACACATCTCATACCACTATATCCTTTATTAAATACCACATAGTTTCTTCTATTGAATTATTGTTCTTTTGGTTATCTCATGTACCATGTTCTATCCTTTATTAAATACCATAGTTTCTACTTTTAGATGCCCTCCTTGAGACCTCAATGACAAGTATGCTACAACATAAATTATTGCATGAATTGTTTACCTTATGTATGGTACAACAACGACCTTATTGATAAATGTGGGGTGGTATTTACTCTTGTATTATTTTTATTTAACCCTATGATTTCTTCTTAAACATACAGTTTTATTCAATTGAACCAAGAATGATTCATCTAGGCATCTCTATTTATATTTTGGAATCTATGTGAATTTTCCACCTTTGGTCATTTACCAAGCTTCAAGTAAAAATTCATAGTGCAACCTAGTCCAAAATTAATAAATCTTTTATCTTTTCCCAATGCCTATTTATTCAAATGTTGACTTGATGCTAGTGATAGATGAGATTTTAAGCATTCCATTTCTAACCTAGTGGTGTCTAATTATTTTTTATGTAGCTTGTGGGAAGTCACTTAAGAAAGTCAACCTACTATTTCCTCTAGGGTTGCATAGTACTAATAGATGGATATGAATCAGATGAATCCTCTTGTAGAGAAGAAGAAAAAGGTGAAGGTAAGGAAAAATAAGTACAAGTTGAAGAGGAAGAAGCTTTGAAAAGGATCCCTTAGAAGACCCCCAAGTATGTACGGAAGAATCATTTTGAAGATCAGATGATTGGTGACAAGAGAAGAGGTGTATTGACAAGAAGAAAGGCTATTATGATAGAAGAATAGGTAAACTGATGTTTACTTTCCAAAGTTTAACCTAAAATCATGATTGAAGCATGCAAAGATGAATAGTGGATCAAGGCTATGAAATAAGAATTAATGTAGATTAAGAAGAATTAGACTTCAGATCTTGTCCCAAGACCAACAAACAAGAATGTGATTGGAACTAAGTGGCTATTCTAAAAAAGACAAAATGAGAATGGAGAAGTTGTAAGAAACAAGAAAAGGGTTGTGTGTAAGGGTGAAATAGGGGAAAATGGGTTCATAAAAAATGGAATGGGGGTACGATGCACCTATCTTCATTATTTAATTAAGAAAAAGAGATCCCCTAGGGAAAGATTGAATTTCAACTCTTAGGTGAGTCAACCTTGAAGGAGATCTTGTTGTTTTCCTTATGAATTAGGACGGGGTAAATCAACCTAAAATGCACTTTTGGGAGATGAATGAAAAGCACTAAATGAATGCAATAATGCAATGTCACACATGAAACCTCTAAACTAAACCTTAATATGATAGAATCCAAAAATTTACAAAAAATATGAGAAGGGTGTGATTTTATGCCCCTATCACAAAAAGGTTGTACTAAGCATCCTCCTATGAGTCATTTTCCCAAGGGAAAATGGGTCTTGCTATAGGAATGAAAAATTTCTTTCATAGTCCTTTGGTCCTTGGTCTGGACTTCTAATTCCTTCGGGTTTCATAGTAGGAAATTTGAAAATAAATTTTGAAAGTGAGTTTTCATGGCTTGATGACAATGTTGACAACTTTTGCAACTTTGACAACTTTTGAAAAAATTCTCTTTTTATAGACCTTCAATCCTTCCTCAACCTAAGATATGCAAAACACACAAGAGGGGAAAATTGTTTGTTGTTTTGGTGAATAGGGGTTTTCCTTGGTCAAACCCCATTTTGGTAATTAAACCTTGAACTAAAATAATGAAACATGAAAGGAATGATGAATGAAAAATTGCTATGTTGCAACTCACCAAACCCTTGAAGGACTGAAACTTGGTACATCTCTCCAAGGTATTGATCTTGCATGAAATGGCTTGATTGATGATGTGATCTTGATGCTTGAAATTTGACTTGAATACTTGAAACCTACATCACAACGGTAGCTTCAAAAACATGCAAGATGCTTGATAACTTTGACATGATGCTTGAGATCTTGAATGCTACAAAAAATACTTGAGAAATCCACTCTTGAACACTTTTGACAATAATATTAGCTCTTGTGAAACTTGAATTAATGCTCTCATGAATTTCCTAGGATTTGAATTGATAAAAAAACCTTGCTTTTATAGGTAATTTTCTAATTTCCCATAAATTAAACATTACAAGCCAACATTTGGAATTTGAATTTGGGATCATAAAAAGGATGCCAAAAACACATTAAAAATTTTAATTAAGAAATTAAAGGGGAGCCATTCACCCAATAGTGAATGGGTCTTAACCTAAATTGCCATGGCCTATTTATTCGGGGTGTTAAAAATGATAATTGCATTAGTGGATCAATTGCAAGTGAGATTGGAAACATGTCTAGCTTTAAATTTTTAGAAATCTCCTACAATTTTAATCTAGAGATGAGGCATTCAAGCTCATGGATACGGAATTTGCAAAGGGGGGAGCACCTTGGAATGTTCTATGTGAATCTAACAAGTGATGTAGTAGAGAATGTTGCATCCCTCCCTAATATTATGTCACTTGACATTTCTGAGGTATCAAATACATTTCCCTCACCTCTTGTAAACCTCACCTCCCTCTTCCATCTCTACCTTATTGGTGATTACTCCACTTAGTAGCAATTTCCCATTTGGATTTCAAACCTTACATCTCTAGTTTCCCTTTCACTTTCAGAATACAACAATATCCATGATTCCTCCCGTTCTATTGTTTTAAGCCTTCCACACTTGAGAAACCTTGACTTGTCCTATAACCTCGATCTCAAAGTCAACCTCTCCTTCATTGTACAACTTGCTTTCCAGTTTAGTATCCTTTCTATTAGTAGTTCAAATGTGCAAGGAGTGATTCCAAATTCTATTGAAAATACACCCTAGTTAATTTCCTTAGATCTTTCTGATAACAATTGAAGGCAGTCTTCCTAATTCTATGGGAAATATGTCCTTGTTGAATGTCTTATATCTTTCTAGAAACAATATTGAGGGAAGTCTTCCAAATTCTATGGGAAATATATTCTCGTTGACCACCTTAGCTCTTTCTAATAACAATATTGAAGGAAATCTTCCAACTTTGATTGGAAATCTCTCACAACTTGAAATATTGGATCTTTCCAAAAACTCACTAAGAGGCTATATATGATGGAGCTCTTGAGATGGAATTCCAAAGTTTTCATATCTCACCCTTGGTTCAAACCAATTAAATGGAAGCTTACCATCTACATTTGATAATATCTCATATTTTCTTGCACTTGGTCTATCAAATAATTCTTAGAGTGACACATTATTTCTCTCTTAGCTAGGAAATTTCAGAAAGATTCATGAATTAAGTCTTTCTAACAATTTCTTGAGAGTAAAAGTTGAAGGCTCTTGGATGTTAGTGTAATTAATTATTTATTACACTAGCATAAGTTAACTTAGGTCTTGCATTAATTAAGTCCTAGGTTGCATTATTAAATAAATTATAAATAAGGGGGTAATTCCCTCTTCCATGTTTGTAGGGATAAGATTCCTTCTAGAAGATGAGTTGTCATTATAGAACTTATCTCAATCTTTTATCATTTCCTAGGTAGGGTTCACATGTTGTCACATGTTAGATCATGACACATGGCAACATCATATTGCATCTTGCATCTCTCTTATGCCTATATATTCAAGGCATTTGTACATTTGTAATCATCTCATAATCTAGATCAATAGCAATCTCTATTTGCATGCCCTTATTTGCAACACTTTTTGTTTGGTTGAATTTCTTCTTGGAGGTCCTCTTGAAGGCTGCAGCTTCAGGGACATTGTGCATCCATTATTTCAACATTGGATCCCCAAATTTCATCTTCAATATTTGTATTTGAGATCTTTTCATATGGATGGTGATTTTTTAGCTTTCATATCAACTCAATACAACATAAACTATTTGGACTTGTTCAACAATTCTTTGAGTGGAAATATTACATATTGGTTGTGGGACCTTACATCTTTTAGCACACTCAATCTCTCATGCAATCAATTTGGAGGAAGGCATCTGTCATCTAAGTTTAGTAAGTTTAGTGCTCAAAATGTTGAATTACATAGAGAGAAGTTGCAAGGGAATGCTTTTGTACCTCAGGGTATGTGCGGGATCATGGAAAAACTAGGCCCTTAAGTGGCAAAAAATTCAATAAAATCAGAGTTAACCAACTTAACATAAAAAGTTGAATAAGTTATCTATATTATTTCAAAAATATGTAAGAATAGAATCTGTAGCAAATTGAATGAATTTTCTAAACTACTAGGTTTCTTTTTAAATATATATATATATATTTGGTGAAAACTTGAAATTTTAATGTAGTAGTACTTAAATTTTAGGGAAAAAATAAGAAGTAGGTGTCTGTCTGACCACCCTAACCACAATAAAATGATAATATTTTTTTATAATATTTTAGATAAAAGTAGAAGACTCATGTCTTTATGTGATGCATATTTTTTTGTAATTTTTTTCCAAGTAAATAATTAATTATGAATTTTTTATTACAAATTTATAAAAATATAAAACTTGTATGTCTGACCACCTTAACTTGGTCAAAACTTCATGAAATTCAAATTTTGTTTTTTTAATCCTATAGTATGTGAAGCATAGAATGTGACGCATGTTTCAGATTCAAAAAATGTGGTATCATTTGAAAGCTATATATGTTTTTCAATCAACCTATCAATCAGGATTTTAGTTGTAATTCAAATAGAAAGTAAATAATAATTATTTATTAAATTCAAAGTAAAGCATAACTTATATTGGTGGAAAGCTGAGAATATCCTTTAAAAACCCTTTTCGTTTCATCAATTTTGGGTAAAAAAAATTCATCAGCCACATACCCTACACATACCTATCATATTGCCACTTTTTGGCCCACCGTGATCCTACACATACCCCTCATCTAGATGTGGAATTCATGGACATGTTCATTAATCAATTTGATGACATCATTTCAACAAACATTGACAAATATAATCAAAGTCAACTCAATTATTTGTCACTTGCAAATAATAATATTAGTGGTGTCTTTCCACACTTTATTTGTGAAGGACATCACTTGAAGGTTTTAGATGTGTCAAATAACAAGCTCACGTGGCATATTATTTTGGGAATTTATCATCAATACTAAAGGTGCTAAATCTAGAAAATAATAATTTGGAAGGTGAGATCAAGATCATGGTTTGTCTTCAAACATTGAAATTGGGAGGTAACAAACTACAAGGGTCAATTACATCATCACTTAAAAATTGTACTTCATTCGAGATTCTTAATTTCGGATATAATAACATGCAAGGAACCATCCCAAATGGGATAGGGAATTTAATTGTCATTTGAATTTTGGTGTTGATATCTAATAAATTCAAGGGTGGAATACCTTCAGAGTTCACAAAATTAGCAAATCTTCAAATCTTGATTTTTTCAAATAACAATTTGTCAAGAGGTATTCCAAGAAGCTTAAGAAACTTGAGATCAATGATAAATCAAACACAAAGTACATAAGTCTTACTTCAACACTCAAATTCAAGTTTAATGCCTTATTTAGATAAAATGGAAATAAATAACAAAGGGTTATTTCTAGAATATGTGAGATCTTTGGCATTGGTTTGGTGTCTTGATCTCTCAAATAAAAAATTTTCAAGTGATATTCCTCAAGAAATTGGATTCCTTTTCAGTTTAAGGATTCTCAAATTTTCAAGAAATCATCTCAATGGAAAAATTCCCACATCATTTGTAAATCTTGTGTAGTTGGAGTCACTTGATCTTTCAGGAAACAATCTTATTGAAAATATTCCTACATATCTACAATCTCTCACATTTTTGAGTTATTTGAACATATCTTGTAATCTTTTTTCAAGTAGAATACCACAAGGAGCTCAATGGTTAACATTAAAATGAAAGGTAATTTTAAAACAATGAAAATCTTTGTGGACTTCAAATCAACATAAATTGTTCCTCTTCTTCTTTTTCAAACAACACTTATGATGAATACGTAAGTGAAGAAGAGTGGGAGGAACATGTGTGGTGGGAGGTGGGAATTGGACTCAACATTGGATTTGGGTTTTTAATTGTTATTGGAGTATTATGTTTCAACAAAAAATGTAGAACAAGATGCTTCAAGGTCATGGATGACATTATTATCATTCTTTATCAATTTTTTTGAGAAAGGATATTTTAATAAAGTATGTGTATACTTCTTCCCCTTCCCCTTCTCCTTCTCCTTGCACTTACATTTTCCTTGAAATATTTCCTCCAATCCCATTCTCTCTAAAGGTTTTGTAGTGGATGTAGATGTATGTTCTTATTTTTATGATGTTATTATTTGTAGAAATCATTAATTTAAATATCATACTATAGTACATCCATCTATAGCATGAAATAAAATAGATATTGAAAACTAAATCCAATTATCTATTTTAACTTTATTTCTTCTTTTGATTCATATATAGAAGTAAAAATCATTTCACATAAAAATATATCACATGACCCATTACCTTTTTATAAAGATATTGTTGTTGTTTGAAAACATGCATAGATTTTTACTAATTGCAATGAATAGTTGCATTAAAAAACATTGCTATAAAAGAAACCAAATAGGAGCAAGTTATGTTAAATTTCACTATATTTATTAAATTTCCCACTCATTAGCGAAACCAAATATAGAAAAGTACACATAACAATTATTTGCTTCCTTGGGTTGAATTAATTTAACTTTATAAGTAAATCTGATTGAAATTTATCAATCTTGAACATTTTTATTATTTTCTAGTTTGGTGGTTGTATTATGGTTAACTTTTAATATTTTAATAAATGAGACTTAGTTTTGATAATGCTTAATTTTTTAAATGTTTTAATGAAATAGATCATGTGCTAGATATAAATTTGCATCAAGAACTTTGGTGTATCTATGAGCATACTTTTTTTTTTTTTTTAGACTGCAGGAATCGGGTAGCACGACCCCCTATAAACTGCAGTGCGCCTGGTAAAATTTTTAACGTGACCGGCGGCGGTAGCGCGACACGCCCTCCGGTACCATGGGACGGGGGGAGACTAGAACTCGTGACCAGCAGAGCCGCAACAGAATTACTTAGCCAACCGAGCTAGGGCCCCCGCCCATCTATGAGCATACTTATTTTTAGCATATGTTTTACATAAATATCTAAGAAATTATATTTATACCTCCATTTAGCACATGCTTAAATATTTGGTGAATTCTAAGTAAATTTTATCAACAAATATAATTATAACCTTATGAATATATATATATATATATATATATATATATATATATATAACTAAAGGTCCACTTCATATGAGGTTTTACTCTCATTTAATATGTGTATTTTGAATAACAAGTACTAATGTGTGTTATTGAGGTACATCAATGATACTATTTGACATATAACCTCCAAGAAAACATCTATGATTTGGTCGGGAGATAAAATGAACTAATATTTTATAGTTTGTAGATAGAAAAACCTTTCAATATATGACAATCCAAAAATACAATAATGTAGTTCCTCATAAAATGGAATCCACTCATGCTCCACTATTAATTCTAAGCTTGGAAGAACTTGTTTCTAATGTGATAAAATTGAATAAAATGGTTAAATTGATGTATAATATGGCTATTTTCACCTGGCAATAGAATTTATGCCAACAATGATAAGGAGAGGTTCATTTTGTTGTTGAACCTCAAGAGAAGGTTTTTTGTGTAGCTATAATCTAGTAATCCAACTACTTCATTAGGCCTAGAAAATTATGAATTAGAAATCTTCTATAAGGCCTCTTGAATCATACCATGATAAAAATGGAAAGTGTGGATCAACTCCCAAAGGGATATCTTGGCTTGATTACCTCCATGTTTCTTAATAAGATTATACTCTCAGCCATTCATAATAGGAAGGAAAGGAGTTGATGAAGGAATACAAGTTCAAGGAAAATAAATAGGAATAGGTGTTACTTTCTTGTTTTATCAAATGTTATAAGCATGACCTATTACATTGAATTCAATATCTAGATGTTGATTAAATTTAATTAAATGTGTGATATTGATGCAGCCATGGTAGGAGGGTCCTCAAAGAGAACAATCTGGACCATGCAACAAGAGTCACACAATAGAAGCAACACAAAATATGGAGGAAAACGCAGATTCAAAATTTCTTATTATCAAAAATTTCAATTACAATCAGCTAACAACATCCAAGCTTACAGATTCAGCTCACAGGCCTAATAAAACATGCTCAAAATACAATATTCCTATTTTCTCCTTAACACATGAGCAAAAATATTACATATAAAAACCTATCTTTTTCAAATCTTCCTTCCTAATGATCTATTAAAATGATTTATATCACATCTAGAGATCTAGAATCATTTGTGTCAGCCAAAGATCATTACAATCTCCAATGAAAGAAAATGTAGTGTGTGCATGAATAGGTCAGCCTCAAATTTGAATTACTCCTTGGTGAATGCATAGGATGAAGTGTGGACCTCTAACTAAGGTCGGGGACACTCCATGGAACAATTTGAATCACACCATCATGATCTACAGGTTATGAGAAAGATCCACAAGCGATCAAACTAACCATTAGGTTTGAAAATTATTTTGGTGCTAGTTCAAGAAATTGCCACTAAATCCAAAAGCGATAACTTTCCAGAAAAAAGGTCGAATTGTTCTCAAATCTTGGAATAAAGAAAATGAACATGTCCATGATGTACATATAGATCCACAGGGTTTGGTGAGAAAATATGATGAATCTACCGACTTGAACTGAACAAGAATTGAAACAAGAAAAGATTGGAATGAAAATATTTTTGGTTGATGTAGGATTTCCAAGAACCAAGGATGCTCCTGCATTAGACATTCAAGGTTGTTTGAAAAGTGATTCCATCACTTTTTTGGGGCTAAATGAAAACCAATACTGTCTACCTCAACCTAAGAGATCCAAGAAGAATCCTTCACTGGTCTACCTTTCCACTTCACAAGATATTCTTTGTGCTACCTTCCATGAGTTTTTCTCCCATCTCTTATATCCAAAATCTCTTCTATCTCATCTGATTTTTTCTTAGGAAATTGTTTCTCCAATTTGGCTTCACCACCTTCACTGAATTTTGCTTCATTGTACTAATGTTGATCTGTAATGTTATATATAGGTGATATACCCATGTCATCTGGTAACTCCACCTCATATGCATTTTCTAAATCAAATTTCTTCAAAATCTTACAAGGTCAAAACTTCCTCATCTTGAGCTTATTGTATGTGCCAACTGGAAATATTTCCTTCCTCAAATACACCATCACTTCATCTCCAAATTTGAACTCCTTATGTCTCCTCTTCTTGTATGCCTTCTCCTTATACTTCGGGTTCATATCTTCCAATTTCTCCTTCACTTGAGTATGCACTTTCTTCATATGTTCTACAAATTCCTCTACTTTTGCATTCCTTTTATATTCCATATTGATGTCTCTCAAATCTAATATACCTCTAGGATGAACTCCATTAACAATCTCAAAAGGTGTATTTCTGATACTCCTATTCATTGAATTATTGTAATTAGAAAACTCTACTTGTACAAGAACTAAATCCCAACTTCCGGTCTTTTCTCCAACCAAGCATCTCAACAAATTCCCCAAACTCCTATTTACTACCTTTGTCTGTCCATCAGTCTGTGGGTGAAAAGTAGAACTGAACTTCAAATCTTTCTTTAGCTTCTTCCAAAGTTTCCTCCAAAAGTAACCAACAAACTTTGTATCTCTATCTGAAATAATGCTCCTAGGTAATCCATGCAATCTAACCACTTCTTTGAAAAACAAGTCTGCTACATGTACTGCATTTGTTGTCTTTCTACAAGGTATGAAATATTCCATTTTAGAAAATCTATCCACCACCACAAATATAGAATCATTACCTCTTTGTGTCTTTGACAAGCCAAGTATGAAATCCATGCCGATATCCTCCTAAGGTCTCTCTGGAACTATCAAAGGCTTATACAATCCAATGTTCTGACTACTCCCTTTTGCAACTTGACAAACTTTACAACTTTGCACAAATTTCCTAACACCCTTATGAATTTTTGGCCAAAAGTAATTCTCACTTACCAATCCTACTGTCTTATCAATCCCAAAGTGTCCTAACAATCCTCCACTATGTTTTTCTTTCACCAAGCCATCCCTCATTGAAATCCAATGTATACACAAATGATTCCCTTTGAACAACATATCCTCCTGAATGAAATAATCCAACCACTGACTCCTATCCTACAAGAATGGTTCTTTACAAGCTCTCTAAGGTTATACAAAATATAGGTCTCCCTCATACAATTTCTTCAATTCATCAAAGCCTAATACCTCCACGCTCATCTCTGTTAGTAAATTCCTTCTCCTACTCAGAGTATCAACCACTCTATTTGACTTTCCACTCTTATGTTTGAAAACAAAAGTATAACTCTGCAAGAATTATACCCATCTCATGTGTCTCTAATTCAACTTACCCTGACTATTCAAATATTTCAATGCTTGATGATCTATATACAATGCAAAGGAAACAAGTAATGTCTCCACTTCTTCAAGGCTTGAACTATGGCATAAAAATCTTGATCATATACTGAATACCTTCTCTTAACATCATTCAATTTCTCATTGAAATAAGCTACTGGTCTTCCTTCTGGGCTTAATATTGCTCCAATCGCATTTCCACTTGCATCATAGTCTACCTGAAATACCTTATTAAAGTCTAATAAATCCAACATAGGCTGCTCAGTCACCTTTTGTTTCAACAATTCAAAACTTTGATCTGCTCCCTATGTCCACCTAAAATCTTTCTTATCTCCTCTCATTGTCTCTATCATAGGACTGCAAATAGAACTGAAATTCCTAATGAACTTCTGGTAGAAACTAGCTAATCCATGAAATGATCTTACCTCTCCAATGCTTTCTGGTGTAGTCCATTCAACAATTTCTCTTAATTTCTCAGGATCCATCTTCAATCCATCCACATATATCACAAATCCTAGATATACCAATTCTTCCTTCATGAAACTACACTTCTTAATATTCATCAACAACTACTCCTCTCTCAACCTTTGCAAAACTTGTCTTATATGTGTGAACCAATATCCTATACCTGCAAGAACACAACAAATGAACACATTAATAAGATCAAATGCAAGTTAGAATAGAGATTCCCCATAAAATCCATTAACATGATTCAAAATAGGAAATGAAAGAAAGAAATACAATGAAAAGCAATAAAAGAGATTAATCCTATTCAAATAATGCAAACTAGTGATCCTATGGGGGAGTTGGTGACAATTTGATGTGGAAATTGACCCTTTCCAAACTCATAAGCAAGCTTGATGAAGATTTGATGATTGTGATCCACTTGGTGATTGCTTCAAATGCCTTCCATGGAGAAAACTTGCAATAACCTAGCTACAATTGATGGATGTGATGCAAATACTAAAGCTCTAAGATGAAATTGAAGTATAATAACTATGCTCAAGTTTTGGATGATAGAAATGAAGGATGAGCTCTCTATTTATAGAAGAATGTGAAGAGAGAAAAGGAAAAACAGATGAATGTGGGACTAATCTTCAACCAATGAGATGAAGCCACATGCCATCATGTGAATGGTGTAGGAATGAGCACATTTTTGAGAATGTGCAAAGAGGGGAGAGATTCAAATTCAAAATATGGCTTGAAGGATGAGGTGAAAGGTGAAGTTAATGTCACATGGCTCAAGAAAAAGGACTTGTAAGAGATGTTAAATTCCATGTTTGGAGGACAATAAATTTTGGAGGGATTTTTCAAATTTGGGGAATATTCCAACCATTGATGCCTTTTTGAATGAAATAGAAGATTTAATAAATCAAATAAATTGATTTATTGTGCAAGTGGGAAAGGCTAGAGGATGTGACATGCATTTAGATTAGATTAATTGGGATTTGATTAATTTAAGAGGAGATTAGATGATTTAACTATTTGATTTAGATTTAGGGATTAAAATAAATTGAAAAGTGATGAAAAATGATTTAGAATTAGTTAAATATTTTGATTTATTTAACCAAAAGGGGTGATGTTAGATTAAATTAGATAAATGTTTGATTTATTTAATTTAATAGAGGAACTTGAGATGTTTAATGGGTTATTTAATTAAAATAGAGATAAAGGAATTAATTAAATAAAATGATTTATTTAATTAATGAGGGATAATGACTTAACAAGATAAAATTGATTTATTTACTTTGGAGAGGGAAATTGATGAATTTAATCAAATAAGGGTATTTGGTTAAATGGTTAGATAGAGGGATGTTTTTAGGGTGAAATTGTGTTAGCTAAATCAGGATCAGATGCATAATGTCAATCAGTATATTTTACGTGTCTACATTTTGCCCCTCTTTGAAACAATGTACTCGTTGTGTTGGTTCAAAGAATAACCTTGCCATGATGAAAAGCCAAAAAATTTGTGATTTTTTCGGATGCCCCACTGTTGACCCAGCGAGAAGAATTACATTGGTATTCTACCCCCTCAAGAGATCGAATGGAAATGCTGATTTTCAATCGAGATCACGATAAAACACAAGAGGGGTTCTACTGATTAGAGGATGAAAGATAATTCTTTAGAAAGATTAGATGTTTGATGTAGACAATTTTGATGATGTATAGATAGTCATCGGCCATGGGTAGCCTCATGTATATTTTGAGATATCACACAAATTTGGATAGAAATGTTAGTAAAGATAGAAGAATAAGAAGAAATAAGATGATGACAAGAGGATCCAACAAGTCCATGATCTGAGAAGATCTTATTGGAGATGATGATGATTATTGCTTGCCAAGAGTTGGTATTTTCAAAGAGCCAATTACCTTATGTTTGATAACACACACAATACAATGCATCAAGGTATAAAGAACCAGGATGGAATTGCACAAAGTTTGATGGACTTTGACTCAACGAACAGATAGGATTATTCTTGTTCACACCTGGCATACAGAAACCTTGCTAGGATGCACCTAAAAAAGAAAGTATTCACCAAGGTTATTTTATAAGAATGTCCAACAAGCACAACAGAGAAAAGATAATGATCATTACCCCATTCCTTTCTCTCTAAATCATTTTGATTAGACATCATCGAGAGGTCATTGGAATGAGTGCAATAAGATAAATAAAAATAAAAGATCAAGTAAACAAACAAGTCAATGTTCTTCATACCTACAGCCAAAGGGATGTGTTTTGATAGGATAAGAATCCAAGGTGATATCCAAAATGATGCCCATTGTCGGAAGGATATATCCTAGGACATGTATTGTATAGGATGATGATGGGTTGATAAGTTGTTTGATAAGCTGTTGATAAAAGGTTGACATACATGTTTGAAAATGATTAGGATTTTGATTTTACATTTGAAATTTTAAAGTTTTCTTTCGATTTTACGTTTGAAGCTTGCTTTTGTCAATTGTTGTACTTGTTTCTATTTGTTTTTCCAAAGGGTGAGTGCGATGATTGATTTATTATGGATGATTGATTATTGTAAATGAAAGGGGGATGGGATGGATTGTTTTGTATTTTCTTGAATATTTCAATGTTTTTGGTATTTTGAAAATGTTTTGAGTCTATTTTTGGTATTTTCAAGATTTTACAAATGTTTTGATTTTTTAAATGTTTTGGGGTTTTATGAGATTTTTTTATTTTTTTATTTTTATTTTGTGTCTCAAGGGTTGATCAAAGATTAGCCTTGCTTACATTTAAGCTCAGGGATGACATAGTTTAGATGACCAAGTTTTTGATTTGTTTTGGGATTTCTTTTTGACCTATTTTTTGGATTTTGATATGATTTTGGATGTTTTTGGATTTTCGCATGATTTTGATGATTTGGATATGTGATCATATCAGTGCTTTGTTTGGGATTTTTTTGAAAACCAAGCTAAGTTGATTTGATTAGATTGATGGATTGATGATGATAACATTGTTGAGGATACACAACAATGCAAGGATAGTGTTAAGCAACACAAGGATTAGGATGGATATCCCAAGATGATAAAGGATTGATTGGATTTGATTGATTAGGATTTTGAAGCTTGGTTTTGGAACAAAATTTATTTTGGATGATTTGATGTGATGTTGAAGCACGCATTAGATGCAACTAGTAGTGATTGTTTGAATTGATGAAAGATGAATATTGATAAGGAATGTCTTCTTGTCAAAAATACCATGGGCTAGTGATTTGGATTTTGGCTCACAAATGCTTTGACCAATTTGATTTGATGTTTTCCAATGTTCAGATCACCATATAAGTGGGAGGTTATAGATCAAGATTTATTCCTAAAGCAAGATGTAAATATTTTCCCCTAGTGTCTAGAAATATATGGAATATCATGGATGGATGCTTGGATAGATGTATGGATGGAGGGATATGGATTATCTTGCGATAAGATAAGGTGTTCAAACAAAGGATATTCATTTGGATAATGCTGGGTAGGATAGTATCAATGAAAGTGACCCATGTCAAGATGTTTACCATAAGCAAGTATAAAGTGTGCACCAAACTTTCATCAAGATCAAGATAATGTGGAATATGGATGCAAATGGATGGATTGGATAAATGGTTCATTGATGAATGGATTTATTACGATTGAGATGGATGGAATGTTGGATTTATTATGGATGGGATGAGATGCTTCCACTTGAACTGGCACACGTAGATGCTCTATTCTACACATGATGCCTATTTGCTAGGTTTTCATCATGGTACCTATCCAAAGCGCTGCCCATATGGTTTTCATTAGAGGATGATTTTTTTTTTTATTGTTTTCAATCCTTTTTCTGATTTTTTTTTTGAATTTTCATTTTTTTTTATTTTTTTGTATTTTTCTATGAGATTTTAAGGTCATGCTGAACCACCTGGTGATGTCGATGTAGATGCTTCTGTCATAATGTTCCATCAATATCCTTCCTAAAGAAGATTTTTTACTAAGATATGTGCACTTGAATGCAAAATTTGAGATTCCTGATCTGCTTTGTTGATATCAGAGTTAACTTTGTCTTTGTGCACACATCGTGATAGAGTGCCTTTTGAATCCTTATGATGAAGGGTCACTGCCAATACATGGTCAATGTGAGAATTGGATATCATGTGTGGAGGCGTGGATGGAGTGTGTTTAGGGATAAAAGATGGACTGGTTGATAGTTTGGAACCTTTAACTCTCCAAACTTGGGAAGATGAGCATTGATGGGTGGATACAAAAGTGTGCATCGAATTAGGACCAACTGTTTGATATACTTTTTATGTCACTTGAGAAGCCTTCTTTTTCTTTTGTGGAAATCTTTGATGGATACTTTTCCCTTTTTCATTTTCCCCCATAGTTTATTTGACTAATGGAGTTTGATAGGGATAATCTTTCTTTGTATGTTTTGGTATCCATGTGTATTTGATTTCTCCATTATGCTTCTCTACTTCTTTTTCTTTGATAACGTTCTTTTTTCTTTGATTCAAATCTTTCTTTTGATGTTGGTCCCAATTTGTGGATGGGGTGAGGGGTGGATGAAGATTCATGGCGTGGCTGGTTGTAGTATTAGCATCGGTTTCATCATAAGGACTCTTCATGCTCCCTAAGTTGATGTTTGCTTGAGACATAGTTTTCCCCAGTATGGTGGTAGTGGCACTTTCATTCCTTGATTCTGCTTGTTTTAAAATGTCTTGTTCAGTAATCCTTGTGTGATAAATGACCACTACAGATGATGCTATTTCAATTTGTTCCTCTGCTAACTCTGGAATGTCTTGTTCTGTCTGGCCAATCTCTTTGAGTGAATAATGTTGGATATCTTCATACATGATGTCCTCATTTTGAATTTGGGATATATCTAATCTTGATGTTGACAACTCAGTTTGACTGTAGGAATCAGTAATCTGCTCTCTTTGTGTAATAATGTCAGGAGTAAAGGAAACCTATTCTAAATGAATATTATCTACGTGTCCATCCATAGAAAGCATCTCAGGGGTAGATGGAGGAGTATGTGTTGTATGGATATGATCATAATGTATAGATAGGAGAGTGTCCATTAGATCATTGTAGTATCTTGAAGATATGAATTCTTGATCTTGAATGATTTTAGAATTGCTTTCGACATACTTTGGATCAAGTTCTTGACATGGGTCAATTTCAAAGGATGGATTGCTTACAAAGGGTTCTCAGATATGTTCATTAGGCATAGGAAGTGCCTCAATATCCTCCTGATCCTTGAGTAAATTTGGATCAAGTGTTGAGTTGAAGATTCCTTCACTATCGACAATCATTAGGTTGAAGGATGTCAATATGTCTTGGAAAGGACCATTGCTACACTTTGGTGAGAGATGTTGATCATGATTTAGAATAAATTTTTGATATATGTTCTCTAACTCATTAGGTGATGTAGAGACATTTTCAACATAATCATTGGTTGATGGATTGTTTATTACAAGATCAAATAATGTTAATACTCCTTGAAATAGATCATTGTCGGATATTGTTGAGGGATTCTTATCATGATCAAAAAGTAACTCTTGATGTATGTTGATTTGATCTTTAGATGAGGTAGAAACATCTTCCATGTGTTTTTTGATGGATAGGTCTTGATCATGTGATCATTGGCTTGGATCGATATATGGAGTCATTAACATTTTGTTGGGATTTTGAACAACATTTGCTTGTTGGGCTTGGTATTGGGCTTGAGATTGCACTTTTTCTTGAGTCTGGGCTTGTGCTTGTTGGGCTTGTAGTGTGGCTTGGGCAACTTGAGCAGCTTGTTGAGTAGCTAGTTGTGTAGCTTGTCAATTTTGGTTTTGTTGGAGTGCCTTATAATAAGCAACCTGTTGAGTGGCTTGCAATGCAATGCTATATTGGTTGATGTGTTTGGTTTGGGTGGTGGTGGCAGAGGTGGTTTTGGAATAGTGCTTGTTGTGGTGATAAGAGGTACCATTGTATTGATGATTGGAATTTGAGTGGTGGATGGTGTGATCAATATGGTTAGTCTTTGAGAGACCATGTTTTTAGGGATGATAGAAAATGTGTTGGTTGCTTGTGCTATGAGGATGGTTTCCATATGTTTTTGTGATATTGATGAAAAGGGGGGAGGATTTGGTATGATGCCTTGATTGATGGTTGGGGGGATGTTTTGGATGAGCGGTGGTAGTGAAGGTAGCCCCAAACCAAGAGGTGATACGGATGTTAATGGAAAGGGTGGGAGTGGTGGGAAAGTGAGTGGCATGCTCCCTTGGGGAAATGTGATGTTTGATCAAAAAATGCCCCCTGGTCCAAATAAGTCACCTTCTCCTTGTGAGGTCATAGGGAGAGAGGTTTGAGGGGTTGTGTGAAATGATGATGATGGGTCATTAGGATTATGAAAGGTGAGGGGGACATATGGGTGTGATGGATTTTGAACAACATTCGTGTGATTTGAAAACATATCTATCCAAAAGTTTACCAAGTGTGGATTTGAAATGTTCATGTTTGGTATAGTTGTACTTGGTATATTCTTATTTTGCATGTATGGATTTGGTGGGATAATGTTGTTTTGTTGAAGACTCATGCATTGAGTATTTAGTTGATAGATTTGTAAGTTTGGTCTTGGATTTAAATCTACCATTGGAAAAGGTGTTCCAAGATTTAGATTGGGTATACTCACATTTGTTGTACCACTGAGGTTTGTAGGAGATAATGATCCCATGTATGGATTGTATAAACATGAGTTTTGAAAATCAATTGGCATTGTAAGGCTTTGATAGTTTGGTTGACTTTCTTTACTCTTGATGTGTGAATCAAGTTTATATTCGATGTTCCTCTTGTGTTTTCACCTTGTTGTAAAAGTGACCTCTAAGGTGTTTAGGACCAATGATGAGATGAAGGATGAAGGGGGTGAATGATATGGGTGTTGATTTTTTAGGAATCTTTGGATCAATGCTAGACTTTAGGATTCAATTTTGATTGGTTTTTATTGGATAATGAACTTGTAAACCTTAAGATGTTGGATGTGATCTTTAGGATAAACTTGTTCAAAGGTGTGCTGATTTAACTAGAGGTATGAGAAATGATGCATTCCCATACTCCTAATTAAACAAGGTGATTTTGATTTGGTTTAAGGATGTACCCAAGTCTAGATAATGATGTTTCCAAAGCTCTAAAGTTGCTTGGGGGATGGGATGATAAATGTCTGAAATGGATGAAGTGTTTGATTTTGATCCTAAATGAACCTAAGGACTTGTTTACAAGGCCAAGGTTTTGAAGAACATGTGTTTCCCTTCAAACCAAAAGATCAATGTTTGCTCAAAAGACCATAAGAAAAAAGATACACAAGCACATGTGTGGGGTTTGGTCAATTCCACAAAAGGATATAAAAGTCATGGAAAATCCTAACCTAGGAATTGTACATTCTAGTAGGTGACTAACATCTTCCTATGGTCGTTCATTTACATTGTCAAATCAAGGAACGTATGCTTGAAATGGAGCGATACTATATGAGCACTAAGAACCAGTTTCAGTCACAATTTACTAGAAATAAATGCTTGGAAGGAATTCTACTTATGCTGTAGGAATGTAATGTAAAGTATTCTTAACTTAAGCATAACTTAATCAAAATAGAAATCATGACAAATATTACTAAGAAACAAACTATGAACTGGCCTTATGCTGCAAGAACAAACATAGGGATGGATTCCTGATGCTGTAGGAACAATATAAGACTTAGTTTGCGCTAAAACCTTCAAGAATGAAATCTAACTTATAATCAATAAGAGATAAATAACTAACTATAGATACTCACTAAGTGGTCCCCCTTAGCAAGCATCAACCAGTTTATGCAAGAATTGAACTCAAAACTTCATCAGCATTTATTCATAAACTTGGAATCGTATACATTGATTGTTCCGCTTGTAAGAAAACTACCACAAAACACCGTTTCTCATTATAATACTAACTTTAATACTAACTTTAACACACTCTGTTGCCCACTCATGCAGGAGGAACACTTATTTATATTAGAAAAGCAACTAACTACCTAACTCTAACAGAGAAAGACGTGGACATAAATGCATCCTGAAACTGAGGAACAAACTTCTCATAAATGAAGGCATATTTGTTCAACACGATTCAAAGAGAATTTAGTATTCCACTCTTCCTAGATTAATAATCATTTAGATTTCCTCCCAATGACCCGGTCAGAGAGTCTTTGCTAGAACAACTTACTCGATGTTGTGTTGGAAATGGACTTTACTGTAGGGCTGAGATCTGTTGCACTTTGACTCGTTCATGCATCCTTCAACAACTTGCGATGCACATAGCAACAGAAGTGAAAGAAAGCACGCATGGAAAATAACACAATACACATTCATTAATCACATATTAAATCCATTTCATTATCCAAAAACCACACACATTATATCAGTCATTCGAGAGGTCAAACAGGGCAATTAATACAGAGACATAGAGATGTTAAGCTGCAGGAATATAGGAATGTGTTGCTACAGGATACAACCTGATTTTAGATAAAAAGTCTTTAATCAAAGAATTAAAACAACCATCAACAATAAGAGTAAGGGTATTAAAAATACATCATAATATTCAAATTATGAGCATATTTTGAGCTCATCATTTCCCCCCTACTTATCCTAATGATGGTTCTCTAGCATTAAGCTTTCTATTTGTTTCTCTAAAATCAGTAGGAGTAGTATGGCCCTGTAATGAAGTTTCAAATTTATAGTAGAAACCTCTAAAAATTTTCCATCTCTCATACCTATGGATTTCTACATCCTCATTAACATCTGTAGCCCAATAAGGGTAAAGTGGTCACATCAAAACTGGAGGTCGAAATGTTAATGGTAACCATAACTCAAACCTTCTCTAAAGACCAAGCTGCATATACTTCTCTGTCCTTCTGATGGCTGCCTTAAAGTTCAGAGGGCTATGAGGCTCAGATTTCCTCAGACCAATAGTTAGTTTTTCCCATATTGTTTCAATTTTGGAAGATGAAAGCTTCCAAAACATATATCTTTGGTCTTTGAACTCATCATACGCCTGCTTCCTGATATCAAATATTTTCATTCTTTCTATCTGATCATTGAATCCATACACAATAGTAAGCCAAGTTCTCAGAATTGTGTGGGGAGTTGATCTTTTGGGTTGCAGTGGAATAGGTTCATTCCTTTCAGTCTCTTCATAAGCCTCTAATTGTCTTCCATAGTTAGTTTCATTGGCCGCCCAAGACATGAGTGACCTCACATGAATGTCACCAATGTAGAGAAGTGGATTCCACTCTGTTTCAGAGGGAATTAGCAAACCATGCAAATAAAAATCACATAAAGAATTTTTCAGCCAACTGGGTGCTACTTGATATGCATCATAAAATTCCTTAGCTGTGTGAATGACAGGGTCTAAATTTCTTGAAATTCCCATCAATTGGAACCAAAGAAATTGCTCTTTAAGGAACATAGCATATACTCTAGGTGGTCTACATTCCATAATTTTACCAGTTATCTTCACCATTTCATCCATTTTCTCTTTCATTTCTTGAATTTCCTATTTTTGTCTTTCAATTTCCCCTTTCAATTTCTTCTTTTCTTCTTCCCAAAGACTTTGTTGAATTTTAGTTCTAGCTAAATGGCAGAAACTCAAATTTTGAAATGTAGCATGCCTCCATGTAGTACTAAGATATTTCAAATATTCAATCAACAATGTCTTTTTATAAACAACCAATGCTCGACAAGTTTCAGGGGGTAATGGGGTTTCATTGGACACTTTAGATTGTTAAAGTTGTTCTTCCTCTTGCTGCAAAATGGACTCCTATTGCTACTCAGGAGGAGATTTTGTTTCTTCTGAAACTTGCCTAACTGCTTCAACCAAGTGATCAATACTTGGCATCCCCCTTTCATTACCACTACCATGTTGTGCTTCCTCAACTTCCACTATCTCAATTTGCACTTCTCTAGGAATAATAGATGGACTTTGTGGAACATTATCAGATACATTATGAGAAACATCATGACTTAATTCTTCAAATTCCTCAAGAATTACTATAATTTTAGGTTGAACGGATCAGGTTCAGGTAACTTTATGTTGTTTCCTTGATGAAACTCTTTTTGGAAATGTTTCTAAAGTAACAGCTGTAGGAGACACTTTCATGGCTTTCCTCTTTCTAACCTTCCTAGAGGATTCAAAATTAGTAGGAGAAGATGATAGTGAAACTGCAGTGGCAACAAGCGTTGCTGCAGGAAAGAGTGGAGTAGAACGTTTTCACTTTTGACATGAGGGTCAGATTGTTCTGCCCTAGATGATTCTCCTACCTTCATTTCCCCTTTTTTCTTTTCTACCAGCAAACCTGGTTTGTACTTGGCTAGAGGGCTCTGGTGTGGAGGCTGTAGGACTAAGTGCTGCAAGAGCAGATGATTCTTGCTCTGCTTCCCTACTTGTAGATTATACTCTCTTTTTATTTTTCTTGTGTTGTGTAGGGAGTGCTCTAGGAGGCTTTGGAGGTTGCATACCCTTCTGGGAAAAAAATTCTTGCCAAGAAAGGGGTGATACATCCCTCAGGGAACACTCGATCAAGAATTTAATGAGGGCATGATGGGCGATAGATTTGTCCCTACCCCTCTGGGTTTCATGGGCACAATGTTTCAAAAGGTTTAACAAAAAATTTGGAACATTGACAGCTAAACCATGCCTCATATGACTCAATAGTTTAAAATGATAGGAATGCAAATAGGAAAAACGTCCCTCACAAGTAAGTACCTAATTATGAAGGTGGCATATTCTAAGTATGGAGGAGGCAGTGACACCTATTTGCATCCTTGTTTGGAAACCTCCAAGGGTCCATCTGTTGGTATTGTGAATTCTGCCCTAGCAAAGACAACATCTCTCCCTGAAGAAAAAATTTCTCCTACCTCCGGAAGCCCAGTTACTTCTGCAATCCGCTCTTCTATAATGTCTACTGTCAAACCCTACACTGGAGCTTCTCCCTCTGAAAGAGTTCTCAAAAACTCACTTGCAGCTTCCTCATTATAGGAATCTATCCTTAGAAAATAATTCAGCCAACCACAATTGTTGAATGCCTGAACTGCTTGAGGGTTTTGCGTCAAGGTTTCATGAGCTACAGGCTCATGTCTTACTAACTGGCCACCCATATTCACAAATTATCCTTGCTGAGATTCCTAAAACTCAAAATTCTTCTGAAAATTCAAAAAAATTCTTATGCCTTGTTTCTTTCTACCCTTCTGTCACTTTTCTTTACTTTTCCAAGAATGACACAAAGGATAATTGCATGAAATGATTGTTAAAAACTACTCAAATCAAGCAGTTAATTGTTGTTTAGGATGAAAGCACGCAGTCGTACTTGGTAAGTACAAGAAAATGAAAATGTCTTAATAGTTGTGAGAGTGGCATAAGAAAAAGTTGAAATGGATTATCCCTGCCCCCTACTAAAAATTTGGCATGTGTCCACACATGTGCGAAAGGATAGGCGAAGAATAGGAAATGATGACTGATATGTACATAGCAATTAATGAATAAATGAAATAAATAAATGATGTGAAAATAAAAGATATTGCATACCTTGTAATAAGTGCTCATACATGCTAGGAAAGATCACAGCTCAGCATGAAATGATGGTTGGAATTGAAACCATAAATGAGGGTGGTACGGTAGGATGGATGACATGGAGGGGTGATGTGGAAGAAGAGGAAATGAATGGTGGTGATGGATGAAAAACATAGAAAGTGGCTTCCTTAAAAAGGAAACCTTTATTATGGGCATGCAACATAGAATTTTAAAGAGATGCTGCAAGAGAAAGGCCGAATCCTTTTGCTGTAGGAAGATCAGTGGCCGCATCTGAAACAAATTGTTTCATAAATTCTTCTTTGGATGTTGGCTTATGATACAACCTAAGACGGTGTCCATTAACTAGTATCTTGAATTACACATGATCTATTGTAGCTAACTAAACTGAACCATTATCAAACACATTTTCTATTTCATAAGGACCAAGCCATCTTGTGGTGAGTTTACCTTGATTTTCCTTGTACCTGGAGTCATAGAGCAGTGCCCAATCACCGATAGTGAATTGCTTAGTTCTGATATGGTGGTCATGCCATTTTTTTCTTTGCTACTGGATAGCTTTAGTATGTTGTAGGGAAACTTTCCTTATCTCATCCAATGCATTCAGCTGCAGGAGGCATTCCTTTTGGGCTTTTGAAATATCAATGTTAAGCTGGAGAGAAGTCCTTAAGGTCTTATGCTCAAACTCTATTGGCAACATGACAGTTTTTCCATAGAGTAACTCAAAAGGAGTGAACCCTGTAGTTGTTTTCCATGTTGTCCTATAGGCCCAGACTGCTTCAGGAAGGTGACTGCTCCAATCCTTCTTGTGTAATTGTACTGTCTTAGTAAGGATTGCCTCAATTTCTCTGTTGGTAACCTCTGCCTAACCATTGGCTTGAGGGTGATAGGGGCTAGAATTTATGTGCCTGATCTTGTAATCATTCATCAATGCAGTGATTAAGTTTGATATAAACTGAGCTCCTTGATTAGTAACAAGTTCCCTTGGGACTCCAAACCGAGTAAAAATATGCTCATATAGGAACTCAACAACTTTATTGTCATAGGCATGTGTCATTGCTTTCACTTCCACCCACTTGGTTACATAATCAGAGAAAACCAAAATGTATGATTTCCCATTGGATGGAGGATCAATAGGCCCAAAAAAATCCATGCCCCACTTGTCAAAGGGACTTACTATGACTTGAGGATACAGGGGCATTTCATTAGACCTTGTTGGTCTCCCCATGTGTTGACATCTATCACATTTTCTGGTGTAGGTTGTAACATCTTTGTGTAGTGTGGGCCAATAGTATCCTGTAGCAAGCACTTTCATAGATGTTCTTTTGGCTGCAAACTACCCACCATATGGCTCATCATGATAGGCATGCAAAATTTCATAGGTCTTATCTTCCCTAACACACCTTCTCATGACTTGGAAAGGTCGTGTGTAAAATAAACAGTCTGCAATCCATGAAAAGTTAAAACTTTTCTCTACCAACAATTGCATTTCCTTTGGTGAGAAGTTGGATGGGATCTTGTTGGCTACTAAATAATTTTCAATATCTGCATACCATGGAGTTTGAGTAGCAATAGAAAATAGATGTTCATCAAGAAAGCTATCATCAATTACCTGAGGGGTGGCAGATATAGTTGTTTGAAGTCTTGACAAGAAATTAGCCACCACATTAGCCCAGCCTAGCTTATCAATAACTATGATATCAAATTCCTGCAACAATAGGAGCCATCTTGCTAATCTACCAGATATGGTAGGCTTATTCATGAGGTACCTTATTTCTTCATGATCTGTATAGAAAAATATTTGGTAACCAGTGACATAATTTCGAAACTTGTTCAGGGCATACACAACTGCTAGCAATTCTTTCTCTGTGATAGTATAGTTTAATTCAGGGCCTTGAAGGTTTTTGCTAATGAAATATATGGCATTATTTATGGAATTCTCTTTCTATCCTAAAACTTCCCCTATGGCATAATCAGAAGCATCTGTGTGTATATGAAAGGGCAGACTCTACTTCGGTCCTTGAAGAACAGGTGCCTAAGTAAGTAAGTTCTTAAGCTGTAAGAAAGATTTGTCACAGGCCTCAATCTAGTTAAATTCAGAATCCTTAGTCAATAAGGCATATAATGGACTAGCTATTTTGCTAAAATCTTTGATAAATCTTCTATAATATCCAACATGTCCTAGGAAGCTTCTAACATCCTTTTGTTTCATAGGTGTTTGCAAAGTTAGAATGACTTCTATTTTTGCAGGATCAATTTGAATTCTTGCTTGAGAGATATGATGGCCTAAAACAATTCCCTCTTGCATCATCATAAAACACTTCTCACTATTCAAAGATAAATTTTTCTCCTTACATATTTTCAACACTTTCTCCAAATTTTTTAATGCTTCTTTATAAGTAATTCCATAAGTGGTGAAGTCATCCATGTAGATCTCCATAAAATCATGAGAAATGTCAGCAAAAATACTGATCACTGCCCTTTGAAATGTTGCAGGTGCATTACATAGGCCAAAAGGTAAGACAGAGTAGGAAAAAATGCCCCATGGACTAGTAAAAGTTGTTTTGTCTTGATCCTCAGGGGCAATTCTAATTTGATTATAACCACTATATCCATCCAAAAAGGAGAAATAATTTTTACCAGACAATGAGTCTAGTACTTGGTCAACAAATGGCAGTAGAAAGTGATCATTTTTAGTTGTTGTGTTCAGCTCTTTGTAGTCTACACAAACTCTCTATTTCCACCTTTTTTAGGAACAATCACCAATGGAGATACCTATTCACTATTTGAAATAGGGTAGATAAAACCAACATCAAGCAATTTTTGGAGCTCTTTTTTAACTATTTCCCTGAGTGTTGGGTTTATCCTTCTTTGAGGCTGCCTAACAAGTGAACAGTCTTCCTTAATGTAGATCCTATGAGTACAGAGTTGAGGATCTATTTCCTTCATATCCCCATAGTCCCATGCAAAAGCTCTGTGTTGATCTTGCATCATTGTGACTAAGGCAATTTGTTGAGATTGAAGCAGCTTATTATTGATGTTTAGACAATGACCTGTAGACACTTCTACTTGCTTGGTAAGATCATTCATGGAGGTTATTGATAAAGGTGGTGTATATATTTCATGTGGAAGAAAATTGTGATAAACTACAAAAAATTTAGGTGGTAAGCTCTTAGGATTCAGTTGCTATAGGAAACACTGCTGAAGATAGCTATTTGGAACAGATGGGCTACTCAGATTAGAGTTGGACTGCAAAATTTGTAAAAGCAAGCCATCCTCATTCTAAAGCTGGGAAAATGGATTAGTTTGCAGCATCATTAGCTAAGCCAATGAATTTAATTTTTTAGTTTCCTCTCCTAAATCTGGCCAAATTGGTTGAGACAAGTCTGGCTGAGGCTGGGCAGGTGGGTATAAAGCCAATTTCTTTCTTGAATGACCATCATAAATTTTCATGTCTCCTGAACGACATCCCATAAAAGAATCAACTGTGGCTAACCATGGTCTACCTAGGATGATAGGATATCCTCCCAAAGTTTCCTTAGTGGACAATATGGTGAAATCTGTTGGGTATTCCCAAGACTCAAGGATGACAATGACATCTTCTACCACTCCATCAAGTGTTACCGTGGAACTATTAGCAAGCTGCAAGATGGTAGGTGTAGACTGAATGGTTAGGATATTCAAATACTCCATAGTATGTTTGGTCATTACATTAATGGCTGCACCAAGGTCAATCAAAACATTCTTTACTATATATCGATTAATATTTATTTTTACCATAGGACTCCCAGGGTTAGTATATTTTGGAATGACTACCTTCCCTAACATAATATCTACCAACTATCCTAGAACATGGATAGTTTGGGGATCCTTTTTATTTCTTCCTAGTTTCTTTAAACAGGCCTCCTTAATGGCTCGAAAAAGGGGAATTTGAATGTCTATATTCTTTAGCTGATCCAAAATATCAAAGGTAGGCTCTTCCATAGACTTGGATGTAGTAATTTGCAATCTCTGAGGAAAAGGCGGTTTGGCCTGATGCTGCAAGACATGCTCCTTAGAGACAGTATCTGATACATGTATATGTTCTGTAGGATTAGTAGATTGTTTAGAGGCAGAGTTTAGAATCTCTGTAATTATAGGCAGTTGTGGAGCAGGGAGAGTGGTTCTAGACCTGAGATGGATATCATTAATATTCAGGGAATAAGCTAGATATTGATTGGCTTCTGCAAAATACATAGGCTGTTGTTGTTGCTATTGCTTATTATTAGGATTTGGCAATGGTTGAGCAGGCATAGGAATTTGTTTTGGAGGGCCAGTATTTGCTTTAGGTGTTGCATGAGGTGGCATGAGGGCCAAAGGTTGTGGCTGCTGAAGCTGCAGGGATCTAGGGGATTGGTTCTGCTATTGCTGAGAACCTCTCCATTGAGGATTTTGCTGCCAATTACCTTGGGGTGGAGTCCATTATCCTTGTGGGTGCTGCCAACCTCCTTGAGGAGATTTCCATTGAGGACTCTGATAGTTAGGCCAGTGTGGTTGAGAAGTATTCCAAGGTGGTGATGGGCCATATGTAGGTTTTCATTGGTTATTGTAATTAGAATAAGGATTACCAAAAGTCAAAGGGTCTTGAGGCATACCTTGTCTTTGAGCCCATGGTCAGCATCACCCTCCACTATCTTAAAATCAGTAGGTAATTGCTTAGCCTACAGGTTAGCCACCATCTTCCATCTGCAGTCACATTTATTTTGTTTACAATGTGGACAGAACTCAGCGAAGATTGCTTCATCTTCCTCATGTTTCTTCCGAGCTTACATAGTATCCAACTGTGTAGCCATGTTGTTTATGATATCCTGCTTGAAATCAAACAACAAATGTGTGATCTCCATCCATGAAACTCCATTAGTAGAAGACTTTCCCACTATGCCTTGATGACCTCTACCCTTCTTAACAATTGCTCAAGAGTAGTTGTGACATATGTTCTTGATATTATCCCAAGGCACTTGGGTTATATATCCTCCTCCCATCAGATCCAGGGCATCTATACAGGTGTCACTGATTCCCCTTAGAAAAATTAGTTTATGAGATTCTTCATTGAGAGTATGGCTTCAATTCTCTTTCAGGGAAAACAAGAATCTTGAGATATAGTCTTCTAGGCTTTCATCCTCCTTTTGTTGAATTTTGAATATATCATCACCCTTACTACCACTCTTACAATATTCCTTGTATTTCTTAAAAAAAAAAATTTGCATAGCTGCCCAACTATCAACATCCCTTCCCAAACTCATAAACCATCTAAGAGCTCCCTCCTTCAAAGTAGCAGGAAACAATTTCAGCCTATGAGCGTATGAAGTGTAATCATAGCTATGACAGAGGATGTCAAACTTAAACAAGAAAGTGTTTGGGTCCTTTGTAACTAGTCCATAGAACTTGGGAAGTAATGAAGAAGAAATATTTTTAAGGTTATCATTATCTTGCTGAGCAATGATGGGGAATTCAAAAGCAGGAGGTTGATTAGATGGATTACGTGCCATATTTGCTTGATGGAGTATCAAAACAAATGAATTTTCTTGAGGTTCTTCATCAGCTGGGGCAAATGGAAATTCAACAAGCAAGTTTTCAGCAAATGGATTGATATCTTGGTCTCCTCCTTCCTCAAATAGATTATAAGCTGGTTCAGAATTGTTATCAATGAATGGAAGGTTAGGGAGGAATCTTCCCAGAGCATCTCTTCTTCTATGCATGCAATAGAATTAACCATAAATTGAAGGAATTTGAAAATGCTTGAATAAACACACTAAATTACTACTAACAATGACTATGACATGTTCTTAGCTTGACACCATCCTTGGCAACAGCGCCAAAAAATGGTTGATTCCATAAAAGGATATAAAAGTCATGGAAAATCCTAACTTGAGAATTGGAAATTCCAGCAGGTGACTAACATCTTCTTATGGTCATTCATTTACATTGTCAAACTAGGGAACATATACTTGAAATGGAGTGGCACTGTATGTGCACTAAGAACCAGTTTTAGTCACAATTTCCCAAAAATAAATACTTAGAAGGAATTCTACTTATGCTTCAGGAATGTAATATAAAGTCTTCTTAACTTAAGCATAACTTAATCAAAGTAGAAATCATGACAACTATTACTAAGAAACAAACTATGAACTGGCCTTATGCTGCTGGAACAAACATAGGGATGGATTCCTGATGCTGCAGGAACAATATAAGACTGAGTTTTTGCTGAAACCTTCAAGAATGAAATCTAACTTATAATCAACAGGAGATAAATAACTAACTATAGATACTCACTAAGTGGGCCCCCTTAGCAAGCATCAACCAGTTTATGCAAGAATTGAACTAAAAAATTCATCGGCTTTTATTCGTAAACTTGGAATCATATACATTGATTGTTATGCTTGTAAGAAAACTAACACAAAACATCATTTCTCATTATAATACTAACTTTAACACACTATGTTGCCCACTCACGTAGGAGGAACACTTATTTATATTATAAAAGCAACTAACTACCTAACTCTAACAGAGAAAGACATGGACATAAATGCATCCTGAAACTGAGGAGCAAACTTCTCATAAATGAAGGATATTTGTTCAACACGATTTAGAGAGAATTTAGTATTCCACTCTTCCTAGATTAATAATCATTTAGATTTCCTCCCAACGACCCGGTCAGAGAGTCTTTGCTAGAACAACTTCCTCGATGTCATGCTAGAGTGGGACTTTACTGTAGGGCCAAGATCTGTTGTGCTTTGACTCGTTCACGCTTCCTTCAACAACCTATGATGCACATGGTGATAGAAGCAAAAGAAAGTACATTTGGAAAATAACATGATACACATTCATTAATCACATATTAAATCCATTTTATTATCCAAAAACCACATGCATTATATCAGTCATTTGGGAGGTCAAACAAGGCAATTAATACAGACACATAGAGATGTTAAGCTGCAGGAATATAGGAACATGTTGCTACATGATACTACCTAATTTTAGATAAAAATCCTTTAATCAAATAATTAAAACAACCATCAACAATAAGAGTAAGGGTATTAAAAATACATCATAATATTCAAATTATGAGCATATTTTGAGCTCATCAGGGTTCAATTGATTTCATCTTGATTAGTGAATTGTTTTTACCACAAACACTTTCTTGGTTAGATTTTCAAACTAAACATCCAATATCCTAACTTATTTTCATCCCACAAAGTGCTATGTGGAATTCAAGGAAATCAAGGCAATGGTTACCTAATGTTTACCTTGGTAGAAGCAAATTAAAATGTAAACCCAATTTCATAGAAACCTCCAAGGACATAATCCCCAGGGAAAGCAATAGTTCTTGGGTTTTGTCAATGGTATTTGCTCTAACTAAGGGGTTTTAAATTTTTATTTTCTTGTTGAATGTGTGTTTCCCAATTTTTTTGAACAAGCAAGTGTTTTGATACCAAGAACATGCACAACCCTATGGATACGAAAGACTTTACATATTGAGTTCCCACTTGGACAAGTCTAGCTATGCCTACTCTTAGCAAATGATTAGATGCTTGAACCCACTGGCTCCCCTCCATGGCACTCACTTATATGGGGTATCCAAGCATTAACACCCATGGCATGCTTTTCATTTCTACTAAGAGTCGTAAAAATGTGGGATGGCTTTAGAACGACTGTTCTTGCACCAACAAGTAGATCAAGGATTTTATCCTTTTCTAAATAAAGGTTTTAATTTGGACTTTACATTTGTAGGATTTGACCCATCAAGGTGAGAGACCATTACTACCCTTCTCATCGGAGCCAACTGAATGATACTAGCCTTTGTTCTAGTACTCACTTTTATATCCCGTTTGGAAATACTATTGGTTTTAGAGTGTTACTGGTTGAGTCATTCCCTTGGGTGAGTACTTTTTCCCCAAGGTAGGTCCTCTAAGATAAACAATAGCAAGCAAACATATCTATAATTCGATCGATCTTTGTTGAGAAACAAAGAGAATACACGCGATAAGTTTGGCTCACACTCACAAGATATTTTATTCAATTTTAGTTCCAAAATGAAGTGTGGAGGAAATTACTTTATCCCAACCTAAGACCACCAAAAATATTTTTGATTCTCAATATCATCGTGAGGTGTGAGAGAAGCGCATACGTCTTTTCAATGGTGTTAGTTTGAGTAAGCAATCATGAAAACAAAGTAGCACATGTTCTTTTTAATCCAATAATGACTCCTTTTTATAGCACCAAATGAAGTGTGAGAATTTTCCTTGTTCAATTAGTTAGTCCCAAACAAAATGTAGTGAGTTTGTGTCCTAAAATTCATTTTAAGCTCCTTTTGTAACAAGAATTTAAAAAGTTCTTTTTAGAGCCCAAAATGAAACTAGTGACTCCTAGGTATGAAGGATAACAATTTTTTCCTTAAGAGGAATAGTGAATCCTCTAAGAGTGTTGAACAAAAACTAGAGTGTTTAAAAACACTTGGTATCATGAAATGAGGTCATCATGATTCTTTTCCTCTTCACCTTTGATCAATCCAACCTACAAGAAAATCATTTAAGTTATGCAAAAAAAGAGGTCAAGAAAGCAGAAAATAGACCAAATAACTAGATTTTGATAAAAGGCACATGTTATAAATAAATTTTCACTTTCTACTTCCCTCTAGTAGTGCAATCCATGAAGGCATCATAGTTTGAAAACAATAGCGGTATTGTATAGTGTCGCTTACTATTCAATGTCACTCTATATCCAGACTAGTGAGCATGAAGGCGTCACTATTCTAGTCAGCGGTGCAGTTTGATTTTGAAAAGACTCTAGCAAGCCAAAAAGATACAATGGTGTTGTTTGAAAGTTTGAATTCTAGGCGTGAAGTATGGAGCGTCGCAATTTGAAATTTGCAGCGGTGCAATATGGCAACATTGAATTCTCAACAGTGCTAAATAGCGACATTGAGCTTCCAGCGGTGGAGTTTTCTATAAATACAAAAACACAAAAAAGCACAAAATTTTCTCAAAAAAATGTGATTTGATCTTCTAGTTTTCCCTCCTTCTAGCGCCAAAATGTGAGCCAATATCCTATACCTACAAGAACACAACAAATGAACACGTTAATAAGATCAAATGCAAGTTAGAATAGAGATTCCCCATAAAATCCATTAACATTATCCTCGAAATAGGAAATGAAAGCAAGAAATGCAATGAAAAGCAATAAAAGAGATTAATCCTATTCAAATAATGCAAACTATTTATCCTATGGAGGAGTTGGTGTCAATTTGATGTGGAAATTGACCCTTTCCCAGCTCCTAAGAAAGCTTGATGAAGATTTGATGATTGTGATACACTTGGTGATTGCTTCAAATTCCTTCCATGGAGAAAACTTGAAATAACCTAGCTACAATTGATGGATATGATGCAAATGCTAAAGCTCTAATATGAAATTGAAGTATAATAACTTTGCTCAAATTGTGGATGATAGAAATGAAGGATGAGTTCTCTATTTATAGAAGAATGTGAAGAGAGAAAAGGAAAAAGGGATGAATGTGGGACTAATCTTCAACCAATGAGAAGAAGCCACATGCCATCATGTGAATGGTTGAGGAATGAGCACATTTTGGAGAATGTGCAAAGAGAGGAGAGATTCAAATTCAAAATATGGCTTGAAGGATGAGGTGAAAGGTGAAGTTAATGTCACATGGCTCAAGAAAAGGGCTTGTAAGAGATGTTAAATGCCATGTTTGGAGGACAAGACCTTTTGGAGGGATTTTTCAAATTTGGGGAATATTCCAACCATTGATGCCTTTTTGAATGAAATAGAAGATTTAATAAATCAAATAAATTGATTTATTGTGCAAGTGGGAAAAGCTAGAGGATGTGACATGCATTTAGATTAGATTAATCATGATTTGATTAATTTAAGAGGAGATTAGATGATTTGACTATTTGATTTAGATTGAGGGATTAAAATAAATCAAAAAGAGATGAAAAATGATTTAGACTTGGTTAGATATTTTGATTTATTTAACCAAAGGTGGTGATGTTAGATTAAATTAGATAAATGTTTGATTTATTTAATTTTATAGAGGAACTTGATATTTTTAATGGGTTATTTAATTAAATCAAAGATAAAGGAATTAATTAAATAAAATGATTTATTTAATTAATGAGGGATAATGACTTAACAAGATAAAATTGATTTATTTACTTAAGAGAGGGAAATTGATGAATTTAATCAAATAAGGGTATTCAATTAAATGGTTAGACAGAGGGACAATTTTAGGATGAAATGGTGTTAGTTAAATCAGGATCAGATGTGTAATGTCAATCAGTACATTTTACATGTCTACAATATGCAACAAATGTTCTTCTCTAGTCTTACTAAAAATCAAGATGTCATCCAAATAAACAATCACAAACTTACCCAAGAATTTCTTCAATACCTCAATCATCAACCTTATGAAAGTACTCGATACATTTGTTAGTCCAAAAGGCATCACCAACCACTCATACAATCCTTCATTTGTCTTGAATGTTGTCTTTCACTCATCCCCTTCTCTAATTCTGTTCTAATGACATTCACTCTTCAAATCTATCTTTGTAAAGTATTTAGCTCCACTCAAACAATCGATAATGTCATCCATCTGGGGCAAAGGAAATCTATAACTCACTGTGATTTTGTTTATGGCCTAGATTTTGTACACATCCTCCATTCTTCATCCTTTTTAGGTGCTAACACAACAAGTACTACACATGGACTTAAGCTTTCTCTAATCATGCCCTTCCTCAACAACTCTTGCACTTGTCTATTCAACTCTTCATTCTCTACAAGTGTCATCGGTGTGTTGCTTTATTATGCAAGCTAGCTCCAGGAATTAGATCCATGCAATGACTAATACTTCTCACAAGTGGTAATCCATTAGGTACACTATCTGAAATGATCTCCTCATACTCTGTCAGCATCTCCTTTATCTCTTTTGTTTGTTCTTCCACATGCTTCAAGTCCTCATCCTTCTTAGGAACCAAGGCATAGTACATGTTCTCATGTCTCAATCTATCCATAAATATTCTTCTATCAACCAAAAAAATTCTAGCACTTGTACAAACCTCAACTCTAGGAACATCCTCTAATGGCAACAAAGTCTGCTTCATCCCATTAGCAACAATAGTATATGTATTCTTTTTTCCATCACGAATAGCCTGTCTATCATACTGCCAAGGTCTTCCCAACAAAACATGGCATACATCCATAGGCATGATATCACACAAAACTTCATCATGATAATTTCCTATCTTTAATTTCACCAAACATTGTTCACTTACTAGTATCTTATACTCACCTTGAATCCATGCTATTTGATAGGGCTTCAGGTGTTTCAATCTTTCCAACTTCAATTTGGTCACCATTTCTTTAGAAACCAAGTTCTCTGAGCTTCCACTATCAACAATCACTTTACAACATTTACCAACTACCTTGCATCTAGTCTAAAACAAATTCTTTCTCTGCAACAGTTCCTGCTCCATCTCATTTTGAGATAATACTCTTCTATTCACCAACACTTCTCCATCTTCCAATTTATTAGATGATCCGACATGATCCTCCTCAACAAAGGTTGTTCTTCTAAATTTTTTTGTCTTTCTACTTGTCTCTCCCTTATTACATTCAAATGCTCTATGTCCTCTACACCACATTCAAAGCAAGTTCCTCTAAATACTCTTTTCTCCTATCCTCTATCATCTTTTCTATAACCCTTGTTTCGATAACCACCATATCCTCCTCTCTGATAAGAGTTTCCATCACCTCTAGGGTACAAATCATCATTCTTACTGACTTCCTTATCTTTATTATGATATGTAAAATATCCTCTTCGTCCTCTAGTAGAAGTATTTTCTCTTTAAAATCTTCCACCTCTTCCTCTTTGTCTCTGCTCATGTCTTTTATTTAGCTTCTCTTCTACTTTTAGGGCACATTGATATGCCTCTTCCACACTCTGCAACTTAATCAAACTAATCTCATCTTGTATAGATGGTCTCAAACCATTCACATATTTGGCTACTTGCTCAATCTTATCCTCCAAATTTTTGGATTTGATATTCAACTTGTAGAACTCCTCAATATACTTTGTCACACTAGAATCCTTCTCCTTCAAATTCTACAACTTTTGGAACAAATTGATCTGGTAATCTACAAGCATAATTTTTTTTTTAACTTATTCACCATCTAATCCCATGATCTTATCTTCTCCTTTCCTCTTCTTTTCCTATCTTTCTGCAAATGTTCCCACCAAAGAGATGCGTGTCCTTTCAACTTTGTACAAGAAAATTTTACTTTCTTATCTTCAACGGTGCCTTCAAAATAAAAATACTTTTCCATCTCTATTATCTAATCTAGTAATTCATTTGAATCCAAATTACCTCTATAACTTGGTGGATTGAAATGTGGTTTAGTATTTTCTCTAGTTAGGGCTGTTATGAACCTCTCTTCTCCCTAATCTAGGCTAGGTTGATCTTCTCTTTCCCTTTCTCCTTGTACTTCTACCTCTTCATCACTCACATCATCAACTAGTCAACATCTCTTTTGTGTCGTTTCAACTACATCTAATCTAGCAACAATTCCTATCAACATCTCCATCCTAGTTGGGTCTGCATTTCCATGCATTCCATTTCCTCTAACATTTCTTCTTCTCGCCATCTTTACACAAGTCCTCTACGACTGTAGGTCAGATCCTTAGTTCACCACCCTATAAAAAATATTCAATAGGACTTCACAAATTCTAGCAATCTCTCACAAATTGAGTCTCGCTTTGATACCATCTGATACAACCACTGTACGAGGGTGTCAAAGGGAAAAATCCAGACCGTGCAACAAGAGTCACACAATAGAAGCAACACAAAATATGGAGGAAAATGTAGATTCAAACTTTCTTATTATCATAAATTTCAATTACAATCAGCCAACAACATCTGGGCTTACAGATTCGGCTCACAGGCCTGATAAAACATGCTCAAAATACAACATTCCTATATGCTCCTTAACATGAGTGAAAATCTTACATATCAAAACCTATCTTTTTCAAATCTCCCTCCCTAATGATCTATTACAATTATTTATATCACATCTAGAGATCTATAATCATCTACGTTAGCAAAGGATCATTACAATCTCGAATGAAAGAAAATATAATGTGGGCATGAATAGGTTGGCCTCAAATTTGAATTACTCCTTGGTGAATGCATAAGATGAAGTGTGGACCTCTAATTAAGGTCAGGGATACTCCATAGAACAATTTGAATCACACTCTCAATATCCACAAGTTATGGGAAGATCCATAAGTGATCAAACTAGCTATTAGGTTTGAAAATTATCCCAGTGCTGGTTCAAGAAACTGCCACTAAATTCAGAAGCAATAACTTTCTAGAAAAAGATCCAATCATGCTCAAATCTTGGAATAAGGAAAATGAACATGTCCATGATGTACATAGATCCACGGGATCTAGTGAGCAAATATAATGAATCCACCAACTTGAACTGAACAAGAACTGAAACAAGAACAAACTGGAATGAAAATATTTTTGGTTGATGCAAGATTACCAAGAACCAAGGATGCTCCTACATTAGATATAAATGAAGTAAAAAAGGTGGAGGATTTCTTGGAGCACCATGAATAGTAATGATAGGATAAGGAGGTTGGAGTAAATTAGGGACCTCATGCATAATGATAGTTTTTTTTAAATATTATATAATTAGAAATAATCATAGTGCTAAGTAGGATTTTCTTTTAAATTTAGATTTATGAGAATCTAAAATAAACCAAATAATTCCTCATGTAGTAGGTCAAATTTATCTTGAGAAAAGACATGTTCAAAGATAGTAAATAATAAGATAAATACATCAAACATTTTTAAAAATGAAAGGAACTTAATTTCATGAAAACATGATAGGTGAACCAAGAAAATAAATCAAAAGTAAAAGAGGTTTTGAGTTCACCAAAATATAATATAGGGAAAATAGTTTTGATTTTAGAATTCCATTTTTAATTCTAATTTAAATATTTTCTTTTGTTACTCTAGGATGAATCTGGATTTTGAAAATTTATAATATTTTTTCTATTATTTTATGAAATGAAATGAAAAATTATTCATAGATGTGGCAACAGAAATTGTACTCCCTTCTTGAGTATAATACAATCCATTACCTAATTTGGACCTATTTTGGTATCCTTGCATTAAATACCCTTTAATTCATCATTAATAGGCCCCTAAGACCCATTATTTTAGATCTTGAGGCTTGTATCAACTAAAAACCTGAAAAAATATCAAAAACACTTAAAATTTTAACAACCCACCTCAAAAATCTAGGGTGGGACTCATACGCTACCTTGGGCATATGAGTCCCCCTAGGTGGGATCCACACACCAGGGTTGGCATATGTGTCCCATTCGGGGATTTTTTAAGGTTTGAGCAGGAAATTCAACTTTTTAATTCAAAAATTTGGTTGATGTCGGCTTTTGAGATCTAGATAACGGTAAATTAGGTGTAAATGACTATATAAGAAAGTTTCTAAGTTTTTTTAAAATCTAAGCAAGCATTTTCTAAGAGAAATTTCAAGATCTAAGCATTCAAAGTCTTCAAGCATTCTTTCACAAGAGCATTCAAGTTTCAAAAGAAAGCAAAGTTGAAGTCTTGGAGCAGCATTAAAGTGTTTTTGCAGGTCTTCAAGCTCACTTTTATACAATATTTAGCATTGTCAAGGGTTGATCATGGTTTTCTATGGTGAATCATGATGGGTTCTAGGTTGGGGAGATACAACTAGCCATCGAGCTAATCCTAATGACTTGTTTCCTAAGTGATTCTATCATCCATTATCAATCTAATTTTAGCCTAAGGAAGGTACATGCATTGCATGACTTATTAGAGTGATTTGACATCTCCCAAAGTGATTCATTACATCCAAACTTCATTCATGCATCTCATTCTTACACTGGTAAACCCACAAAACTGGTTTACAATTCTAGTGAGGAAGGAAAAGTTGCAAAAAATGCTCCCATGCAAAAAAAAAAGTTTTTTGGGGTTCAAATGAGCATATGGTTTCACCAAACCAAACCCCCCTTTGAGTGAACCATTAAATTTTGGATCCCACATTTCTTGGGAAAAAAAGAAAAGGAAAGGGTTGTGGAAAGGGGGTTCACTCAAATCCTGGTTCGAGTAAACCCTGGTTTGAGTGAACCTACAAGGTGGGTTATCTTGAACCCGGGTATGTGTAGGATCATCATGGAAAAAACAGGCCCTTAAGTGGCAAAAAAATAAGAAAAACTAGAGTTAGGAAACTTGACATAAAATTTTGAATAAGTTATCTTTATTATTTCAAAAATATGTAAGAATAGAATTTGTAGCAAATTGAATGTAGTTTCTAAAATACTAGGTTTTTTTTTTTTTAAAAGAAATATATTTGGTGAAAATTTAAAATCTCAATGTAGTAGTACTTAAATTTCAGGGAAAAAATAAGAAGTAGGTCTGCTTGACCACCCTAACCACAATAAAATGATAATATTTTATATATAAGTAGAGGACTCATGTTCTAATGTGATGCATATTTTTTTATTTTTCCAAGTAAATAATTAATTATGATTTTTATTACTTAATTTCAAAAAATATAAAAACTTCATAACCAATTACCTTAACTTGGTCAAAACTTCATGAAATTCAAGTTTTCTTTTTTTTTAATCCTATAGTATGCAAATCATAGAATGTGATGCATGTTTTGGATTCAAAAATGTGATACCATTTGAAATCTATATTTTTTCAATCGGTCTATTGATCAGGACTTTAGTCATAATTTGAATAGAAAATGAATAATAATTACTTATTAAATTCAAAGTAAATCATAATTTATATTGGTGGAAAGTTGAGAATCTCCTTTAAAATCCCTTTTTGTTTCATCAATTTTGGGTAAAAAGACAGTCAACCACATACCCATCATATTGCCACTTTTTGGCCCATCATGATCCTGCATATACCCACCCCTCCTTTTCCCCTTCTCCCCCTCTGGCACTAAAAAACTCCAAAACAATTCCTTCGAAGCTTGAGTTGAGGATGAAAATGGAGGAGACTTCATAAACCCAACTGGATGATGGTAGTCCTTGAACGAGCTATCTAACTAATATATAATTTTAACATGTTTTGGTTTTATTATGTAAATTTTTTTAGTTTGATTAAACATAGGTTTTTTCACCAAAAATAAAAGCTCTCTATTTTGCACACATGTGGAAAAATAGTAGATTATCAATTTTTTTTAAATTATTAGTACACTAGATATTGATGTCCTTGATCCAACAAAAGAAATTGAATTTTGATACATACAAAAAAATTTATGGTGTATACGGTCCGCATATGTCTGAATTGTAATTGGTTTGACTTCAAAACTTGATTAAGGAAAAAAATTCAATGAAACACTATGAAACTAATTGGAAGCACTAGATATTTTATTTACAAAAATAAATTAAAAAAAATAGAATTTTATCCTTCATGGAAAAGAAGTTATGTTGTATATGGTGAGGGTCACTCCTTCAAAATGGTGTTTACTAAAAAAACTATTTTTCTTTGAAAAAAATATATTTAGAATCTACAGAGAAAATGTCACAAATCACTAGTTTGCATCATCTTCAAATTCCTCATGGTTTAGTTGCTATAGGTGCTCGAAAGTGAAGATTTAGTTAGAAAAAGTAAGTTTAGTGTCCAGTTTGGCCAAAAATTGTAAACCAGTATTGTGGGATCACCCACAAATTAGAATAGAGTTACATTGCATTTTTGATTTCCTAATCTTAAAAACACTTAAGGTTAGGGCTTATGTTTATATTCACATTCAAGTTTCATTTTTTCTATCAAGGTTTAACTAATAACTAGGAGTTTGAGTGAGGAAAAACCTCATAAACAAATCAATTCTATATTTTGTTTTACAGGTATTTTATAGATTTGGACATGGAAATCAATATGGAAGTAAAGAGTAGAGGTTGGAATGCAAATATGAGACTGATACACTAGAAGTGATGTATGAGTCCCACTACAAGCATTTTTCTATATTTTTGTAGTTTTAGATACCCTTTTTCTAGAAACCTATGCCTACACAGAAACCCATATTTGAGACTGATACACCCAGACTAGCATATGAGTCCTAATGTGGTAAAATTTTAGGATTTTCAGCATTTCAAGCCTCCATTTAGTCATCTCTAGATTCCTAGTTGCACACATTTCTTCTTACAACTTTTTGTCTTGATTTACTTGCGTTTTTAGGTCATTTAGTGAAAGATTGCATCATATTAGGGTTAAACATCACATCTTTCACTTCATTTATCTTTCCAATCTCTACCTTGGTGGTGAACCCTTCATTAGTTTACAATCAAACCCTAGGACAACCCTATTACAATATCTCATTCCCCTTTGTATACTTTAGATTGAGATCTTTAGGGTTTCTGTTCAATGAGACAATTGTGAAGTGGGTTTGCTCTATGTTCTAATCCATACGAAAGAATCACCCATTTCCATTGACTCTTTTTGGTGAACCTACATTTAGAACATCATAATTCTAATTTGGAGTGCATAATTATCCTAGATTTAGCTTGCATTAACATTGCATTAGGGTTTACACTAGTTAATTGGTATTCTAGGGTTTCTAATTTTGCATTAGTGAAAGTGCATATAGGTTGCATTTTGGCATCTCAAATCATTAAAAATCCTCTAAAATATGCATTTGCATTTAGTTTATAGGTCATACAAACTGAAAAAAATTATAAAAAATCACTTGAAATTTATTGAAAATTGTGCAGAAAACCCTCATTGGGACTCATACGCCCCTCTGGGTGATTTAGTCCCAGTGCAGATTTTGAACTACATTTTACAGAGCTAAATTCCCTATTTTTGAACTTTTGTTTGCTATAAATATCCTTTTTTTTTTTTTTTTTCAGTTTGCATACTTTTTGTTACATTCAAATCATTATAGTTAGCATAGTTTATATTCATTACAATTGTGGATAGAATTAGATTCTTGTACTTTTCATGTTGAGCATTAGTTCATAGTTCAATTAGATTAGATTATATTTGGCATTCATTAGAAAATTAAAAAACACCTAAAAATACATAAACCACTTAGAGAAAGTATAGTTATTTGACCATGTCAATCTTTTTTTCCTAGTTAGCCTAACCCTCAAGCCTTAAATAGTAGTGGTGGCTTTCACATGTTAAAAAATTCCATTGAGGATTTCATCTCGCAAAGCTCATCCACTAAGGCTTGTCATGACAAACCAAAACAAAGAGACATTACTGTCATTCAACCTCAAGTTATTCTTTACCCACTTTCACAAAAACCTCAAACTCAAAACAAACATGTTTATACTCTTGAACCACCTAAGTACAATGTTTTACAACAATCAAGTCATAATACCATTTCTCATACATATAACACTAGAAATAATCTACAACCAAAAAAACCAACTACAACACCTTTACCTTTTCCTAATCCCATCTTGCCTAGTGCTCCTCATTTTCCTTCACATAGTGGGAAGGAGTATGATATTGTTGAACAAATTAAAAATACTCTTGCAAAGATTTCCCTATGGGTCCTAATTCAAAATTTATCTAATTATCACACTATGCTTCAAACAACCTTACAAAAAATAGTGGTTCCCCCTGGTACAAACACAAATGATGTAGCAGCTCTAATACAAGGAATGAATAAAATTAATGTGGGCATCAGCTTTCATCAACATAAGCTACCTCCTTTGGAATTGAGAAAGAAACATGATGCCTTCATGATAGTAGCTATTTTCAATAGAACGAGAATAAAAATAACCATTGTCAATAATGGCTCCACTGTTAATGTGAAAGTGTGAACCTTCTAGATAGACTTGGCATGGATAAATAAAACATTGAGTGTGATTCCTTATTGATTTGAGGATTTGACAATGTAGGAAAGCAACTACTCGATATGATTACTTTACGTATTATAGTTGGAAAGGCTACCTTACAAACTCCTATTCATGTTATGCCTCATGATCTTTCATATAATCTTATTTTAGGTAGACCTTGGATTCATGAGATGCATGTTATGCCTTCGACTCTTCATCGTATCATGAAGTATGTCTATAAAAACAAGGTATACCAAGTTGAAATAGACCCCGAGTCTAAAAATTTCTTACAAGTTGAAAAAGGAACGACAAGTCCTCTAAACACATTAATTCCAACATCTAATATTGAACCTAGGCAAGAAGAAAGACAAGAGATGGAAATAGTGTCAAAGTTACTAGATGATGATTGGGGTTCCTTAGAGTTCACACCCTCATTTATGGGAGAATACATAATCACAAATAAAAAAGATGAAAAGAAAAAACAACCAATGGTTATGTCAACCCATAATTTAGGAGAATAAGCATCTATCTCATCTACTCTAGAAGAAGACACAAGCTATACAACAAAATTTGATGAGATAGATTATCAACACCCACCAAACCTGAAAGAAATAGAAATACTTTATGGAAAAGGCTATGAGTTCATGAAACAACTTGGTTATAGTGGAAAAGGATGTGGAAATAAAGAACAAGGTATTTGTGTTCCTATAGAAGCTAATACACAAGAAAAAAGTGGTTTGGGATATTGCACTTCTAAAATTACGCAAGAAACAAAAAGAATCTCACTAAACATCAACACCATCATGTGTAATCCTAAAACAACTCTCACCTTGAAGCATCCAAAATTTATTGATACAACTTGTGAAGCATCATTGGACATTTTTGAAGATGGTGAAGCCTTGAAAGAAATGCTAGGATTTTATGAAAAACCATTTACTCCTCCCAAAAAGAAACGGTTTACATGTGCTATGATTAGTACCAAGCAAAAATCTAGAGAAGAGGAAAGTGGTGAGATTGACATGACCAACGAAGAATACAACCCTAAATTTCTAAAACAAAATTTCCTTCCTTTGGGAGATACCATGGATATAGTGATGGATATTAACAATGAAGAAAAATTCATTAAGATAGGCAAGTACCTTAATGATGAAGAACAAGAGGACCATGCAACTTTACTCCATGACTCTGCCAAAATTTTCACTTGGAATTATTCAAATATGTAGAGAATTGAGCCTAAGATTGTAACACACAATATAGTCCTCATTGAAAATGCTAAACCCATTAGACAAAAGATTTGAAAGATGAACCCTAAGATAGCCTTATTGGTTAAGGCTGAGATTGAAAAGCTCCTTGAAGTTGGTTTTATAAGACCTATAGATTATTCTCCTTGGCTCTCAAACATTGTTGCAGTTACAAAACCGGACAATCATATTAGGATATGCATAGACTTTCACAATTTAAATAAAGCATCTCTAAAATATGACTTTCCCCTTCCTAATATTGACATGATAGTATATTCAATTGTAGGACATGTTTTGTATTTATTCATGGATGGATTTCTGGATATAATAAAATCTTTATTAACCCTCATAACCAATATAAAACAACATTCACAATAGCTTGGGGAACATTTTGTTGGGTAATGATGCCTTTTGGATTGAAGAATATAGGTGCAACATATCAATGAGCTATGAAATTGATATTTCATGATTACATACATAAGATTTCGGAAGATTATGTTGATGATATTTTAGCCAAATATTTGACTTACCAAGACATTGTAAATTTTCTTCAAAAATTCTTTGAGTGAATGCAAAAATACAACATGAGATTAAATCTAAAGAAGTGTGTCTTTGGTGTAGATAGTGGAAAAATTCTAGGTTTTATCATATCTCAAAGAGGCATTGAGGTGGACATGAAGAAAATTGATGCTATAGTAAATATGCCACCTCCTGGAAACATTTCTCAATTATGCACCTTACAAGGAAGAATTCAAGCTATTCAAAATTTTGTAGCATCCTTAGAAGATCAAAAATTACCATTCACAGATATCCTTAAGAAAGATGTTCAATTGAATTGGAGTGAGGAATGTAAACAATATTTTGAGAGTTTGAAAGATTATCTTGCCACTCCACCTATCTTACAACCTACTATTCAGAACAAACCATTTATCCTTTATATGCCAACATCGTCCCATGCTCTTGCAACATTATTGGCTCAACAAGACGAAACTAGTAAAGAACATCCTATTTATTACATTAGCCAAACTTTGATTGATTTGAGAAATGATACACAATGATAGAAAAACAATGTTTGGATCTTTTATTTGCTATAGGTAAACTCAGACATTACTTACTAAATGTCGAGATACATGTGATGATGAAATTTGATCCTTTAAGAAATATTTTCACTAAATTTTTTTTATCAAGATTCTTAGCTAAGTGGGTGATGTTGTTAACTAAGTTTGACCTTAAATTTGTTTCACAAAAAACAACTAAAGGCCAAGCCTTGATTGACCAACTAGCTGATGCTCCATCTCCTTTGGCATTGCCTCATAATGATTTATTCCTTGACAAAAATGTCTTGACAATTGAAACTAAATACATGGGAGTTATATTTTGATGGATCTAAGTGTAGAACTAGCTTGGGTACGAGGGTTATTATAATACCACCCGTGGGAGAGCCTATTGCCTTATTGTATTACTTAAATTTGCTATGTACAAACAACACTACTGAGTATGAAGCATTGCTTGCTAGGTTGTACACTGATTTAATTATGGTCACTAGAGACATTAAGATATTTGGTGATTCACAATTGGTTATTAAACAAATAAATGGAACATGTCTAGAGAATCATGAAAATTTATCAAAATACAAGGATATTACAATGAATTTGTTAGAGAATTTTGAATCATTTACCATTGAAAACATCCCTCAAAAGGATAATCAACATGTGGATGCAATGGCAAGTGTGGATTCCCTTATATCTCCTCAATATCCTTTAAAATATTTCACATTCATCATGCATATAGTTATGAAACCATCAATCGAGGATAAAGTAGAAGTATTATCAACAGCCATGGAAGACTCGAGTGAATGGTACAATCTGATATTTAACTATTTGAAAGATGCTAACCTGCCCTAAGTTGACAACTAAGAACATCGGATCCCGCCTTTGAAAACTTGAGTATAAGTATATAATTCTTGTCAATGTGTTGTATCTAAGGTCATTTGATGGTCTCTTACTTAGATTCCTTAAAAAATATGAAATCCCCATAGCACTTGAACAAGCTCATGCAAGTGCTTGTGGTGCTCACTTTGGAGGAAGAAAATTAGTCCAAATACTAATATGCATAGGATATTATTGGAGACATATGGAAAATATTGCTTTGCATACATTAAAAAATTTCACAAATTTCAAGAACATAGCAATTTAATTCATGCTCCTAGCTTTGAATTTATAGATCAAGTTCCCATTTGGCCCTTTACGGTTTGGGGTTTGGATCTCATTGGATCACCACCTTTCTCTGCTGCACATACATTCATAATCACTACAACAGATTACTTCATGAAGTGGGTAGAAGCAATTCTCTTTCATTCAACAACAACTAATGTGATATGCCATTTCATATTGAAACACATTATTGCTCACTTTAGACTTCCTACCACATTAGTTTTTGAAAATGGGACACCATTCAAGAACAATGACGTGAATAATTTCTTAGAAATTTTTAACATACATCGCTTTTCAACACCCTACTATCTGTAATCTAATAGTCAAGACGAATCAACTAATAAAATCCTCGAACAAATCTTAAAGAAAACCTATTAGAAAACATAATAAGGATTGGCACACACAATTAACATAAGTGTTATGGGCCTACCACATGAATGTTAGATTGACCATGGGAACTACACCTTATAATCTCGTCTATGGTACTGAGGAAATAATGCCCTTGGAGTTAGAGATTCCTACATTAAGAATCACTCTTCAAGGGCTTATTGATGATAATGCTTATAAAGAACAATGATTACATCAGCTTGAAATGCTTTAAAAACAACGAATTAATGCTCTTAAGCACCTTTAAGCTTACTCTAGGAGAAAGAAGCATAGTTATAATGACAATGTTATCCCTCAATAATTCAATAAAGGTGATTTGGTGTTGTGCCAGAATCAACATAGCATTAACGTCGACCCAATTGAAAAAGGAAAATTTAGTCCTAATTAGTCAGGAACTTATATAATTAATGCAAGTTATGGGTGTGATGCATATATGTTAATAGAAATGGATGGTACACCTCTTGAAGAACCTATTAATGTCACACACTTGCATTGATATTACATCTAACCTTCTTGAATAGTGTGAATGATAAAGCAGTGGTGTTAGAGTTAGTATATGACATTTTATATGCTCTCGCATTGCTTCATTCTTAACAAATAATTATTTTTATGTCTCTTGTAGACACATCAAATTAGCATTATGCATATTCACCCGCTCAATAAATAAATCAAATGCATCACATCCATTCACCTAGTAAATCAGGTTCTTATCATCAAAAGCTCAATCATAGTTTAATTAAATAAATCAAGCTTTATTTAATTAAAATCTCAAACATGCATCTTCCATCCTTTTTGATTTAAATAAAACAAATATTTAAGTCTTAAAAGTCAAAATCATCTAATCAGCATTAAATCAGCATAATCATCATCTATTTAATCTAACCCTGATTAAATACTCACCCACTTGCATTCTCTAGATTTGGCCACTTGCACATGAAATTGCATTTATTTGATTTATCAAAATCTTTATTTTCAACTTGGCATAAAGGGAGAATATTCTCCAAGTTTGAATCTCCCCAAGTGGACATGTACACCCAAAGAGCATTTATGAGGCCTTACATGCCTCTTACATGTCCCCTTCCAAAGGTCAAACTCAGCATTCATTGCAAATTTGAATTCAAATTTTCCCTCTCATGGGCACTCTTCCCAAATATTGCACATACATCAACCAATCACCACTTGACAAGTGTCCTTCTTTCATTTGTCCAATCTTAGTCCCACATTGGTCTCTTTCAACACTTAGCATTTTGAAAATCTTTAAATGAGAAGCTTCATCCTCAAGCAAATCCTCCACAATTTTATGCAAGGTTACTCTCTTCATTTGAGATTTGATCTTGTTCATCATCACTCCACCATCTTCATAGCATTTTCATCTTAAGCTTTGATCAAGGATTGGGAAAGGGTCACTAGCACATGTGACACCAATCCACTATGGAATAGAGTTTTGACTATGCTTTTATATGCTTACATTTGATCATCTTTGTTTATCTAATTTGCATGTTTCATTATATTCAAGTATTTCATAGGGATTTCAAATCTAATGTTTTGCAAAGGACTAACATGATGAAATTATGTTAAAATTGTTGACCATTTGCAGATTTGATGTCCACAAAATGGCGCTAGAAGGAGGGCTTGATAGCCAACTGATTCAAATGATTTATGTTTTGAATCTAAATTTGATTAGAATCACCATTTGTGAAAACTAAATCTTTCAAATCACTTTGCTTTTGAATATGAATATCATCTGCGATGAAGTATATTAAATAACATGAACATTTCCTTTGCCTACCTTTTGAATTCACTTGGAAAGATTTTCGAATGATTTTGTGATGCGTTCTTACATCTACCATTTGCATTGGCTTGAAAACTTTCCTCTTTGACATTTATGGTGCAGCTGTGAAAGCTGCAAGAAAACTGACATTTTATCTCTACTGTTTCTAAACTTGACTTGGGTTGCTGCAGGTTCAATGTTTGCTTTTAATGTGACAAGGAGGGACTGATAATGACTTCAAAGAATCGTGCCTAATATTGATTTTATTTTTCACAACAGCCTGACAATTACACTTGCTTGAAAATTACTACAGCCTTTTAACAAATGCATTTTGCGCATATCCTGCAATTTTTGGCGTTCCATAGATCACATTTCCATGAGGCATTCTGTCAAATGGTAGCTCATGCGTCTTGCCTATGCTCTTGTAGCATTTTGTCACACAGTTGGCACGTGCTTTGTCTATGCTTCCATATATCTACCTACATTCTGTCGTAGCTGTGCATATGAAGGCTTTCTCTCTGTCTATTTATCACTGGCCTTTGTCTTTTGCGCAGGTCTTGTAGTCATGGCATTTTGGCAGACAACGGTAGAAATCATGGCCATTTTCTTTAGTCACTGACCAACGCATAAACAAAAAAGAAAAGTCATTTCAACGAAAGCAAAATGTGCATCTCCCACACTTAGGCTTGCACACTTATCATAGAGTAGGTTGTTGGTCTAGCATTTGCCTGAAAGCTTGTAATGTCACTTCAAATAAAGAATATGTCACTGAAAATGCTGTTCACTTTGATTTCGCGCAGAAAGAAATCACAAATCTACCATAATTGATATGCGATTTAGACCATATTTCTGATCATTTTGCTATGCGAATTAGAATTCAAGATATAGGCCTATGTACGGTCACAGTAGAATTTGTAAGTTTTTTTGGTTGATCTTTTAGAGTGAAGTACATGGTAGATAAATAGGTTGAAAATAAAAGACATCTGCCTATGTGAGAGGAGCACTATCAGCCATAGCTTTGCTCGCCAAAGCATCACTATGTTTCAGGGCGTTGGAGAACTTGGGATCTAACGATTTGGACTCCTTGTATGAAGTGCATTCATCGTCCAGAAGCCTTGCTCCAGCCGAGTGCGTAAGAACCAGAAATAGCAGCACAGATTGTGTAACCAGTTCCATCGATTAGATTTGACTGAAAGAGAGCTCAAAAAAAAGCTTTCCTTAATCTCAAAGACCTGCTAGCAATAGCACTTGACTTTCCCTTGCTTAAGCGCGCAGAAATAATGTCGAAAACCGAGAAACTAAGTCTCCCATATGAGGTGCTGTTAACAGTTGACTTTCAACAATTCAGTAGTATTAATTGTACTAATTGTTAGTCATAGAAGAGTTACGGAGGCTATCCGCTTTTGCATAAATACAGTTTCATTCCAAGGGAGAGTGAATTGGTGATCTCTAATCAAGATTTGGCCTGAAAATAGCTATAGGGGAGATGTACCAGTAGTGGAAGTTTGTATTCTGATGCTTACATTCTATAACTTCCATAAATTGCGCTGCATCATAATACGCTGTGGCGTCTAACTCGAGTCGTAATATATCTGTTCTTTTATGCTATGAATAAAAGTCTTTGAAGTTGTGATTTCGCACCAGTACTAAAGTAGGTGGATGAGCAGCTGTTGTCATAAATCTGATGTTTTGGATAAACTCACAAAAGGAGAAAACAATCGTATTGCAGAGTATATTTATTAGTTGTCCAGTGAATGCATTGACCTGGTGCGCCATAATCTATTAGCAGTCACTGACAACATTCTTACTGGTGCAAATTTGGTGAGAATTGAATACTCAATCCTTTAGCTGTTCACCAACTTAGAGGAGTATCTCACTTGCTAACTGTGTTGTGTTTCTACTTTGCATGATAGGAGCATTAATTTCTTTTTTTTTTTAAGTCATTAAATCTTGTGCAGATTTTCTTAGTTATCTCAAGTATTAAGTGTTGATTCTTTTTTATTTTATTACTTGAGTGAGCTGATATCATAGAGCCCAAATGTTATTTGGAGGAGTTATGTTTTGTCTTTTATTTTTAAATATCTCAACTAATTTCATAAAATAAATCTATTTTAAGATTTTATTTTGTAATGTTCACAGGTACAAACGAAGGAAAAGCAAAGGCAAAAAGTACAAGGAAAGCGAAAAATCAACAAGGAGGCTAGCAAACAAAAATGAAAGGAGGAGAATTTTTTTGAAAACCCAATGTGTTTTTAAACACTTTAAGTGTTTGATCAACACTACTTCACGAAGTTGTTTATCTTTTCGTTTTAGAACACTAATTTTCATTTGGGTCTAAAAGGAACAATTTGATTTTCTCCATTCTCAAAAGTCTAAAATTCAAGCTTAGACACTTACTAGAGTTCGTTTTGGGTTAAAAATTGGACAAGCAATCTTCATATTTCATTTTGGTGCTTAAAACGAATTCATAATTGCTTTGAAGGCTATAAAACGAACAAGTGCTTGAATTGTGTGATTTTGTCTTTTGAGTGCGTATCCTCTCCCCTTGCGCTTGTGTGATCTAGGGTGCAAGAGAAACACTCAAAATACATTTTATTGCTTTGAAAACTTCGATTTGGGCTTAAAAATTGAACATCTTGTGCGAGTGTGAGTAGGGGCATTTTCGCATACATTCTCTTTCTTTGTGCCATCAAAGATCAATCGAGTTACGGATTGTGTCTTTGCTTGCTTTTGTTTATCTTAGAGGGCCTGCCTTGGGGAAAAAGTACTCACCCAAGGAAACGACTCAGCAGTAACACTCTAAAGCCAAGAGTATTTCCGGTCGGGATATAAATGAGGGTTTTTAAGCGCCATTATCAGCGGTTAGCTCCGGACAAGATGGATCTCGAAGGGACTCGATAATAATTCCACGAATCCTTACTAGAACCCATGTGCTAGAATTTTCCAAAATCCTTAATCTATTTGTTGGTGCAAGAACGGTATTCGAAGCCACCCCACACTCTACGGTCTTCTAGTAGAGATGGAAAACATGCCATGGGAGTTTCATGGGTGTTGATGCTTGGCTGCCCCGATTGACATTAATGAGCCGTGGAGGGGAGCCAGTGGGGTCAAGCATCTAACCATCCGCTAGAGATAAGCGTAGATGGACTTGTCCAAGTGGGAATCCAACAAATATTGTCTTACACATCCATAGGGCTTGTGTTCTTCGTTTGAAAACACGGTTGTATTCGAAAACATTTTGCAAACAAACATTCAACATGATTCTCAAAATTTCAAACCCTCTTGAAGACAAATATCATTGACTCAATCCATATGTTACTGCTTTCCCTTGGGATTCACGTCCTTAGAGGTTCCTAAGCATTGGATTATACCTCAATTTGTCTTCTTGAGTAAACAATAGGAAAACCCTTGCCTTAAGTTCATTGAATTTCCACATAAAATATCTTGTGGGGTTTAAGGAAATTAAGACATTGGACATCTTAGTTTGAAACTTTAATCAAAGAGAGTATTTTTGGTAAAATAAAGCCATTAAACAAAGATAAGAAAAATGAACTTTCATGTGTGTTGAAGACTCCAAAATCCCAAAAGCACAAATCATTGATTGGAAATCCAAAATGCTCAAATCATTTCTTTGTTACAAAGGTCATTAGGAAGCATATGCATGCTCTTCAATACCTAGGTCTAGGAAAACAAAGTGGTCTTTTTAGGTTCATCTAGGGATCAAAACAAATCAAACCTCTTTCATCCATCTTTCAAAACATCAAAATCCATCACACAAATCATCTTTTGAAAAAACCTTGAAATCATCCTTGAAGTACTAGGCTTTATGACAAAATCAAGCAATCATCCAAAATCATTGAGACCAAGTCCTTGAAAACATTTATCAAAACACCTTTGGTTAGGAATGTGTAAATGCATCCTTTTGCATATCCTTAGTCAAAGTCATCCAAATCATCTTGTCTAGCTTAGTGTATGTAGATGAATCCTTCTCCATATACTTAGTGAAACAATCATCTTGTTTGGGTAGGTGTGGGTAGATGCATCCTTCTCCTCACACATATCCAAAACATCATCCTTTGAACACAACTGTCCTTTAGATCATTATCAAACATCTTAGGGTTCCTTTTGTTCAAAATCCAAATCAAAATCCAAATCAAGATCAAGGACAAAATCTCAAAATCCAAAAATCAAACCAATCAAAAATCCAAAGCCTAGTATTTCATTCAGATTTATCAAAAGCCAAAAACATCCATAACATCCATCTTTAAACATCACCATCATATCATCATCACATTTGATCCTAAAAGCATCCTAAAAACTTTCACTTTGGGACATAAAATAGAGATTAATCCAAGGAATCAAGAGATTCATCTCCCATATTCTCAAGGATTGATCCTTGTTTTATGGTTCAAACGAGATCTCAATACAAGAAGAGTATGGAAGCCCACAAAGAAACTCCCGCTTCAAGTGACCTTAGCCAAACAAACGCAGAAATGAATCCAGAAGAATCAAGCAATCCATTGACCCTCTCATCATCGTAAAATCCGAAAGAAGAAAACCAAGGAGAGGACCCTACTTTTGGAATGTCTCATGAGGAAATGATAGAAATGCTCCAAAATCCTCATAATCATCGAATCATCAACATCATGATGAGACTCAACCCTTCGTTATATATGCTTGAATTAGCAAAACAAGGGGCCAAGTTGCCTTCGGATTTTGATATGAGTACCATAGTGGAGACATCATTTCCATCGATCTCATCCACCCCTATCACACCCATCATCGCATCCAATAGGATTCCAAATCCGCCACCACTACCACCAAAACCAAATGCGGCAAGACAATATGACATTGCGCTAAAAGCTCACCAAGCCTACCAAAAGGACATCCAACAATATCTAGCCAAGCAACAAGCACGACGAGCTCGACAAGTGCAACAATCCTCTCAAGCTGCCCAAGCCTCTCAAGCTACCCAACCAACATGAGCACAAACACAAAAGATGACAACTATTGAGAACAAAGATCAAGATCACTCCATCATTGAACACCTTGAAGTTGTGTCTACTCCATCCAATGATCAAATGAATATATGTCAAGAGTCACTTCTCAATCATGATCAAAATACACCAACAATACCCAACAATGATCCAAGTCAACAAATGTCAACATCATTTGACCATATGGTTGAAGACCTTAGAAATCTCTCTACTGCAATTGTTGAAAACAATGTTCAAAATCTATCCATCAATAAAGATATTTTCACTTCATCCGATGAGGCATCGACCAATGATCATGTTGAAAATGTATCTACATCACCTAATGAGGTAGAGGACATATCTCAAGAATTTATTCTAAAGTATGATCAATGTCTTTCACCAAAGTATAGCAATGGCCCTTTCCAAGACATATTGACATCCTTCGATCTCATGATTGTTGATATTGAAGGAATCTTCAACTCGACACCTGATCCAAGTCCACTCAAAGATCACAAAGATATTAAACCACTTCCCATGCATAATGAAGATATCCAAGAGCCATTTGTAAGCAGTCCATCCTTTGAAACTGACCCATGTCAAGAACTTGATCCAAAGCATGTCAAAAGCAACTCTGAAATCATTCAAGATCAAGAATTTGTATCTTCAAGATACTACAATCATCTAATGGACACTCTCCTATCTATGCAAGATGATCATATCCATACTCCTCCATCTACCCATGAGATGCTTTCTATGGATAGACACGTAGATGATCTTCATCTAGAACAAGATTGTGTTTCACAAAAAGAGCAGATTATCAATTCCTACGATCAAAAAGAGTTGTCCAAAACAGTATCAGATATATCCCAAATTCAGATTGAGGACATCATGAATGAAGATATCCATCATTATCTGCTCAACAAAACAAGTCAAATAGAACATCCAGAGTTAGCGGAGCAGCAAATTGAAAGAACATCAACTACGGTGGTCATTTGTCAGAGCATGTTTACTGAACAAGACATCTCAGAACAGGAAGAGTCAAAGAATGAAGGTACTACTACCACCATACTGGGGGCAACTTCGTCTCAAGCAAACGTCAACATAGGGAGGATGAAGAGTCCTTATGATGAAGCTAGTGTCAATACTACAACCAAACATGTCACGAATCTTCATCCACCCATCACCCCATCCATGAATTGGGACCAACGTCAAAGGAAATATCTGAATCAAAGTATGAAGAACGTTATCAAATCAAAAGAAGCTAAGAAGCATAATGGACATATCAAATACATATGGATACCAAAGAATACAAAGAAAGATCATCACTATCAAACTCCATCAGTCAAAGAAACTATGGGGCAAAATAAAAGAGGGAAGAGTATCCATCAAAGATGTCCGCAAAAGAAACAACAAGCTTTTCAAACAACGTACAAAGTGTATCAAGCAGTTGGTCCTAATTCCATGCACACTTCCGTATCCACCCATCATTGCTCATCTTCCCAAGTTTGGAGAGTTAAAGGTTCCAAACTGTCAACCAATCCATCTCTTATCCCTAAACACACTCCATCCATGCCTCCATGCATAATAGCCAATTCTTACATTGACCATGTATTGGCAACAACCCTTCATCATAAGGATTCAGAAGGCAATCTATCGCGATGTGCGCACAAAGACAAAGTCAACTCTAGTATCGACGAAGCAGATCAAGAATCCCAAAAGTTGCATTCAAGTGCACGTATCTTAGCAAAGCAGCTCCTTGAAGTAGGATATCGATGGCACATTATGACAAGGGCATCTACATCAGCAACACCTTGTGATTCAGCATGAGCTTAAAATCTTTCGGGAAAAACCAAAAAAAGAAAAAAAAGAAAAAAATCCAAAAAAATTAGAAAAAGGATTGAAAACAGTAAAGATAAAAATCGTCCTATAGTGAAAACTACATGGGCGACGCTTTGGGCAAGACCATGATGAAAACCTGGAAAACAGGCGTCATGTGTAGAATCGAGCATCTATGTGTGCCAATTCAGATGAAAGCATCTCATCTCATCCCATCCATAATAAATCGAGCATTCCATCCATCTTATCCATAATAAATCCATCCATCCATGAACCATTTATCCAATCCATTCGCATATATTTGCATCCATCATCTCAGTTATGCTTTACGCTTGCTTACGGTAAAACATCTTGACATGGGTCATTTTCATCAATCCTATCCTATGCAGCTTTATTTGAGCCATGAAGCATTATCCAATGAGCTTTCTTTATCTGAACATCTCATCTTATCGCAAGATAATCCGTCGCATCCTTCGTATGCTTACCTTATCCATCCATCCATACACCTATCCAAGCATCCATCCCATGACATTCCATACATTGCTAGACACTGGGGGCAGATGTTTGCATCTTGCTTCGTGAATAAATCTTGATCTATATCCTCCAAATTATGTGGTGATTTGAACATTGGAAAACATGAAATAAAATTGGTCAAACCACTTGTCAGCAAAAATCCAAATCACTAGCCCATGGCATATCTTGATGAGAAGACATTCCTTATCAGTCTTCATCTTTCATCGAACATCAATCCAAACAATCGATATCAGTCGTATCTAACATGCACTTCAAACATCACATCAAATCATTCAAACATCTTTTGTTCCAAACCAAGCTTCAACAATCATGATCAATCAAAACCAATCAAAAAATCATCATCTCAGGATATCCTTGTGTTGCTTAACACTATCCTTACATTGTTGTGCATCCTCAACAATGTTATCATCATCAATCCTATCCTTGCATTGTTGTGTATCCTCAACAATGTTATCATCATCATCAATCCATCGATTCAATCAGTCAACCTTAGCTTGGTTTTTAGCAAAATCCTCAAACAGAGCACTGACATCACATCCATATCAAAATCGTCAAAATCATGCAAAAATCCAAAAACATAAAAAAATCAGAAAATCCAAAAACATTCAAAACATTTCAAAATCCAAAAACACTCAAAACATTTCAAAACATCAAAAACATTGAAATCCGAACTACGTCGTCTCTGAGCTTAAACGTAGGCAAGGCTAATCTTCGATCAGCCCCCGAGACATCAAAATCCAAAAAAACATTCGAAAAAACACAAAATCCAAAACATTCAAAAAATAAAAAATCAAAACATTTGTAAAACATCTGAAAAACATCAAAATCCAAAAACAACCTCAAAACATCTCAAAACGTCAAAAACATCTATTTGAAAAAATCCATCCGTCTCATTTCGCTTTCACCCGCAATAATCAATCATCCATAATAAACTGATCGTCACCTTCATCCTTTGGCAAAACAAACAGAAACAATCATAGCAATCAGCAAAAGCAAAGCTTCAATCGTAAAATCAAAAGCAAACAACAAATCTTGAACACAAAATCAAACTCTTGATCAATCGCAAACATGTCAGTCGACCTTATATCAACAGCCTATCAATCAACTTATCAACCATCATCATCCTCCATACAATGCATGTCCTAGGATATATCGTTCCGACAATGGGCATCATTTTGGATATCACTTGGATTCCTATCCTATCAAAACACATCCCTTTGGCTGAAGGTATGAAGAACATTGGCTTGTTTGTGTACTTGATCTTTTCTTTTGATTTATCTTATTGCGCTCATTCCAAGGACCTCTCGATGATATCTGAACGAAGGATTTAGAGAGATAGGAATGGGGCAACGATCATTATCTTTTGTCTGCTATGCTTGTTGGGCGTTCTTGTAAAATAACTTGGCGAATACTTGCTTTGTTAGGTACGCCCTAGCAAGGTTTTCGTATGTCAAGTGTGAACAAGAATACTCCTATCTGCTTGTTGAGTCAAATTCCATCACATTAGGTACAACGCCATCCTGGTTCTTGATACCTTGATGCATCGTACCTATGTGTGTTATCAAACATAAAGTAAGTGACCCTTTGAAAATCCCAATCCTTGATAAGCAAATCATCATCATTTCTCATCATCATTATCATCTATCATCATGATCATCTCTAATAAAGTCTTGACCAATTATGGACTTGTTGGATCCTCTTGTCATCATCTCATTTTCATGCTAACATCGCATCATGAATAGTCCATCATGCATCCATCTTGCATCCATAAATCATTGGTATTTTGCATATCATCTCACATGCATCATCATCATAATATAGATCTGTTAGTCTAAGCATCTCATAAATCATCCATTGCATAATCACAACATATCACATCATCAATCTCATCCATCTCATATCATATCATCATTTAAGTTGTTTAGAGTAATATAGATTTGTTATTCTAAGCATCTTGAAATCATCTCATTTGCATCGTCATCCATAACCACCCATTTTGAACCTCTTTATCGCGAGATCAACCCTCAAATTGAATCTTTTCGCTCGATCTCTCGAGGGGGCAATGTACCAGTGTACTTCTTTCCGCTGGGGCATCCGAAAAATCAGAAATTTTTTGATTTTGATCGACAAGTTTATTCTTTGAACCAACGCAACAAGTACATTGCTTCAAAGAGGGGCAAAATGTAGACACGTCAAATTAGCATTATGCATATTCACCGCTCAATAAATAAATCAAATGCATCACATCCATTCACCTAGTAAATCAGGTTCTTATCATCAAAAGCTCAATCATAGTTTAATTAAATAAATCAAGCTTTATTTAATTAAAATCTCAAACATGCATCTTCCATCCTTTTCTGATTTAAATAAAACAAATATTTAAGTCTTAAAAGTCAAAATCATCTAATCAGCATTAAATCAGCATAATCATCATCTATTTAATCTAACCCTGATTAAATACTCACCCACTTGCATTCTCTAGATTTGGCCACTTGCACATGAAATTGCATTTATTGATTTATCAAAATCTTTATTTTCAACTTGGCATAAAGGGAGAATATTCTCCAAGTTTGAATCTCCCCCAAGTGGACATGTACACCAACAGAGCATTTATGAGGCCTTACATGCCTCTTACATGTCCCCTTCCAAAGGTCAAACTCAGCATTCATTGCAAATTTGAATTCAAATTTTCCCTCTCATGGGAACTCTTCCCAAATCTTGCACATACATCAACCAATCACCACTTGACAAGTGTCCTTCTTTCATTTGTCCAATCTTAGTCCCACATTGGTCTCTCTTCAACACTTAGCATTTTGAAAATATTTAAATGAGAAGCTTCATCCTCGAGCAAATCCTCCACAATTTTATGCAAGGTTACTCTCTTCATTTGAGATTTGATCTTGTCCATCATCACTCCACCATCTTCATAGCATTTTCATCTTAAGCTTTGATCAAGGATTGGGAAAGGGTCACTAGCACATGTGACACCAATCCACTATGGAATAGAGTTTTGACTATGCTTTTATATGCTTACATTTGATCATCTTTGTTTATCTAATTTGCATGTTTCATTATAGTCAAGTATTTCATAGGGATTTCAAATCTAATGTTTTGCAAAGGACTAACATGATGAAATTATGTTAAAATTGTTGACCATTTGCAGATTTGATGTCCACATCTCTAATACTAGAGTGATTATTAAAATTAACTTTTAAATGATTACTTTAGGTTTCATGCTATTCAAGTTCATCTTGTGTATTATGTTAGATTAGATCCTTTTATGCATTAGGTGCATTTAATTTAGCATAACATACTTAATCACAATGTTGCATCTAAGAGAAACTAGAATAAGTTTTAATTAGATCACATAAAGCATGTTAAATCATAGAGATATTTATTAAATAGTATTACAAATATTATTTGATCAATCACATTGCCATTTAACATTAAACACATAAACATAGATAACAAAACATCAAATGATCATATATATATACATCAAAATTTTGAGTACATGTCATCAATATATACAATGTTGCTATGGTCTGTGACTATCTAATCCCTCAGGATCTGGTACTTGCATCTGTCTAGAGGAAGTCGATCGAGAGACGTTGGTATGTGATCATGATTGTGAGCTAGAAAGTACATCCAAAGCATACTGCAGACCATGTGCTTGTCCAATATCTTCTTGATGATCCTCCACTAGGTGATTTCTCTCTACCTGTAGCCTAGCTACCTCTGTTTGGAGTCTCTCAACCTCTATTGGGGCTCAAGATGTTTGGACCTCCTCATAGAAAGCCTCAACTCAGTGGGTGTGCCTCCTAAAACTCTCATATGTTGCTTGTAGTCTAATGTATGACTGGAACAACTTTGGATCCTACTGGACATGATGGACAGGGGCACATAGTTTGTATCAGTAGCATCCTTGTAGACTAATGGGGGAACTATCTCTATAGCAACTTGGTGATAGAGATTATGTAAGTCTCTCACAACACCTGCAAGATATAAATCATAAACATAATCAGTATACATCATGATATATATATATATATATATATATATATATATATATATATATATATATATATATATATAATTACAACATAAAGCATGAACATAAGCATAAAACATAGCAGTAAATAAAATATCATGACCTAGGTCTTTGGATGGCTATGTAAGACAACCTTATCATGTGTAGGAGGTATGGAGGATGTGCTAGCCTCTCCATGACTGTAGGTGTTGGTGCATGTTGTAGCTGGAAATTGTGATCTAGTCATATGAGTAGGAGTTGGCTCTCCCCACTCGTGTCCCACTAGATCCTCATCCACTAGCTCATCACCCTCACTCATTAGCTACTCCTCCTCCTCTTGGCCATCATAGTTAGGATCTATAGCCTCATCAGAATCCTCATCTATCACATTTTTGAATAATTTTACAAGCCTAACCCTTGTCTCCTCAACTGTATCCTCCTCATTTCCCTGATCCAGGAGTGGCCTTGCATAGTCTATTGTCTCATCCATTGGGAATACAATAGTTGGTTGTGTTGCTTCCCACCACTCCTCATAGGAATCTATGGTACTAATATCATCAACGTCAAAGACTAGAGGCATATCATGATCGTTATAATTGAAGTCACTATAGATGACATCATCAATGATGAACTGTCTAGTGTTGTCAAGCCTTGGGGCACTCTATATTGATCTCCTGAAGAAGGGTCATGCCATGGGTGGTACCTATACTTGTCCAAACTGTCGCATGCCATGATTGTAGTAGAAGGGTCATACTATATAATCATGTATTCCTATCAAAAATATGTCCATCTGTAGTCTCCTCAACTAATGGGTCTTATTTGGCCATTTCAATATTAGCTGGTATGGTCTCCATATGATCTCCTCCTCATTTAGTCAATCAAACTTGACCCTCCAAAAATGCAAATCTTCATACTTCCATAATTTCCTCATAGGGTAACTAAATGTGTGAGGGTTCCCTAGGGTTGATGTACATGGAAACCATGTCAGCCTAGTATGTTTGATATGCTCCAAGCATGACACCTGCAGTAGTGTATAGTGTACTATATTGTTGACCTCATGGAATGAAAATTGCCCTAGATCATAGTACAAGTGTGTAAGGATACTATGCCCCTAGGCATATATGGTCCTCTGCCTTTCCATCCATTATATCATATGTACTATTCCTACCTCTGAATGTGATCCCCGACCATTAGGGATGAGTACTAGTGCCACAGTAAAAATCATAATCCATGCCACAAGTGGAGCTTGTAAATATAGAAGCCATGCTAGCTCAATCTGTGGCCTCATGATGTCATCATGAATCAGACCTCTAAGATAGTACTTTACATTGTATTTCATCTCATGAAATGATCGATCCCCTAGAAAATGTATCCTCTCGCCCTAAATCAAAACTCAAAGAATACAATGAACATCCTCTAAAGTGATAATCATCTTTCTTGTTGAGAGATGAAACATGCATGTATCTGCACTCCACCACTCTATCAATCCCATCAACATAGCATCATGGTGCCACATGGGGGCATGAGGTACACCAAATATAATCTAATTTTCTATAATATCTCTATCTCTTCTACTAAAAGTGTCAGTTCTAGGTCTTGGAGGTGACAAAATTATCTTCCGCTAAGACGCTTTTGTGACCTTGATGAGATCTAACAAAAAAGATAAAAATATGTCCTAAAAGAATTCTAAACTCTTAATTCTATACATCAACAATCAAAAAGTGTGATAATGTTGTTCTAGTGCACTTTCCTAAAGGTCCTAAACACTTTATTACCCTTTTGGGACATTCATGAAGAAACAGGACACTTTGTGAAAAAGTGGGACACTTCATGACAAAAGGGGACATTTTGTGACAAAAAGGGACACTTTGAAAAAAAAGGGACACTTTAAGGAAAAAAGGGATTTTTTACAAACTTTTATTTCAAGGTTCTAGATCAATCTAGAAATGCATAAAAACATAAAATAAATGTGTAAGGACAAAACTAAGGCAGAAAAATCAACTCACCCGATATTGTAGCTCGTCGTGGGCTACTTGCTCTCATAGGAAATCCAGTCTCGAGGACTTGCACTCTCATCAGCTTAGCATCTTTAGTCACTCTCCACCAAAGTCAAGCTACGAAAATGTAAAAGAAAAAATGATTAGAAATAACTTCACTTTTTTCTCTTATATAAGTTAAAATTAGGGTTAAAAAGTGCCTTTCATTCAAATTAACATAACAAGATCTAGAGAGCTCTATTGTTGATGATGTTTATTGCATTGTAATTGTGATTCTACTCTCATTCTCATCAAATGTATATAATTATGTAGTATGGTACTTGGAAATACCCTATGATAAGACTTACTTTATTCGATGTGGTTAGACTGCTACCTTGATTCCACCTCCAAAAAGTAAGAAAAATCAAGGGGGGGATACATCTACCCTCGAATTTGATTTCTAGAAGAAGTTAGATAAGAGGATTTTTGGAAAACTAAAGAATTCATGTTGTAGGATGCGATTCCTAACATTTCTTTTTATGAAATAAAGTGTACTATTCAGAGTCCTTTAGCTTACATATGCACGTAGATTCATATGGCCACAAAAGTGGGGGCTAAATGTGGCAATGGAAATTGTACTCCCTTCTTGAGGATAGTACAATCCCTTTCCTAATTTGGACCTATTTTGGTACCCTTGCATTAAATACCCTTTAATTCATCATTAATAGGCCCCTAAGAACCATTATTCCAAATCTCAAGGCTTGTATCAACTAAAAAACTAACAAAATCATCAAAAACACTTAAAATATTAACAACCCACCCCAAAAATCTAGGGTGGGACTCATACGTCACCTTGGGCATATGAGTCCCCCTAGGTGGAACCCATACACTAGGGCTGGAATATGAGTCCCATTTAGGTATTTTTTAGATTTTGAGCAAGAAATTCAACTTTTTAGTTCAAATTTTTGGTTGATGTTAGATTTTGAGATCTAGATAATGGTAAATTAGGTGTAAATTCCTATATAAGCAAATTTTTTATGTCATTTTTAAATCTAATAAAGAATTTTCTAAGAGCAATTTCAAGATCCAAGCATTCAAAGTCTTCAAGAATTTTTTCACAAGAGCATTCAAGTTTCAAAAGCAAGCAAAGTCAAAGTCTTGGAGCAGCATTAAAGTGTTTTTGCAGGTCCTCAAGCTCACTTTCATCCAAGATCTAGCATTGTCAAGGGTTGATCATGTTTGTCTATATGGTGAATCATGATGGATTCTAGCTTGGGGAGATGAAACTAGCCATCAAGCCAATCCTAATGACTTGTTTCCTAAGTTATTCCATCCTCCATTATCAATCTACTTTCAGCCTAAGGAAGGTACATGCATCATCATGACATATTAGAGTGATTTGACATCTCTCAAAGTGAGTCATTACATCCAAGCTTCATTAATGCATCTTATTCTTACACATTAGAATAGGGTTGCATTGCATTTTTGATTTTCTAATCTTAGGCACACTTAAGGTTAGGGTTTATGTTCATATTCACATTCAAGTTTCATTATTACTATCAAGGTTTAACTACTAAACTATGGGTTTGACCAAGGAAAACTCCCCATAAACAAATCAAGTCTATATTCTATTTTGTAGATATTTTTAGAAATTTAGACATGAAAATTAGTTTGGTAGAAAGAGTAGATATCGGAGCACAGATCTAAACTTTGAATTCCTGAAAAAGAAAAATGGGATTGATACGCCAAAAGTGGCGTATGAGTCCCACTATGGTAATGTTTCTATATTTTTGCAATTTTAGATACCCTTTTTCTAGAAATATATTCCTACATAGAAACCTAGATCTAGGACAGATATGCCTAGACTGGCGTATGAGTCCCAATGTGCCAAAATTTTAGGATTTTTAGCATTTCATGCCTCCATTCAATCATCTCTAGATTCCTAGTTGCACACATTTCTTCTTACAACTTTTTGTCTTGATTTACTTGCATTTTTAGGTCATTAAGTGAAAGATTGCATCATATTAGGGTTAAGCATCACATCTTGCATTTCATTTATCTTTCCAAGCCCTAGCTTGGTGGTGAACCCCTCAATAGTTTATAATCAGACCCTAGGACAGCCCTATTACAATATATCTTTCCCCTTTGCATACTTTAGATAGAGATCTTTAGAGTTTCCCTTCAATGAGACAATTGTGAAGTGGGTTTGCTCTATGTTCTAATCCATATGAAAGCATGAACCATTTTTCGTTAACTTAATAGATTATTTTAGAAGTGTTTTAGTTTTGTAAAAATATGTTTTCTTGGTAAGCTAAAATAATTTAAAAAATAAAATATATATTGATTGGAATAGAAATTTACCAAATTAATTATAAACAAAAAATAATTGATAAATTAAAACCTAGGAATAGAATATCTAAGCCTCTATCCAAGTCACCAGGGTAGTGCAAGGATGTATGTGTGACATGTTGTCATCTATACATTTGTACAAAAGAGAATAAGACAACAAAAATATTCCAAATGATTGAATATAATGTACATAAATACATAAATACAACTAAATTTTTATCTTTTAAAGGAAGAATACAAATGATAAAGAGGAAAATGTTACAAAAACCTCCATATAGTTTAATGTTCTCAAATACCTATATATATGAAGAAAAGATGAATGTTTGGGGCTTCTTAGGAATTTTCTAAGAGTGGTCAAGCCCCCATTTTGTTCTTTCAACCTCCACATGTATTTAAGATGTAAAAATAATTAAAACAGTGTGTGCTCTTGGGCTAAGTGTTTCTATGACTAACAACAATGACAAATAAATACAAATTTATTATTATTAAATCCACATGATCTAAAGGGAATAACACCCTAGTGTGTGAAATGAAATAATATAGTAGAAGGTGAGGAATCACCAACTTATATTCCAAGAGAAAGAAATCACATAGAATGAAAAAAATTTACAATATAACAAAACAAGAATAGAATTTGAATAATATTAATTTAACTAATAGAGGATAAGAGAGAATAATTATTACAAAATTCCACAAAACAATAGTAACTTCAACCCTTCCAATGAGATTGAGAAAATAAATTCTTTTGTTGTGGCAATTTATTTTTATTTTATTGTAAAAATGGATCCAAGAGAGAGTCGATGTGTGTAAATTGTCTCTTCTAATCTTTTTTGTAATATTTTTGGTTGATGAAAGAGATGTATAAGCTCAACAATCACATTAGATTATAAAAAATATTTTTTGGTGTGGTGAACTGTTACATGATTTTTAGCTTTCAGCTAAAATCAGCTAACCTAGTGTTTGTTCTTTTCATGTTGTTTAAACATTTAAATATAAACCATAAAATTGCTAGTTTCAATATGCATGGAGTGATTGTCAAATAAAGTAGATTACATTTTGTCATTTCAGTGTTGCATTACAAAAAATGAGAAAGAGAACCATATATATACAAATGTAATCTTTTATTGATAATCGTAAAATGTACATGTCCCTCACAAGCCAAGGGACTAACTCTCTTATTCAATGAACATATGAAGCAATTCATACATGAAAAAGTAAAGGAAAGAAATAATGTGTATATAAGAATGAAACTAGTCATTGCCTGAGAATGACTGGTTATGGGTTGCCTGACTGCTCTCTGCTCTACCCCAAGCCTGCTTCTATCCTCCCAAGCTCCATAGTGTTTGTCACCCTACATCTGAAAAAGCATGATGTTAGAGCTAGGCTCTAAGAAATGAAAGATTCAATCCTTACATACACGCCTACCTATGCATGTATAAACTAATCCATAAGTGCATAAAATAAGCATGCAAATATTAGATGTCTTGGAAAACAAAGAAGTCATCAAACACATCCAACATATGTATTTATTTTCTATTTGTTTGCTTCATGTGTAGATTTAGGACAAGTCTCCTTACTATTCTGATTCAAATCAAATACAACATGTGGGGTAAATGTGGCTCCCACAAGGGTAGAGCTCAACATGATTTGAAAGAAAAGGAAATTGAGCAACTTGATCAAATATTTATCTATTATCAATGCATTAAATCAATATGGAATCACACTGGTTGATCAAGTTACATTATCAGATTCAAAAGATGCAACATATTGTGTTGATATGTCCTTAAATCTTCTTAAGAAGATCCATGATTTGTTTACAAAGGAAGTGGCTTCATAGATATATCAAGTTAAATTATGCATCTTCTAAACAATGAGGAAGAATTTCAAGTTATTGTCAAGCCCCTCTCATCATAACCCTATGGGGAAATCACACATCACATAGGAAAGTGAGCTATTAGGTCACCCACATATGTGACATGTGGTTGTCCAATAAAGTTAGAATGAGGATACTATGTGTATTTATTACACATGACATAAGAAAGAGCAATGGTTGAATCAAGGTCATGATACAAGTACAAGGACAACACCTTTGTAGGAGCTTACAAGGTTGAAAAGCATGGGGAAGCATTCAAAACAGAGAACTATTGTTCTCATGGCAAAGAAACATGACCATATATTTTGTGTCCCTCATAAATTAGATGAATGAAAGTTGTATGTTGTCCTCTAGATTGAAAACATGATAAGCTTGAAAGCATTCCAAGCATGGCAAACAGGATAGCAACAATAAAAAAAATCTGAAGTTGCACAAGGCTGAATTCAAGGCCTTCTCAATCAAACATTAGACAAACAAGTTTCCATATGGCATTCAATGCATGATGGTTTAAGGAAAGGCACAAAAGGAAAAGACATTTGAACAAGAAACATCAACTCTAGTTGACATAGATATATGCCTATTATGAACATGTAATTACAAGAAGTCATGACAACAATGGAACCCTCATATGATGTGATCAAGATACAATTGCTATGCCACAACACAAGGAATAGGGGTCCTCTACTCTCTATACTGGGCCATCAACTTATTTCAATGAGTAGGTAGGTCACCAAATGGTTTCCTCTAGAAATAATTCCTCTAAGCATAGGAAAAAGGAAATCCTTGAAATAAATGAAGCATTATGGATAGCCAAACAATGAAGGATCAACCTCACATGCCTTAATGAAATCACATGCTAACAAGAATTATGAAACTTGAAAGAAAGGCATTAAGCAATGACAAATGTATAGAATTAATCAACAATGACATACTGTGTGGTAGATAATGAAAACATTTTTAAGCAAGAAGTGTACAATGTCATGACAGAGCAATGAAGGAGGACAACAGTTGCATCTACCAGTGAAGCGTTCAACATCTTTTGAATTGCAGGCCCATGTGTTCAACATCTTTTAAGTTACAGCTAGATCATCATCTATAAAGAGAATGGAGGAAGGCATTCCTTGTTTGAGTTTCGTGGAGGTACTAGTTGTGGTGTCTATTTTAAATCTTCCAGATAACACTATAAACATGGTTGCTAACTCTATCCCATCAATAATTGAAGGAAATTCAACCTTTGATTTAGATCAAAACTATCATTATTCACTTACAACTACTAGGGAACCAAAACGTACAGTAATGGAAGTGAGTAATTTAAGTTCATTAGGTATCTCAGAGCAACAAAGAAGGAAACAAAGAGAAGCATAGGAAAATACAAAGGGTTTAAGTGAGATATGCCCGTGGTGTAATGGCATTGAATTATGTTTTTTTGTTACTTCTTTGCAGATCAATTTTTTATTCATAGGGCAGTATTTTATTGTGGAACAATGGATACATATAGCTCTTGTTTTAACTGACCACCTCTCAGGAAATTTCATTCAATTAAAGAGCTTAGCAATGAAGTTGAGTATGGTCGTATAACTTCCATAATCTAGTTGCTCCATTAAATATTTTGAAGCCTCTTCTAAATCATGTTCAAGAATCAAACATAAAAGGAAGATGTTATAAAAAGTTTTCAATCATTGGATATAGTCTTGAGTAAAGCCAAGGAACTTGTAATGAGATATGGTCCAACATGCAATAGTGTGAAGGAACTTATTAAAAAATTGGTGGAAGTCTCACAATGTTCTACTTCCCAAGATCAAAAAGATATTTTTCCATACTCCATTACCAAGGTAACCACCTCAGTTTGTCCAGAAAAAGATCATTCAGATGATAGTATATCTACATAATTAAGTGTAGATGAAACTTCAGAATAGTGCATCATTTTCATAGGTCAAGCAAAATGAAGATACAATGTACCCATGTGTTTTAAACATCTAAAATAGAAGGAAACCCGCATGGGCTTTTTACAAACAAGTTGTAGATTCATCAAAAATGCATGCTACAGGAAACCCAAACAAGGGTTTTTCTCAAGACAAGAAAATGAAGCAGAAAAAAATGAATACAAGAAGACCCATTTTGCATAATGGAGGTCGAACCCATAGTTGGTTCTTTTCTTTTTCTACATTCCAAGAAACCCATCTAGGTTGTTAATATTTCTGAAATACAAGGACAAAATCAAAAGAATACATGGGGGTTTTGAGAAATGAACATAAAGACACTTTGTTCTTATTCCTGGTCATGGCCAACATTGCTTTTTTTTTATATAAGAACAACAAAAAAAACAATGAGGTATCATTGTTAACAAATCCAAAGAAAATAAAAATGAACATTTTTTGTTATCTCAGAAAAATGAAGAACTCGAATGGCTTTTTGTTGCTAAAAAAAAACAATGGAGTGGTCGACTAAACTTACCCAGAGTTCTCCTCATACAATCTTTGCAATTCGCAAGATTTTTGTCACTCAAGAGCTTCATTGAGTTCTCATTTCTGGCTATTAACAAGTAAAACAACAAATAGGAGAATGAATGACACAATATGGTAAGGAAAAAAGTCCATCAAAATGCTACAGGTCGTGGCCTGTAATTCCAAAAATGGCCTACAAGTTCACAAAAATGAAAAATTTGTGCCAAGTAAACACATTTACCTATGTTTTCATGCAGAAAATTTCAAAAGATCAACTAAAAACCAGTCAGCAAAGCATTTTCCTATGTTTTTTGCAAACCCTCATGGCGGAAGAACTTTTCTCTAAATTCTTCAATGACCAAATGATGATGTTTTCTTCATCATTTTCGTGTTTGGTCATTTAGGGTTTGACCTCATTTGCATTTCGATGGGATTTTTTATCCCTTGTTTAAAAAATCAAACACATGATAAATGTGATGGGGCTGAAACATGTGTTCTCCCTTAGGCATTTCATGCCTTAAAAAACTTTCCCACTTTTTAAACTTTGCTAAGTTTCCATTTTACATCATATAGGCATTTTATGCCTTAGGGATTTCTTCCCTTATTTTGACTTATGCTAAGTCTGCAATACAATGGAGTATGCCATGTGACCTTTGTGTGATGCCTTGTGCTTTCCCAATGTCATGCAACTTGGAATATGCTTTCCAAGGGACTTGGAGGTTGGCCATATTGGCCAAGTGTTGTTGAAGACTATAATGCCTTTGCAAAACAATGTGTATGACAGGTGAGAGTAAAATGCAGAATATGGTGAGTTGGTGGTCAATGCCTTGGAAAATTTTGAGGGCTTTCTGATATGATATTATATGTTGCAATTGTTTTCAATTTTTGAAATATCATATAAGTGATTTGAAAATCACTTTTAATTGCTTCAAATGAAAATGTAATGTATTTTAATGGTGGGGCCCTTTGATTTGTGCTTAATTGTAAAGTGACTTGTTAAGTGATGTTTTATAAATCACTTAACAAGGTCATTATCTTTAATGCTTTTTTAAATCCATCCATTTTCAAAAACACACATATTGCATGATGGGGAATGTGGTCAAATATTGTAAGAGTACCAATGATGGCTTGCAAAAGTGTGAGATACTGTTTTGACTGATTTTGGTGAAAGGGAGGCTAGCTGGAGGCATTTTTGTCACACTTTTGGGGTGACTATTGACTTGGCCTATGTTTTATTCATATGGAGGACATTTTAGAAGGTTCTAGAAGGTTCTTTTAGGGCCTTTTCTATTTTGTCTAACCATAATCTTCTAGAAACACTTATGTGGGGGCTTTTTGTTGTTTTTGGCTTAAGTATGTTGATTTTGATCATTTTGGAGTTGTTTCTTTTCAAGTAGGAGGATAGCTTACTTTCTTGGAGTTATTTTCATGGAGTTGTATTGTAACTCAGACATACCTATTATATAGTAAGCACTTTGGATTAATAGATTGGATCATTTTTATCTTCTCTCTTCATGTTTTATGGTATGTCATTAATGGTTGATCAGTTTGTTTTATGAAAAGTCATCTTTCCTTACAAACTTGTCCCATGTTTCATGCATCCATTTGACAAAAAATGTATGTTTATAGGTTATAAACTATGATGTTTTGTTTTGGAGGATTTTTGTCAAATTTTGAAGTTCCTCATTTTCTCCAAAAAAACATCTTCATCATAAAGTATTCAAAATTTTGACTCCAACGCAACTTGAACAGAGTCAAACAGAGCTATGGGGTCCAAGATATGCCTAGTCAAACCTTGGTCAACCCTGGTACAAGGTCAGAGAAAAAAAAGGTCAAAAATTGACATTGTCAAAAGTTTCCAAATTTTGCATCAATATGAAGAATTTGTTGCAAGCTTTCCGACGACATTTGTTCCATAGAAAACAGAGTTCGTTTGCACAAGATATGAGTAGTCAAAGTTGGGTTGACTTTGTTGACATTAGCATGGTACAGTCAGCACACAGTCAGTGTTCTTAGCCAATCACCATTTGATACGTGTCATCATCAAGTGAAAGAAAAAAGGCCATGTGGCACATCGTTGGGTTCCACATGGTGGGACACGTCATCACTCTGTCATCAACCACGTCATCGCACAGTCATCGTCCACGTCAGCAACCCAGTCAGCGGCCATGTCAGCATCCCCGTTAGTAGGCACATCGACATCTATCAGAAGACATGTCATCATCATCAGTGAATGATTGTTTGACATGTGGCACCCTCCTGGTGCGACACGTGGCAACCTCATCTACCCTCCTCCGGAGGAATGTTTGTTCGTATTACCAAAAATAGTGGTTGGGGGTTGAACCCCTGACATCCACCAAATGAACCAACATTCTTTCCATTGCTCCACACATAGTAGCTTTGCTAATTATGGAATAGCAGTTTCTTTTGTTATAAATTCATTTGTAAATAGTGGATTAAAATAGGTCAGCGGGAGTTGAATCCTGCACTGGTCGGGAGACAAAATGCTTACACACCAATACGCCATCGATGTCATTTGATATATATGTGGCATGGGTTTTTAATAACCCATATTAAGCCCAAAGTTCATAACTATTTAGCTAAATAGTTATTTAGTTAGATATTAAATTGAATATAATCAAAAACCCCTAACAATAAAAGTTTGAATGTAATATGTGACATGACATAAAAACTATTTAATTGTTTTATTAGGGGATTTGTTTTCATAAGGGAGATTATATGATTTTATGGTTTTACCCTCATATAGCAAATGCAATTGTATTTAAGGGGGAGTGTGTAGGAGGGGAGCCTCATGATTTTTTTTGTGAACTAAGTTTTGTACCTAGGAGAATTATGAGAAGATTTCCAAGTGAGAATTAGGACTTTTTGATAGTGAATTTTATCCTTATGCATTTGAAGCTTGTTGCATTTCTTGAAGGATTTTCTTGGCAATTCATTATCGTTCAAGGAGACAAAAATCTTGTAACAGGTGGAAGACCTTTTGTAATCATTTCTAGAGATTAATTAGGTCGATCACTCTTTGGAGAGGACCTAGAGACGTAGTCATTTTTAACGGTGAACTTCATTATCAACTCTATTTGTAATTCTCTCTTCTCTCTTATTCTAGTTTTATCACCTTGATTTTAAGAATAATTTCAATAATGTACATTTAATTATGAGTTTTTATTAATTTTTTTAATTACTAAGCATTCAAATGCAATTAGTCTAGATCCTAAATCAGATCAAGTTTGGTATTAGTGCATTTGGTGACTATTATTGCAGATTTGTTGTGAATGCTAACAAGATCCAAGATTCAGAAGGGTGAAGGAAAGCTTGAGGAATATAATCCTGAGATTGGGAAATGAAGAAATTTTCCAAAAATGTTTGTGTCTGGAATGGAGGTACCCGAAGAACTCTGTGAGTAGGAGTTTCAAAGAGCCTTTTGGAAAATGAGAGCTATGTTGGAGATGCTTCTCAAAGAAAGGGAAGAACACATGAAACTTGAAGAAGATAATGCATTGAAGCAAGAAGATCATGGAGACCATAAAGGAAAGAAGAAGCAACCAAGAGGCGGTGATGAACCCCCAAAATCTCTTGTCTACTCCTTCTCCCCCTTCTTCTCCTTCTTCTTCTACAAATTCTCTTTCTGCCAATCCTTTTAAGGGTGTAAATAATCCTAAGATTAAATTTGATGTTAAATTTGAACTACCTAAGTATTGTGGTGAATTAGATGTTGAAAAACTAGATGACTGGATTCAGCAAGTAGAATTTTATTGAGAGTCCAAAGCCTCTTTGATGATGCTTCTAGGATCCAGTTAGCTACTCTTCGATTGGGAGGTACAACTCTTACCTGGTGGGAGAGTAGGACTAGAGCAAAAATTTCACAGCATGGTAGAGTCAGTTTAACCTAGAAAAAATTTGTTAGTTTTTTTACAAAGCAATTTTATCCCTTAGGTCACATGCAACAATTAATGACGAATTAGCAAGTGTTTAAACAAGGGAAAGGTCAAATTTTCCAAGAGTACACCCATGAATTTGCAAAGAAGAATATTGCATTAAATGTACCTTTGTACACCTAGGATACTTTGTTAAAGTATATAGGAGGTCTTCACTCATATCTCAGACATTGTATTTTGGTCTTGAACCCTAGTAATTTGGATGAAGTTTGTGTCCAAGCTACACATTTAGAATCAAGAGGAAAGGGTTCTTTTATTGATAAGTTTGATAATGATAACTCTGTAAAGAAATCATCTAAGGTTACAGAGACAGGAAAAGGAAAGAAGACAACTATAGTAAAGAAGGATGTCCAATTTTCTTGCTCTCATTGTGACAGGAAGGGTCATGATGAAGATCACTGTTGGAAGTTACATCCCGAATTGAAGCCTAAGTGGGCTCAGAAATAGAATAAAAAACAAAAATGTAAGGAGAAAGCCAAAAATGTTGTTATGGATCTTGGTTCTGATTCTGATGATGAAACTAAGATAACAACTATGGGTTTGAAAGGTAAAGCTCCTATTTCCAGTGTTTCCTTTGATAGTTGTGCTTCTACTTCTAAAGTTAATGATGTCTCTAAAGATAAGAAAAGGAACAAGCTATTTAATTTAAGGGTTGTTGCTAGGAACATTAAAATTGATGCACTCATAGATAGTGGTTCTCAAGTTAACTTAGTTTCTGAAGATGTTGTAAGAAACTTGGGATTGAAGACTACACTACATAAGAAACCTTATCCACTACGCTGGATTTGAGAGAATGGTAAATTGCAAGTAACAAGACAATGCACTTTGAGATTTACAATCACTAGTAAGTTTGTGGATGAAGTACAATTTGATGTGGTTCCACTGGATATCTGTGGGATAGTGCTGGGTAGCCCTTATTTATATGATCAAAAATCTATTTTCTATAGGGAAAAGAATCATTATCATTTGTTTAAAGATGGCATATAGTATATTGTACATTCTCACATGATTAAGGTCGATCATTCTTTTGCAAACATAGGGAAATTAAAGAGGGTAATTAATGCAAGTAAATATTTGAATCTTATGTCTATCAGTTCAAGTGGTTCTAGACATGAACTTGAAGTAGCTAATCAGTGTCAGAGGTTGTAGGATGCACCAACAATACAACATGAGGGAATGGTGGATGAAAGAATTGATAGTCCCTTGGGTAAAAATGTTTTTGTTGTGAAAGATCGATATGTTGATTTATTCTCTTTCATATCTGCATTATTGTTCAACTTGATGCTATTCAATGTTTGTTGGTTAGTGGCTACAACACTCGATGTAGATGCTTATGCAAGTTATAAAATAATGTTTATGTTCAACAATGTTGTTGCAGTCTTAATTATGGTTGTGAGCTAGGTATACAAATGTATAGATGATACAAGACAAGTGGGGAGGCCAAGTCCTCACTTGATGTTTGAATAGATGCCACTTTTGGAGGTCCAAAAGCTCTCCAGTGGGGAGGCTTGATCTAGAGGATTGTTTTCAAATTTTGAAGTTCCTCAGTTTTCTCCAGAAAACATCTTCATTAGAAAGTATTCAAAATTCTGACTCCAACACAACTCGAATAGGGTCAAACGGAGCTACGAAGTCCAAGATATGCTCGGTCAAACCTTGGTCAACGTTGGTACCAGGTCAGAGAAAAAAAGGGTAAAAAATTGACGTCATGAAATTTTTCCAAATTTGGCATCAATACGAAGAGCTCATTGCAAGCTTTTTGATGACATTCATTTCACATAAAATGGAGTTTGTTTGTAAAAGATATGAGTAGTCAAAGTTGGGTTGACTTCGCTAACATCAGCATGGTACAGTTAGCACACAGTCAGTGTTCTCAGCTAATCACCAGTTGACACATGTCACATCATCACTTTGTCATTAGCCACATCATCGCACAATCATCATCCACGTCAGTAGTCCAATCAGCGGCCACGTCGGCATCCCCGTTAGTAGACACATCAACAGCCATCAACAGACATTTCATCATCGTTAGTGAATGATTTTTTGGCATGTGGCACCCTCCTGTAGTGACACATGGCAACCTCATCTACCCTCCTTCGGAGGCAAGTTTGTTTGCATTACCAAAAATAGTGGCTGGGGGTTGAACCCCCAACCTCCACCAAATGAACCAACATCCCATCTATTGCGCCACACATAGTGGCTTTGCTAATTATGGACAAGTAGTTTCTTTTGTTATAAATTCATTTGGAAATAGTGGATTAAAATAGGCCAGCGGGAGTTGAACCCCACACCGATCGGGAGACAAAATGATTACACACCAATACACCATCGATGTCATTTGATATATATGTGTTGTGGGTTTTTAATAACCCGTATTAAGCCCAAAGTTCATAACTATTTAGCTAAATAGTTATTTAGTTAGATATTAAATTGAATATAAACAAAAACCCCTAACAATAAAAGCCCAAATGTAATATGTGACAGGGCATAAAAACTATTTAATTGTTTTATTAGGGGATTTGTTTTCATAAGGGAGATTATATGATTTTATGGTTTTACCCTCATATGACAAATGCAATTGTATTTATGGGGGAGTGTGTATGAGGGGAGCTAAGTGAATTTTTTTGTGAACTAATTTTTGTACCTAGGAGAATTATAAGAAGATTTCCAAGTGAGAATAAGGAATTTTTTATAGTGAATTTTATCCTTATGCATTTGAAGCTTAGTGAAGCTTGTTGCATTTGTTGAAGGATTTTCTTGGTAATTCATTATCATCTGAGGAGACAAAAATTTTGTAATAGGTGGAAGACCTTTTGTAATCATTTCTGGAGATTAATCAGATTAGTCACTCTTTGGAGAGGACCCAAAGATGTAGTCATTTTTAATGGTGAACTCCGTTATCAACTCTGTTTGAAATTCTCTCTTCTCTCTCATTCTGGTTTTATCACCTTGATTTTAAGCATAATTTCAATAATGTACATTTAATTATGATTTTTTATTAAGTGTTGTAATTACTAAGCATTCAAATGCAATTAGTCTAGATCTTAAATCAAATCAACTATAGTGGTGATATTGATTGTGAAATCAATTTTTCCTTTTAAAAACACTATTACAGACCTCTTTATAAATTATTGATGTGAACTACATTGGATAGGGAGTTGTGTAAGTTATCTTTAAGATATTAATTTGAATGTGTAAGGCTATTAGTAGGTCTAGGTTGTTTTGGTGTATCAGCTTAGGCTATTTTCAACATTAGGTTTATTTTATGCAAATCCTTACCCTTAACTCAGAATTTTAATTGTTAGGTGACATCAAGCGGGGAAGTCGACCCATAATTCGGAGGTCTACTTTCAAACAAGTTACCCACAACCTGAAAGCAATCCCGTGTTAGTCCAAATCTACTAAGTTCACTCAAGGCTTAGAAAATAGGGTGTAGATTTGGGGAGCTAATAGTTTTGGAAAGCCCAATGGGACAATTGAGCTACTTCTGAATTCATTTTATGAATTTTTTTACTATTGTTTGGTGTGTGCAACAGTAGTTTCAACCTTTTAGAGGCATTTTCTTTACATACTTGGCGACTTCGAGAAGTTTTACTGGTTTCAGTATGACCAAGTTTTGGTTAGTTTTAATTAACTTTGATTTTGTCTCATGTTTCAACTTCTAAATGAACAAATATGTCTACATTTCATGGAAATATGTCATATTACCCACCATTCCATGAAAACCATGCATGTATACCCTCTTACTAGCCATCTCACTCAGAGTAGCTTGCTGGCCTTATACCAAATGTCCCTATAACAACAAACTACCAGTAGTCCTATCATGTTTTCCACCCTCCCAATATCAACCCCACGAAGAGGTCTTTGATGCCAACTAACATGGTTATTCACATAATTAGCCTCAAGAGCACCCTTACCAGAATGTATTGGATCTGATCCAAAATATTGACCATGTGTTGTGGGCTTTGAGCCAAAAGCTTGAACACATGAAGATTAGTGATGCTAGTAAGGTGCTCTCACACATGTATTGGATGTTGGTTGGCATCAAGAAGCAGAAAAGGATTATCTCATAGTAGCAAGAGTTGACTGATGAATCCTTTGTTTATGATCAAGATCGAGTGAACAAAGGAAGGTAGTTTGAGGAAAGTCTGGAAGGAGAGATAGTTGCTAGAGAGGAGCAAATCAAGTCTTTGTTTGCTCAAGTGCAAAGTAGTCAAGCTTATTTTGATTATCAATGCTAAATAAGGTATGAAACTTCCATTCCTAGTTTCAGCTCAACTCTTCCTGTAATATTGAATAATCATGTCAATAAAGGAGTTCCCAAGTCCAATTTTCCAAGCTTCAAGCAATGTGAACCTCTTCAGCCTGCTAGATTTGAGTCCCCAAGTTTTAGAAATCTTGTTCAAATTTAGGAACCTGTTCTTAAGCAAGCTCAACCTGTAGAGAAGCCTAGAGAATTTACTTTCCCAAGTTTTAGGAGCTCTCCTTCTGTTCAAGAGCCCTTTATTAAACAAATGCATCCTTGTGAAGAACCCATTAGGGAGGCTCAACCAACCCCTTATGTTCTAGAGAAAACTAACGAAGAGATGCTTGTAGAGGAAGAAACAAATCTTTTAGCTTCCATTATGTTTGAACGGGAGCTTGGGAATGATAAATAAAATGTGATAATGGAGGCAAACAAGGCTATAGATGAAGAGCAGACCCTTGGACCACACAACTCACACAACATAGAGGAGACTAGGAGTGTGAACTTGGTGCATTTAGCCATGGAGAAATACAGACTACAACTGCAAAAGGTCGAACATGAGAAGATTTGTCAGGATGTGTTTTGTAATGTCTTAGCTAATGATCCTCTTGTTGTTGTCAAGGATAGTAAAAATGTTTCAACATGATAGCAGGTTGAGGAAGTGAAAAAGGTTGTTGCAAAGGACCAACCTTCAGTTTGGAGTGATAAATTGCCTACTTTTGTTGACAAGGATGAAGATTCAAAGGAGCAAGAAGACATCAAGAAGTATGGTGAGTTACAAGTTCAAAAATCAAGACAACAACATGAAGAGGCTAAAAAGGGTGATGTAGGTCACAATTCCATAGCTTCATTTGTTGATCTTCCATGCTTCATTGAACATGATCAAGAGAGCACAAATTTGGTTGTAAGCCAACAATAGGAGGTTGAAGAGGAGCAGTGTACAACTGGGTTTGATATTTTTAAGCATGTTATGCATGAGGAAGTTGATCTTTAGCTTTATGAAGAAGTGTACACTAATATAATTGAAAACTTTTGTTCAAAATTGGAGGACAAGGAATTAGATCTACTAGAGGAGTTTGGAGCTCATGCAAAAATTCAACAACAAGTTCACAAGTTTGAACAAAAAGCTTCTCATGAACTTGCTACACAATGTCTTATATGGTTTGATGAGCTTCCTTTCTGCTATATAGCAAAGCTTGAAGCTAATTTATCAACTGGGAGATTGTTTCAGGAGAATACTTCACTGTTTGAACACTTTCCTTCCTTCATTGAAGAAGAAAATCATGTTTTGGAGTACATCTCTTCAAGTGATAATGTGGTTTCTAAGGTTAAACTGGCTGATTTTAAGATCCTCCTAAGAGCTAAAAGCTTGGATAAGTTATTAGGTACCTTGGTGGAAAGTGATTGTTTGTTAACCATGGAGGAAGAGTCAACATGGTAGATCATTATGCAAGGTGAAGCCATGAAGAAGGACAACCATGAAAGACAGGAAGAAAAAGAGGTAGCCAACAATAGAAGTTCAAGCTTTTCCCTTTCAAGAGGCTGCCCCATTAGATATCTAGCCAGCTCGGAGGCCACTAAAGTACCAAAGATCATGCTTACACCCAATTTTGAGGATGCAATTGATGAAGAGGCTGATTTTGGAGTTGCAACTGAAGGTGATCCAATTTAGCTCACCTGTCTAATTCAGGACAACAATATGCATGATCATTTTCAAGATGCAAGTAAGTTCATTTGCATTTTTTATGAAACACTACGACAATCTATTGAATATTTGCATGTGTTTCATGTTCTTTTAGCAATTCATAATCATGTAATGCATCAGTTGCTGATTAAAAAGGGGTGTTATTTTATAAAACCTGTCAATGGTTTCATTTGACCATCTTCTTTGTTGGTTAGAGTAGGTTAGTGTAGTTTCATTTAAGATGCATCTCTAGTTTTCCCTAAGTTCTTTTCATCACAGTTAGATAGTTTCCATTCTACAGTGTTGGGTTTTTTCAATAAATTTCAAGAGTGTTTCTTGTTGGTTTTATGAGTTACAGCTATTTGCAATGTTGTTTTCAAGTGGTGTTGGCTTTCTGAGTGACCCCGTGCCTAATAGATAAGCCTAGGAAGCTAGTCTCATGTTTAGCAGGAAAACATATAGCAGATGTCGCCAAAAATGTTACCTAATTTTTAGCTTTTAGCTGAAATTAGGTAACCTAGTGTTTGTTCTTTTCATGTTGTTTAAACATTTAAATATAAACATAAAACTGCTAGTTTCAATATGCATGGAGTGATTGTCAAGTAAAGTAGATTACATTTTGTCATTTCAATGTTACATTACAACAAATGAGAAAGAGAACCATAGATATACAAATGTAATCTTTTATTGATAATCCTGAAATGTACATGTCCATCACAAGCCAAGGGACTAACTCTCTTATTCAATGAACATATGAAGCAATTCATACATGAATAAGTAAAGGAAAGAAATAATGTGCATATAAGAATGAAACCAGTCATTGACTGAGAATGACTGGTTATGGGTTGCTCGACTACTCTCTGCTACTACCCCAAGCCTACTTCTGTCCTCCCCAGCTCCATAGTGCTCGTCACCTTGCATCTAAAAAAGCATGATGTTAGAGCGAGGCTCTAAGCAATGAAAGATCCAATCCTTACATACACACCTACCTATGCATGTATAATATAATCCATAAGTGCATAAAATAACCATGCAAACCTTGCATATGTCTTGGAAAACAAAGAAGTCATCAAACACATCCAACATATGCATTTATTTTCTAACTGTTTGCTTAATGTGCAGATTTAGGGCAAGTTTGGTTACTATTCTGATTTGGATCAAATACAACATGTGGGGTAAATGTGGCTCCCACAAGGGTAGAGCTCAACATGCTTTGAAAGAAAAGGAAATTGAGCAACTTGATCAAAGATTTATCTGTTATCAATGCATTAAATCAATATGGAATCACACCAGTCGATCAACTTTCAGTATCAGATTCAAAAGATGCAACGTATTGTGCTGATATGTCCTTCAATCTTCTTAAGAAGATCCATGATCTATTTACAAAGGAAGTGACTTCATAGATGCATCAAGTTCAATTATGAATCTTCTAAACAATGAGGAAGCATTTCAAGTTGTTGTGAAGCCCCTCTCACCGTAACCCTATGGGGCAGTCACACATCACATAGGAAGGTGAGCTATTAGGTCACCCACATATGTGACATGCAGCTATCCAATAAAGTTAGAATGAGGAGACTATGTGTATTTATTACACATGACATAAGAAAGATCAATGGTTGAATCAAGGTCATGATACAAGTACAAGGACAACACCTTTTTAGGAACTTAGAAGGTTGACAAGCATGGGGAAGTATTCAAAATAGAGCATAATTGTTCTCATGGAAAAGAAACATGGCCATCTATTTTGCTGCCCTCATAAGTTAGATGAATGCAAGTTATATGTTGTCCTTTAGATTGAGAACATGATAAGCTTGAAAGCATTCCAAGCATGTCAAACTAGACAACAACAAAAAAAATATGAAGTTGCACAAGGCTAAATTCAAGGCCTTCTCAATCAAACATTAGAAAAACAAGTTGCCATATGACATTCAATGCAGGATGGTTTAAGAAAGGCACAAAAGGAAAAGACATTCAAGAAACATCAACTCTAGTTGACAAAAATATATGCCTATTATGAACATATCATTACAAGAAGTCATGATAGCAATGGAACCCTCATATGATGTGATCAAGATACAATTGCTATGCCACAACAAAAGGAACAATGGACCTCTACTCTCTATACTAGGCCATCAACTTATGTCAATGAGTGAGCAGGTTGCCAAATGGTTTCCTCTAGAAATAATTCCTCTAAGCATAGGCAAAAGGAAAGCCTTGAAATAAATGAAGCCTTATGGATAACCACATAATGAAAGGATCAACCTCACATGCCTTAATGAAATTACATGCTACTAGGAATTACGAAACTTGGAAGAAAGGTATTAAGCAATGACAAATGTAGAGAACTAATGAGCAATGACATACTGTGTGGCAAATAATGAAAACATTTTTAAGAAAAAAGTGTGCAATGTCATGACCGAGCAATGAAGGAGGACAATATTGTTTGCTACCAGTGAAGTGCTCAACATCTTTTGGATTGTAGACCCAAGTGTTCAACATCTTTTAAGTTGCAGCTAGATCATCATCTATGAAGAGAATGGAGGAAGGTATTCCTTGTTTGAGTTTTGTGGAGGTAATAGTTGTGGTTTCTATTTTGAATCTTGCAGATTGCACTATAAACATGGTTTCTAACTCTATCCCATCAATAATTGAAGGAAAGTCAGCCTTTGATCTAGATCAAAACTATCATTATTCATTTACAACTACTAGGGAACCAAAATGTACAGTACTGGAAGTGAGTAATTTAAGTTCATCAGGTATCTCAGATCAAGAGAGAAGGAAACAAAGAGAAGCAGAGGAAAATACAAAGGATTTTAGTGAGATATGCATGTGGTTTAATGGCATTGAATCATGTTTTTTTGTTTCTTCTTTGCAAATCAGTTTTTGATTCATAGGGCAATATTTTATTATGGAACAGTGGATAGATATAGCTCTTGTTCTAATTGACCACCTCTCAGGAAATCTTATTCAATTAAAGAGCTTAGCAATGAAGCTGAGTAGGGTGATATAACTTCCATAATCTAGTTGCTCCATTAAAGCTTTTGAAGCCTCTTCTAAATCATGTTCAAGAATCAAACATAAAAGGAAGAAGATGTTATAAAAAGTTTTGAATCACTGGATACAGTCTTGAGTAAAGCCAAGGAACTTGTAAAGAGATATGGTCCAACATGCAGCAATGTGAAGGCACTTATTAAAAAATTGGCGCAAGTCTCACAATGTTCCACTTCCCGAGCTCAAAAATATCTTTTTCCATACTCCATTACTAAGGTAACCATCTTAGTTTGTTCCAGAAAAAGATCATTCAGATGATAGCATATCTACAAAATTAAGTGCAGATGAAACTTTAGAATAGTGCATCATTTTCATAGGTCAAGCAAAATGAAGATACCATGTACCCAGGTATTTTAAACAATAGAAATATAAGGTAATTTGCATGCATTGTTTACAAACAAGTTGCAGATTCCTCAAAAATGCATGCTACAAGAAACCCAAACAAGGGTTTTTCTCAAGACAAGAAAATGAAGCAGAAAAACATGAATACAAGAAGAACAATTTTTCATAATGGAGGTTGAACCCACATTTGGTTCTTTTTTTTCTACATTTCAAGAAACTCATCTAGGTTGTTAGTATCTGTGAAATATAAGGAGGAAATCAAAAGAATACATGGGGGTTTTGAGAAATTAACATAAACACACTTTGTTCCTATTCGTGGCCATGACCAGTGATGCTTTTTTTATAAGAACAATAGAAAAAACAATGAGGTGTCATTGTTAACAAATGCAAAGAATAGAAAATTGAGCATTTATTGTTATCTCAGAAAAATGAGGAACTCGAATCTTTTTTTGTTCCTCAAAAACAACAATGGAGTGGTCGACTGAACTTACCCAGAGTTTTTCTCATACAATCTCTACAATTTGCAAGATTTTTATCACTGAAAAGCTTCATTAAGTTCTCATTAGTGGTTGTTAGCAAGTAAAACAACAAATAGCAGAATGAATGACACAATATGTTCAAGAAAAAAGTCCATCAAAATGCTACAAGTTGTGGCCTATAAGTCCAAAAATGGCCTCCAAGTTCACAAAAATGTAGATTTATGCCAAGTAAACACATTTACCTGTGATTTCATGCAGAAAATGTCAAAAGATAGACTAAAAACTAGTCAGCAATGCATTTTCCTATGTTTTTTCCAAACCCTCATGGCGGCAAAGCTTTGCTCTAGATTCTTCAATGACCAAATGATGATGTTTTCTTCATCATTTCAATGTTATGTCATTTAGGGTTGGGCCTCGTTTGAATTTTGATGGGATTTTTTATCCCTTGTTTAAAAAATAAAACACATGATAAATGTGATGGGGTCGAAACATGTGTTCTCCCTCAAACATTTTATGCCTTAAAAAACTTTCCCACTTTTTCAACTTTGCTAAGTCTCCATTTTACTTCATATAGGCATTTTATGCCTTAGGGATTTCTTCCCTTATTTTGACTTATGCTAAGTGTGCAATACAATGAAGTATGCCATGTGACCTTTGTGTGATGCCTTGTGTTTTCCCAACGTCATGCAACTTGGAATATGCTTTCCAAGGGACTTGCAGGTCAGCCATATTGGCTAAGTGCTATTGAAGACTATAATGCCTTTGCAAAATAATGTGTATAACATGTGTGAGTAAAATGTAGAATATGGTGAGTTGGTGGTCAATTCATTGGAAAATTTTGAGGGCTTTATGATATGATATTATATGTTGCAATTGTTTTCAATTTTTGAAATATCATATAAGTGATTTGAAAATCACTTTTAGTTGCTTTAAATGCAAATGTAATGCATTTTAATGGTGGGGCCCTTTGATTTGTACTTAATTGTAAATTGACTTGTTAAGTGATGTTTTATAAATCACTTAACAAGTTCATTATCTTTAATGCTTTTCTAAAGCCATGGGTTTTCAAAAACACACATATTACATGATGGGGAATGTGGTCAAATATTGTAAGAGGACCAATGATGGCTTGCAGAAGTGTGAGAAGTGTGAGATACTGTTTTGACTTATTTTGGTGAAAGGGAGGCTAGATGGAGGCATTTTTGTCACACTTTTGGGGTGACTATTGACTTGGCCTATGTTTTATTCATATGGAGGACATTTTAGAAGGTTCTAGAAGGTTCTTTTGGGGCCTTTTCTATTTTATCCAACCAGAATCTTCTAGAAACACTTGTGTGGGGGATTTTTGATGTTTTTGGCTTAAGTACGTTGATTTTGATCATTTTGGAGGAGTTCTTTCTTTTCCAACAGGAGGATAGCTTACTTTCTTGGAGTTATTTTCATGGAGTTTTATTGTAACTAAGACAGACGTATTATACAATAAGCACTTTGAATTATAGATTGGAGCATTTTTATCTTCTCTCTTCATGTTTTATGGTATGTCATTAATGGTTGATCAATTTGTTTTGTGAAAATTCATCTTTCGTTACAAACTTGTCCCATGTTTCATGCATCCATTTGACAAAAAATGTATGTTTACAGGTTATAAAATGTCTTGTTTAGTGGTGTTATTGATTGTGAAATCTATTTTTCCTTTTAAAAACACTATTATAGACCTCTTTATAAATTATTGATGTGAACTGCATTGGATAGGGAGTTGTGTGAGTTAGGTTTGAGATATTAATTTGAATGTGTAAGGCTATTAGCAAGTCTAGGATGCTTTGATGTATTAGCTTAGGTTCTTTTCAACATTAGGTTTATTTTATTCAAATCCTTACTCTTATCTCAGAATTTTAATAGTTAGGTCACATCAAATTGGGAAGCTAACCCATAATCTGGAGGTCTACTTTCAAACAAGTTACCCACAACCTAAAAGCAGTCCCATGTTAGTCCAAATCTGCTAAGTTCACTCAAGGCTTAGCAAACAGGGTGTGATTTTGGGAGCTAACTTACCATAGGAAGTAGTAGGTAGTTGAGTAGGAAGCAACATTTTTTTAAAAAAATTTAGGAAGCTAGCATTTCATCTAAAAACCCATGTATCATACTCACATCCTAGATAAATCACACAAAATTAAGTATGTGATCCTATGTTTACATGTAGATTGTGATTGTAATTTATAAACTTGGAAATTTGATGGAGAAATAGGATAAGTATGGGCTCAAGTGATCTTTGAAACATGCTAGGAGAGTAGACATTAAATCATGTTCAAAATGTAGTATAAAATTATGAAGGTACAATTTTTTTTTACATTATAGTTGCAAATAAAAATTCATATTATAGAGAATTTCTTAATGAAGGTTGTGAGAAGAGGAAAAACAATATGCCAATTGAAGTTCCAACTATCTCCACCTCAAAGGAATTATTTTTAGTATGAACTCTTCCTATTGTTACTATAACTAGGGACAAGAATGCCTCATTTATAGCATCAAATAGTTACAAATTATCTTAAAATTGTAAGTAACCCTTTATCATTCAAGTACTATATTGCACCAACATTCATAGATTTTCATTAAAAACAAGCAAGCAAAAAATTCTAGAGACTCCTATATGTTCAAAGCTTAGAACCATCAAGATATTACCTACATATGACCTAAAGTTAAATACCATGGAGTACACATATCCTATGCTTAAATTTAAAAAACCAAAGGATTAGATGCATCTTTCTAGCTATGAAGTAGGTGCCTTTATAGTGGATTTTATTGGAATAGAAAGGTGATAAAATAATATATGAAAAAGGAATAGTGATGTGGTATACACATTATTTCTAAAGACAAAGAGAGAGAAAAAAACAATTTGATGATTCAAATAGAAAATTTATAGGTAAACCTAACAAATGAGAAAGCAAGGAAGAAAATGGTAGATAACAAGAGTGGTGAATTGGAGAAAATAAAAAAATGCCTCTACATCTACAATCAATGTGAATGATAAAAAAAGAGGTGGAATTAAATGAATTAAAGAAAGAAAAAAATAACAAAAAAATATAATAATGAAATAACCAAGCCAAAAATTATAAATAACACTAAAAATTCCAATAACTTAGCAAAGAAAGTATATGATAACTTAATGGAAGATAAAGAAAAATAACAATTGTGAAAATAAATGGAAGAGGAAGAGAGAAAAAATAGTAAAAATTTATGACTAGAGTTAAGGAAAACATAAAACAAAATAAAGGGGTATGTGTAGGATCATCATGGAAAAATATGATGCCCCCTCAGTTTTCCTTTGTTTGGGCAGCTACTTGGATTGCATCTAGAATTTATGATGTTTTTTTCTATACTTTATGTTACTATTTGTTGGACACTTTGTTACTGTTGGATGTTATTCAAACATTCTGATACTTTGACGGTTAGATATTGTGACTGTTTGATGATACTATGATGTGTAGTTTGATGATATTGATGGTATTGTGATATCTGATGCTTCTTATTTATATCATGTTTAGTAGATTAGTTGATTGCTTAATTAAGTATCATGGATATGATGTTATGTATTGTTAGATGTATGAATTTTTATGTTTTGATACAAGTTGTTATGTGTTGGTGATGGGGAATAGTGTCACATCACTTGCTTGTGAGTGCCCTATGACTATGTGATTTCCTCGTCACAGTGTGACTGATTATTTCCTTTATGTACATGTTCAACCCTTTTGTGTTGTTGTAGGTTGCAGGTACAAGGCATCGACTCCACCTGATTATCAAGTTTGAGCATGCCAAAACCCAATGGAGTTGTTGTTTCAAAGGTAGCACTGGGTCCCCCACATTGAGCCATCGTCCTCATTGAGGATAAAGACCTATTGTCATAATCCATATGTAAGGTCAGTTTGAGTCATTTTGTGATGCAGTGATCATTTTACCTTCTATTTTATCTTACAGTCCGGTAATGTTTGAGAGTATGTTCATGGAGATATGTTTATGTGTGTGCTTGATTTGATTGTTTGTGATGTTTGAAAGCAATGATATTCAAAGACTTTGGTATAATTTAATAAAATATTGGTTAGGATTGAAGTATTAATTTCATTTAAACTATTAATAAATAATTTACTTATTTTTAATAAATTAATTTTTTAAAAGAAGAATTTAAATAAATGAGTTAATTCAATATGAGAAATTTAAAATAATAAATTAGTGGTTGTTTTGTGTAAATTGTATGATGAGGTCAAAATTGTAAAGAGGAAATAACATTAAGTAAAATGAGTAAGTGGAAGGAAATTTTAAAAGAAAGATAAATACATGAAAATTTTAAAATGTAAGGATCTCTCAGAAAAGAAGGTAACCTAAGTAGTGGAGGATTAATTATAAATGAAAGTGGAGTTTACTTGAGAGGAGCAATTGCATCATTTCTCTCAAAGGAAAAACTAATTCTTGTTTTCTATTTTCTGTGAATGTCATTCTGAGGATTTTGAAAAAACTTTCTTTTTTTTATAATTTTTTTCCTAAAATTGGTGAAGCTCTGAGGTTATTTTGGAGGCCTTAAGGGTTTTATAGAAGTTGTGGAATTTGGAGTTGCTTGAGTTGAAGAATGGAATCTTGAAAGAAGTTGGAAGCTGTCACTTGGGTTTTGTCCGACAATTATTACCAGCTCAATTGTACAAATATTCAAGGTTCCTTTATTTTTGTTTCCTTCTTGTTTCCATTCTATTCTAAAAATAATGTTGTTTGAATAGAAAATGGTATTTGTATTTCTTGAGTCCCAAGCCTCTACATTGTTGATTTTATAGATATTTAATAAATAAAAATTGTATTGATGTATTTTTCCTGAAAACCCAAAATGATACCGACTTAATACTACTCTTTGTATTGCTTTCAATCTGTATATAGTTATTGGCCTTCTTAGTCAATCATTAACAAATAAATGGGTATTATTCCTTGAAACGATACAAGTTTGTATACTGTAACCTTATCTTACAATCCAAAAACCTTTACACTAAAGTAGTTTAGCTAGCAATGAAGGTTGGCATTCTATTTTTATTCATATTTGAAAATGACAAACCATTTCTTCATGACGCAGCCTAAACATTTTTGGGAAAATAAGAAAATCCTTTAATATTATGGGTTCATTGAGTTCGCACCCTGTGATTCGCATTGTATTTATTATCTATTATCTCTCATGTAGTCGTGGTATTTTTCTACTCAGCTTTTATGGTCCCTATCTCGTAGAGTTTAATTTGTAGAAGGCAACACCTTATTGTAGGTGATTAAAAATAATATCCTTCATAGCTATACTTTCAGATTAAGAATTTTATCAGACTTAGCCATAGTCTCCCTCTCTCTCTATATGAAGTATACATTAGGAAATGATGACAAAACAATTCATGAAACTAAAGTTTTTGTTATGGTGTCACCCTACATTATTCTTTATTGTATTAGGCTCCTTTTTTGGTATCATAGATACTTCTATTATAGTAATTTCACAATGTCATGGAAGTCGCCACCCTATTACTTAGATACCATCTCCTTTGCATTGTAGGGCACTCCAAAATGGTTGAGCCCTTGTTTCTTCCCATTGTAGAGGGTGTTTTAATAAAATCTTCTTCCTATCAAGTTAGTTTATTTAATGGAACTATTAGTTTCTATGGTGCATGTGTATTCTCCACCTATGAAGTTTACTCAAGTTAAAAACTCAAACTAAGTCTTGGCACTGAGTCTTGTCACTGGTACATTTATAGGAACTTTATGACTTATGTTATTCCTCCAATCGGAGATCAACCCTTATCAGAGACGTTATGTACAACAATAATCTTGTTATTTGTAGATTACACAAGTTAGAAGTTAGATGGTTTATGCCATTAATGGTGAAATAAATTATTTTTAAACTCTCCTTTGAATCAACTAAATGTAGGGTGATCCCACAATATTGGTTTACAATTTTTGGCCAAACTGGACAGTGACCTGATTTTTTCTAACTAAATCTTCACTTTTAGGCACCTAGAGCAGCTAAACTGTGAGGAATTTGAAGATGATGCAAAATAGTGATTTGTGACATTTTGTCTGTAGCTTCTAAATATATTTTTTTCAAAAATTTTGGAATTAGTTTCCACTTCTTTTTCCACCTCCTTCGAAAACTATTTTTTTTCAATAGACACCATTTTTAAGGAGTGATGCTCACCGTATAACACATAACTTTTTTTTCCATGAAGGATAAAATTATAATTTTTTTGAATTCAGATTTGTAAGTACAATATCTAGTGCTTCCAATTGGTTTCATAGTGTTTTATTAAATTATTTTTTCTTAATCAATTTTTGAAGTCAAACCAATTACAATTTAGACATAGGTGGACTGTATAACACAACTTTTTTTGTATGTATCAAAATTTGATTTATTTTTTTGGATCAAGGACTTCAATATCTAGTGCAATCATATTTTTCAATATTTTTTTGATAATCTTCTATTTTTCTACATGTGCATAACAAAGAGCTTAATTTTCAGTGAAAAACCTACATTCACAAGAAATATGAAATAAATATAATAATTAAATTAAATTTATTTGAAATCATACTTTTTGAGAAGCTTATAATAAGGAATACATACTTAAAAAAAAAAAATTAAATGAAATCATTTGATCTCCCAAAAGGTAAAACAAAAGTGGTTTTCTATCAACATTTTGATAGGTGTAAAGGATACTTTGTTATAGGTATGGTTTAAAACTAGCGGGGTCTATCCAAGGGGGTTTGATCTAAGGTAGTTTGATAAAACCATATTCAATTGGAATGCTTTAAATGGAACTTTTTAAGGATTAAATTATTATATTTTCTAAAAATATGCGATTTCAACAAAAATCAGAATCTCCCATAAATTGTAAACTAGCTTTGTGGGATCACCATGTAACTATCATTGTATCTCCTTCATTCATTTCCAACAAAGCTTCTTGTCATCATAGTTTGAACTATGTTCTAGTGGATCACTTATTGATGCCTTTGTTATGCCAGGTTCATGTTGGTATTTTGTTGAACGCCTTCTTGTGCGCCTAAATCAACATGCAATAAAAAATAATGTAATCTATAGTTTCCTTCTCAATTTTATCGATGGTATGAGAACTTGATGGTACTTGGTCTGTGGTTTATATATATATATATGTAGACCCTTCTACAATAGGCTAGAAATTTTGCAATTTCCTTAAGTTTATAACAAAGCCAAGTTTATTAAATAAAAATTAGTAATTGTAAATTAAATATATATATATATGCTTGTATTATATATATCTGTATATAGATTATATATATATATAATTATGTATGAATATATAATTATGTATGTATATATATAGATATGTAAATATATTCCTACATGGTATAGTTGTGAATATTAAGAAAGTATAGTTGTAAATATTGAGAATATCAGGTTGTTACTTTAAAAAAATTAGTCCATGATAAATTAAATGGACCTTAGAGTGGAGTTTCTTTTCCTACATTAAGGAAGTGGTGTTGCCAACTATTTAACGTAAAGTTAAACATGGAGCTATATTTTTATATGTTGAAATACTTGTGTAATGAGATGTTGTGTATTAGTGTTTCTTATGGGAGTTCATTATGAGTTTATGATTGTGGGGTTTCTAGAGGCTTGTGGGGATTGTCTTTTGTCAGTATTCCTTATTGTCCTTGGTTGGTGATCTTGTTAACCTTGAGATGATTGCTAGTATTTAAGTGAATTCGAGATGCTTTAGCCTTGCACTATGTAAATACCTATATTTTGAACTTTTGAAACTTGAGAACAAGATGGAATGTGTCATTTTCTGTTATGTTTTCGAGGTTGAGTTGTGCAAGTGGCTTCATTTTCAGCTTCAGTGGTTTTCGGTGGTCAATAGGTGAGTGGATTCCAATCGGGGAAAACACATAAAGGGAAGCCTAGATAAACCATGTGGAAGTTTTGTTATCAAGTGAAAACATAAAATAAAATAGGGGGAGAAGGGTAGCTATAATATTAGGAAAGATAAGACAATACCTCGCTCAGGCTCAAGCAATTGTTTAGGCTTGAGGTGAGACAAGAAGGCCTGGAATGGCATAATCAACTACCTTGTCTCCATGAGAGGTAAGTTGATTCCAAATAGTTGGCATGAGGGTCTGGAGATCGGTAGAGGCTACCAGGATAACCTAGGATGGGGGCCAGGGCCTAGGAAGATCTACCTAGATAACCTATAACCAACTATGTGATGACACTTTCCCTATGACAACCATGTATTCCTTGACTTTTGTTTTACCTTGGATAGCATTGTGCCTCTAGAAATTTAGTCTCTATTATTTCTTATTGTTCTTTTTGTTCTTGTGAGTCATGTCAACATTGTGATGTCTTAGTCCTTAGTCTATTAGTGATGGTGGGGCCCTTTGTTATTGTTAGCTCTCAAAAATGTAGGCAAAGATACCTCAAGAGGCTACCAATCTCTTGATACGCTTTATGGTAACAAACAAGGTCAAGAGAACTCAACCTTCTACTCTTTCAGTGCTGCCAAACCTAGGCAGGTGTACCTTTCTAAATAAAGCAGACTTAACTTATGATTATTTCTCTGAAATGCTTTGTCCACAAGGGCAGATGAGAGTGAACAAATGAAATCAAACTTGATAGTAATAATAATCTTCTGATCTAAATCCTAAAGTGCTCAATTAACAGATATAAAGAAACTGAATGAATTCAAATGATGAAATTGCAGAGACTAGTGCCTTATTGGGTATTCGAAGTCAAATGAAATAGAAGTGGGAAACTTATTCTGGCAGAAAATCAAATTTGTTGGCATATGATCTATTTATAACTTGTATAAACATGCAAGATTATGACTACTAAGATCCACTTTAATAATCCAGAAGAATCTCCCTAATTACTATGATCAACCAAAAGGATTTAATCTCTCCTTGAAAGAATCAATAGATTAATCACACAGAAACAACAAATGTGCACTGATAAATTGAAAATAAGCTTGTTACTTCAATTTAAATAACCAGAAAAAATCAACTTGGAGATAGCTTAGCAATGCTTTTCAATAAACTCAACAGACAATTGACACTAGAAATAACTTGCCACACTAACTGACTTTCATTGAAATCGCTATTTGAAAACATGCACCATAGTCTCTGATAAGAGAATTATACTCTACTGTGTCCATCTCTAATCTATTGTCTCTATCTAAGATCTCATGATATCTCAATTACAATCGGGGTGCATATTTATACACCAGCATCAAGAAAATAAATCAAAATGGAAATCCATGTCAGCCACCGTAGAATTCGAGCTCCAATCGAGTCGGCCTGCAACGGTATTATGAAATTCTCATATGTCAGCCCATAGTGTTTGAATATAATCTCTGAGCCATTCGCTGAGACATTTTGTAAGTATGTCGAAGGAAAAAATAATGTCAATCACTATTTTTCCACGTTCCTTTGTTCCCTGTGTTACTCGCTTTCGCCGTGACCAACTGGAATCGGGGAGACGTCATAGAGATATATGATGTTTCATCGAGAGCCCCATTATGTCCTGTGTGTCACTATAACTTATTGCTCTCGGGGAGACATTATGGAGAATTCAATTGTTATGTCGAAAGCCCCGAGTCCATATCTGATCTCCAAGACAAAACAATCTCACACTGACAACCAAATCCCATTCACTTCACCGAGACATTTCAAAATCGGGGAGAGGTCCCAAAGAAACCACCAAGTCATGCCAAAAACCCCAGATTCACTTTGTGTGTCACTGTAACCAAAACACACTCTCACCAAAAGCTGAAAGAAACCCTTTATGCACCGTCAGAAAGACACACATATCGCTATGACCATATAACGATGCCACAACTCTTGCCAAAATATCCTTCAATGCATCAGTCGGGGAGACATACAGAATCGTTATGACGCTCCACCGAAAATCTTAACTTATGCCGATATACCAATCCTTCCACCGCCGGTCAATGAGACAATAGAATATCGTTAAGACACAATGCCAATACCACCCAATCTGACCAAAGGGAACCCACATACGCTGTTTGGTGAGACCCGACCCACTCGGGGAGACCTCATGCAGATGAAAGCACTCCTACCAAAAGACCATTCTCCAGTCGCCAAAACAATGCAAATGTCCTACCGATAACTGCCAGCATGAAAACTTTGATCGCTGTGACATAGGAAACGTCTTGTCGATAGGCAACACAAACATTTGCTAGCAGAAAATGCAACATGGGTCGGGGAGACCTTGACCATCTCACACCGATAGGAACCAGAATGCAAAAAATGCAAACCCGATGGATTAATGCAAAATGAAAGCAAAATGTCATGAAAACAAACCCATGTGCTTATGAAAAGGACTCCAATGGAAACTAAGGGGTGTGAAAACATGTGAAAACCTTTAGAAATTTATAGTCCCAATAGTGGCTCCATCTGGGGATGAATGATAGTAAGATCATTTCAAGGATCCAGAACTTTGGTGAGGAGACCAGACACAAAATGAGAAAAATGGAAATGGATAGGCAACAAGACAGAATGAATGCAAAATGAATGAAAAATGGAAATGAATGCAAAGCCCTAAACTACTTTGCATGGAAAATAATTTTAAAGAGGAGAAGCAAGAGTTGTCCATGCACTGGCAACCCTAAATCCTCTGTGTTTCAACTTCACTTGTCTTGAGTTGTTACGATCTGAAACTCAAACCAAGCTTTCCCCTATCAAATACCTAATTTTCTCTTTGAGTTCATCAGATTCTTCTTGAAGATACTCATGCAATATTTCCTATCATTGTTATTGCAAGTTCTTAGAGTGTCATCATGTTCGGTTTGGCCCAAAATCCCTACACCCTTCTGTAGTTCAAATTCTTCTCAACCATGGGACAAACCCCTATTATTTTCAACATACAAATTGCATGCAGATTCAATACAACATTTTATGTTTCCTCTCTCACTATTATGCATTATGAAACACTCTCCTAGTTTTATTGGAAATTGACCAACAAAGTGCTTCATTTGAGAACCAAAAAATTCTATCAAAACAACATTGTCCGAAACAAACAAATCTGAAACTTTTTGCACCTCTTCAATATTTCTATAACTCAAATCTTCAATATTAAGCATATATGAACCAATCAAATCTGGAACACTATCATTCTTGCCATGCAAACAAATGTCTTCTCCACATGAATTAGAAATTTCAAGATCACATACTTCTTAAACAGACACATGCACTTCGTTAACACCAAAGGTTTCACCATCAACTGGACACAAAGTTTCCAGATCACCCTTATGTATATATCTCTGATAATCAAGAGTTAACAAATCTAAAATTTTCTCACTACTGAGTAAACAAGTTTCCACATTTTTATTATTACAGTCATACTCATCACTTTTGTCATCATCAAAAAGAGGCCCAAGATCATCAGAGAATGAAAAATCAGAAACATTACCAGCATAGTCATTTGACACGTCCCTTTGTTTATCTAAAAATACCTTTTGCTCAACATCAAGTGGATCTAAAAAATACTTGAAATTATCTGATCCTCTTTTAACTCTTCATCATACAATGGGCTATCATCGTTTCCCATTGCCTCTTCATCCTGATCACTATAAGAGGTAAAAGAATCCCTTGATTGCATATCAAAATCCTTTGATGCATTCTCACAATCTAAAAACTCACTGAATTCCTCACAACATGCACTGCCTTTCTTGTCACAATCTATTATGCAAGAGAGATATCTTGTACCTTCATCTTCATTATGCAAGCAATCATAGGAATCATCTTGACTTGCACATGTTTCATCTTCTATTGGATGCGTTGTTTGATCAATTCCTCTATACTCATCAGAAATACAACTATTGGATTCAACATTGATAATTTTCTCATACCTTTTCTCCTCCATGGCATCGATGAATTTATCCACTACATCAAAGGCATGTTGTATTGACGATTCAAACCAATAAGCTGATTCAAGCTCCCATGCTCTTACAAATTTCTCAACAAACATGGCCCTTGTTGGCCTACAATGAGAAGGTATCTGCAAATAGATATATGTCATTCTATTGTACAGAGAACCCAAATCCTCTCCTTCATACATCCTTATGTCAAAAAATGCATCCAAAGGGGAAAATCTGCACTCTGATTTTGTGATGGAGTCCTGGCTTCGAGTATACTCATCTTCTTCTGCTTCAAGTTGTTGATCCTGGCATACATATTGCTGCAAATTCTGACTGAAATCTCTAAGTGGGCTAGAGTTGTGCTGCATTTGACATTGATCACATTGACATTGCACTTGACACTGATCACATTGACATTCTTGATAACTTGCCAATCTTTGTCTAGGAGGGACTGGATAAACACTTACTTTCTTTGATGGTTGTGGAGGATAAGTACTCTGCTGTGCATGATATATATCACCTCCATTGTAGAAATTTCCATTTGTAATATTAGGCACTCGAGGGGCCCAACACCTTCCCACATTTGTGTATTCATCTTCATTGTAGAATTCTCCTAATTGTAATGGTTGTTGGTCCAATTGCAACCTTTTCCTTTTCAATTCTTCTACTTCCTTTCTCTGAGACTCATACAGTGCTTTAACCTCTTCATAAGTTAAAGATTCATAATCAACTTGAGGAGTATCATGATCAATAGGTCTGCCCTGATTACCCTCCATTTTCAGATCATTGTGTGCCAACCTGCTGCTACCAGGAGGAGCTCCAATATGACGTCCCCTGAACTGAGATCTTCTTCCATTCATGATTAACAGCTACAAAATTTCTATCAGAGTCGCCACTCACTTTTCCAAAAAATGAGAAAATACTTTATGTTTCTTATTCCCAGCGGAGTCTGTATAAACTCTATGATTAAGGCTTTGATTCTAAATGTATTCCCCAGCAGAGTTTCCAATTTGTTAGCTCTCAAAAATGCAGGCAAAGATACCTCAAGAGGTTGCCAATCTCTTGATATGCTTTAGGGTAATAGACAAGGTCAAGAGAACTCAACCTTCTACTCTTTCGGTGTTGCCAAACCTAGGCGGGTGTACCTTTCTGAATAAAGCAAACTTGACTTATGATTATTCCTCTAAAATGCTTTGTCCACAAGGGAAGATGAGAGTGAACAAATGAAATCAAACTTGATAGTAATAATAATCTTCTGATCTAAATCCTAAAGTGCTCAATTAACATATGTAAAGAAACTGAATGAATTGAAATGATGAAATTGCAGAGACCAGTGCCTTATTGGGTATGTGGAGTCAAATGAAACAAAAGTGGGCAACTTATTCTGGCAGAAAATCAAATTTGCTGGCATATGATCTATTTATAACTTGTATAAACATGCAATATTATGACTACTAATCTCTACTTTAATAATCTAGAAGAATCTCCCTGATTATTGTGATCAACCAAAAGGATTTAATCTCTCCTTGAAAGAACAAGTAGATTATTCACATAGAAACAACAAATGTGCACTGATAAATTGAAAATAAGCTTGTTACTTCAATTTAAATAACCAGAAAGAATCAACTTGGAGATAGCTTAGCAATGCTTTTCAATAAACTCAATAGACAATTGACACCATAAATAACCTGCCACACTAACTGAATTTCATTGAAATTTCCATTTGAAAACATGCACCATAGTCTCTGATAAGAGAATTCTACTCTACTGTGTCCATCTCTAATCTACTGTCTCTATCTAAGATCTCATGATATCTCAATTACAATCGGGGTGCATATTTATACACCAGCATCAAGAAAATAAATCAAAATGGAAATACCTATCGGCCACCGTAGAATTCAGGCTCCAATCAAGTTGGCCTACAACGGTATTATGAAATTCTCATATGGCGGCCCATAGTGTTTGAATATAATCTCTGAGCCATTCGTTGAGACATTTTGTAAGTATGTCGAAGGCAAAAATAATGTCAATCGCTATTTCCCGCGTTCCTCTATTCCCTGTGTTACTCGCTTTCGCCGTGACCAACTGGAATCAGGGAGACACCATAGAGATAGATGATGTTTCATTGAGAGCCCCATTATGTCCTATGTGTCATTGTAACTTATTGCTCTCGGGGAGACATTATGGAGAATTCAATTGTTATGTCGAAAGCCCCGAGTCCATATCTAATCACTAAGAAAAAATAATCTCACACCGACAACCAAATCCCATTCACTTTCGCTGAGACATTTCAAAATCGGGGAGAGGTCCCAAAGAAACCACCAAGTCATGCCAAAAACCCCGGATTCACTTTGTGTGTCGCTGTACCCAAAACACACTTTCGCCAAAAGCTGAAAGAAACCCTTTATCCATCGTTGACAAGACACACATATTGCTATGACCATATAATGATGCCACAACTCTTGCCGAAATGACCTTTAATGCATTAGTCGAGGAGACATATGGAATCGTTATGACGCTCCATCGAAAATCTTAACTTATTTCGATATACCAATCCTTCCACCGTCAGTCGATGAGACAATAGAATATCGTTAAGACACAATGGCAATACCGCCCAGTCCGGCCGAAGGGAACCCACATACGCTATTCGGTGAGACCTCATACAAATGAAAACACTCCTGCCGAAAGACCATTCTGTAGTCGCCAAAACAATGCAAATGTCCCGCCGATAACTGCTAGCATGAAAAATTCGATCGCTGTGACACAGGAAATGTCTTACCGATAGGCAACACAGATGTTTGCTAGCAGAAAATGCAACATGGGTCAGGGAGACCTTGACCATCTCACACCGATAGGAAACAAAATGCAAAAAATGCAGACCCGATGGATTAATGCAAAATGAAAGTAGAATGTCATGAAAAAAAACCCATGTGCTTATGAAAAGGACTCCAATGGAAACTCAGGGGTGTGAAAACATGTGAAAAACTTCAGAAATTTATAGTCCCAATAGTTACCTCCTAGCACGGGGGGTGAACCTTTGGGTTCACTTGGTTGGGTGGAACATGTTACGTTCTCCATTGGGTTCCCTTCCTTGTACATGTTGTGATGACTAAATTTGATCCATTGACTTCTACAATGCATCTACTCTTGGGATTTATGATCTTTGTACTTGTATTTGTATTGTATCTCTATTAAGTATCATGTATCATGTTGTTGAGTACTGCTCACATGTATCGAAGATGTATTATTCTACAAAATGTAATTGTAAATTTGAAACTAATATATCTCAATTATGTGAATAATTATGTATTCAATGATATTGTACATGTTAATTGGAATGAATTTATTCAGTTATTCTTTTATGTTTAACTATGGATGTTTCTCATGGGTTACTTCATAATATGTTAAGTGTTGATGGAATACATAATTGATGTTAGATTTTGGTAAATATTAAGCTTATGGTTTAATTATTTCTTCTAATGTTGGGAACTATGTAATCTATTTGTGCACCTTAGAGGATGTAGGATGGTAATTCAGTTTATCTTCAGATTCAATTATGCAACATTTCATGTAAAAAAAATTGTCCATTTTCTGTTGCTTAGGTTTTTTCCTCTAGGATTCACAGTGAGGGCATTACACATGGTTTCAGAGCCAAGTTTAAACACTAGGTGCTATGGGTATATAAATTATCCCATTAGGTTGTCTTAGATGCATAGTTTGAAGTTTAAGTTTTTTCCTTGATGACCTCATCTAATACCCTAAATTTTTTTTGGTGGTGTCTATGTAGGATCATGACTAGGGGATAGGGTAGAGGTCAAGGGTGAAGCAGAGGTTGAGGTGTTGTACATGGGGGCAATCACCAAGATTCACCTTCATAGAGTTCTCATGAGTCAAATCATGAGGAAAATTAAAGTTCATAGAACAATTAGGGAGGTGTAGGACAAAATTTGGGTCAGCCAGGGTTGGAGAGCACATAGTTGTGCCAATTATTAGAGGAGGTTCTTGCTTGGCTTGGTCCAAGGTAGGAAGGTGAGAAATTAGTGATGAGACAGAGAGATCTCCCAAGAGGAGGGAGTTAGTTGTTGAGAAGGATGCCATTTTAGCTGGTCATATGAGGGACCTTCTTCGTGCACATCCTCTAACATTTGATGGGACATGTAGTGGATTAGAAGCAGAGACCTGTCTTATCGATCTGAATCAATTTTTTGCTATGCACCCATATGGTATTAATACCAAGGAAAAATGTGCCATTATGCATCTCCAAGGGTTTTCTTCCATGTGGTGGCATCTTGAGGAGTAGAAGCTCCATCTAGATATAGACTCAGTGTCATGGGAGATGTTCCTTGAGTGATTCAAAGCCTAATTCTTGTCTGACCATTAGTGGCAGCATCGAGGAGATGAGTTTCATAAACTGAGATAGATGGAAATGTCAGTGGAACAGTATGAGTGGAAATTCTATGAACTTAAGTAGTATGCTGGCATTGGAGATGATGGGAATGTTAGTAAAACACTTTATTAGGGGCTTAAATGCTTGCATCAGTGGTGGTGTTCGGGTGTTCAAGCCAAAAACCATGGAGGTAGTTGTGGAAAAAGCTTGAATTGTTGATGAGAATCTATCCATGGCTTTAGGTGGATAGATGGGGGTTCAGATTGGCAGTGCACCTCTGACAGGTTTCAGTTGTCATGGTGGTCGGACACAGTCAACAGGTCCATCTAGGAGTCAACATGCACCTTCTAAGGGTGGCCAGTAGCGGCAGCATCCCTCATAGTCAAAACATAAGAAATCTCAATCTCATTAGGATGATAGGTCTCAGTCCAGGAGAGACAGGAATAGGTCTTTGTATTGCTTTCAATTTGTATATAGTTATTGGCCTTCTTAGTCAATATTTAATAGATAAATGGGCATTCTTCCTTGAAATGATACGCGTTTGTATACCATAACCTTATCTTACTTGCAATCCAAAAACCTTTACACTAAAGTAGTTTAGCTAGAAATGAAGGTTGGCATTCTATTTTTATTCATATTTGAAAATAGCAAACTATTTCTTCATGCCATTGCCTAACCATTTTTGGGAAAATAAGAAAATCCTTTAATATTATATGGTCAGTGAGTTGATGCCCTATGATTCACATTGTATTTATTATCTATCATCTCCCATGTAGCCGTGGTCTTGTTCTTCTCATCTTTTATGGTCCTTGTCTCATAGATTTTAATTTATACAAGGCGACGCCCTGTTGTAGGTGATAACAAATAATATCCTCTATAGCTATACTTTTAAATTAATAATTTTATCAGACTTAGTTGTAGTCTCCCTCTCTCTCTGTATGAAGTATAATTAGGAAATGATGACCAAAGAATTCATGAAACTGAAGTTTTTGTCATGGTGTCACCCTACATTATTCTTTATTTGTATTAGGCTCTTTTTATGGTATCACAAATACTTCTATTGTAGTAACTTCACAATGTCATGGAAGTTGCTGCCCTATTACTTAGATACCGTCTCCTTTGCATTGTAGGGCACTCCAGAATGGTTGATCCCTTGTTCCTTCCTATTTTAATCTTAAACTAAGTCTTGTCGCTAGTAGATTTATAGGATTTGTATGAGTTTTGTTATTTCTCCAATCAAAGATCATCCTTTATTAGAGATGTTATGTACACAAATAATCTTGTTATCTGTATATTACACAAATTATAAGTTGGATGGTTTATGTCATTAATGGTGAACTAAATGATTTTGAAACTCTCCCTTGAGTCGACTAAATGTAACTATCACTGTATCTCCTTCATTCATTTCCAACGAAGCTTCTTGTCATCATAGTTTGAACTATGTTCTATTGGATCAATTATCGATGCATCTATTACGCCGTGTTCATGTTGGTATTTTGTTGAACTCCTCCTTGTGAGCCTAGATTAGCATGCAGGTATGTGCAGGATCATGATGGGCCAAAAAGTGGCAATATTATGGGTATGTGTAGGGTATGTGGCTGACGACCTTTTTTTTACACAAAATTGATGAAACAAAAAGGGTTTTTAAAGGAGATTCTCAACTTTCCACCAATATAAATTATGTTTTACTTTGAATTTAATAAATTATTATTATTCATTTTCTATTTGAATTACAACTAAAGTCCTAATCAATAGGCTGGTTGAAAAAAATCTATAGCTTTCAAACGGTATCACATTTTCTCAATTTGAAACATGCGTCACATTCTATGCTTTGCATACTATAGGATTAAAAAAAGAAAAAATAAATTTCATGAATTTTTGACCATGTTAAGGTGGTCAGACATATGATTTTTTATATTTTTTAAAAGTTGTAATAAAAAAATTATAATTAATTATTTACTTGGAAAAAAATTACAAAAAAATATGCATCAAATTTGGACATGAGTCCTCTGCCTATATCTAAAATATTATAAAAAAATATTATCATTTTATTGTGGTTAGGGTGGTCAAACAAACACCTACTTATTTTTCCCTAAAATTTAAGTACTACTGCATTGAAATTTCAAATTTTCACCAAATAAATGTTTTAAAAAAAAATAAACCTAGTGGTTTAGAAACTACATTCAATTTGCTACAAATTCTATTCTCACATATTTTTGAAATAATATAGATAACTTATTCAAATTTTTACGTCAAGTTGCCTAACTTTGGTTTTTCTGAAATTTTTGCCACTTAAGGGCTTGTTTTTTCCATAATGATCCTGCACATACCCATGCAATAAAAACTAATGTAGTATGTAGTTTCCTTCTCAATTTTTTCAACGGTGTGAGAACTTGATGGAACTTGGTTTGTGGTTTAGATGTGTATATAAATATATATATATATAGACCCTTCTACAATAGGCTGGAAATTTTGTAATTTCCTTACATTTATGACAAAGCCAAGTTTATTAAATAAAAATCAGTAATTATAGATTAAATATATATATATATATATATATATATGCTTGTATATATATATATATATATATATATATATATATATATATATATATATATATATATATATATATATATGTATGTATGTATATAGATTATATATATACATACTTTAGTTTGTATATATATATGTAAAGATATTTCTACATGGTATAGTTGTGAATATTAAGAAAGTATAGTTGTAAATATTAAGAATATTAGGTTGTTACTTTAAAAAATTTAGTCTATGATAAATTAAATGGACCTTGGAGTGGAGTTTCTTTTCCTAAATTAAAGAAGTGGTGTTGCCAACTATTTAACATAAATTTAAACATGGAGCTATGTTTTTATATGTTAAAATACTTGTGTAATGATATGTTGTGTATTATTGTTTCTTATGGGAGTTCATTATGAGTTTATGATTGTGGGTTTTTCCAAAGGCTTGCGGGAATTGTCTTTTGTTGCTATTCTTTATTATCCTTGGTTGGTGACCTTGTTAACCTTGAGACAATTGCAAGTATTTGAGTGAATTTGAGATGTTTAAGCCTTGCACTATGTAAATACCTATATGTTGAACTTTTGTAACTTGAGAACGAGATGGAATGTGTCGTCCTATGTTTTTTTTTCAAGTTTGAGTTGTGCAAGTGGCCTCATTTTCAACTTTAGTGGTTTTTAGTGGTCAGTAGGGGAGTGGCTTCCAATGGGTACCAATGCACAAAGGGGTGCCTAGACAACCCATGTGGAAGTTTTTTAATCAAGTGAAAACATAAAATAAACTAGGGGAGAAGGGTAGCTATAATATTAAGCAAGATAATACAATACCTCGCTCAGGCTCAAGCACTCGTTTAGGCTTGAGGTGAGATGGGAAGGCATGGAATGGAATAATCAACTACCTTGTCTCCATGAGAGGTAGGTTGATTTTGTATAGTTGCCATCAGGGGCCAAAGATCGATAGAGGCTACCAGGATAACCTAGGATGGGGGTCAGGGCCTAATAATATCTACCTGGATAACATATGACCAACTATGTGACAACACTTTCCCTACAACAACCATGCATTCCTTGACTTTTTTTTTACCTTGGATAGCATTGTGCCTCTAGACATTTAGTCTCTATGATTTGTTATTGTTCTACTTGCTCTTGTGAGTCATGTCAACATTGTGATGTCTTATTCCTTGGTCTATTAGTGATGGTGGGGCCCTTTGTTACCTCCTAGCATTGGGGTGAACCTTTGGGTTCATATGGTTGGGTGGAAAGTGTTATGTTCTCCATTAGGTTGCCTTCCTTGTACGTGTTGTGATGACTTCACTTGATCCATTGACTTTTGCACTGCATCTACTCTTGGGATTTATGATCCTTGTACTTATATTTGTAATGTATCTCTATTATGTATCATTTATCATGTTGTTGAGTACTCCTCATATGTATTGAGGATGTACTATTGTACAAAATGTAATTGTAAAGCTAAAACAAATGTATCTCATGTGAAGAATTATGTATTCAGTGATATTGTACATGTTAATTGGAATGAATGTATTCAGTTATTATTTTATGTTTAACTATGGATGTATCTCATGGGTTACTTGATAATATGTTAAGTGTTGATGGAATACATAATTGATGTTAGATTTTGGTATATATTAAGATTATGGTTTAATTAGTTCTTCTAATGTTGGGAACTGTGTAATGTAGTCATGCACCCTAGAGGATGTAGGATAGTAATTTAGTTTATGTTTAGTTTCAATCATGTAACATTTCCTTTAAGAAAAGAAAAAAAATTGTCCATTTTCTATTGCTTAGGTTTTCTCCTGTAGGGTTCTCGATGGGGGAATTAAAAAAAAAAAAAAAGGCCCTTTAGTGGCAAAAATTTAGAAAAATCGAGTTAGGAAGCGCGTAAAATTTTGAATAAGTTATCTATATTATTTCAAAAATATGTAAGAATAGAATCTATAGCAAATTGAATGTAGTTTCTAAACTACTAGGTTTATTTAAAAAAAATTGTTTGGTGAAAATTTAAAATTTCAATGTTGTAGTACTTAAATTTCAAGGAAAAAATAAGTAGGTGTTTGTTTGACCACCCTAACTACAATAAAATGATAATATTTTTTTATAAGATTTTAGATATATGTAGAGGACTCATGTCTCAATGTGATGCATATTTTTTTACAATTTTTTTCCAAGTAAATAATTAATTATGAATTTTTTATTACAATTTTTAAAAAATATAAAAACTCATCTGTCTGACCACCTTGACTTGGTAAAAAATTCATGAAACTCAATTTTTTTTTTTAATCCTATAGTATGTGAAGCATAGAATGTGACTCATGTTTGATTCAAAAAAATTGATACCGTTTGAAAGCTATAGATGTTTTTCAATCAACCTATCAATTAGGACTTTAGTTGTAATTCAAAAAGAAAATGAATAATAATTATTTATTAAATTCAAATTAAAGCATAATTTATATTGGTGGAAAGCTAAGAATCTCCTTTAAAAAAGATTTTTGTTTCATCAATTTTGGGTATAAAAAAATTCCTCAGCCACATACCCTACACATACCCATCATATCACCACTTTTTCGCCCATCATGATCCTACACATACACTATGCTTGACCTTTACCTAGTAATATACACACCCCTCACCTAGTAGTGGACTCAAAAATTGAATCAGGATGACCTTTCTTCCTTTTTTTACACAATTATCCATGAAACACCATCATCTAGATCCTCAATAGTGCGTAGGGAGCCACTTTCAGTAACATTAACTAAGTCCTTAGATCAAAGAGAAAGGGAAGAATACCCCTTATCTACCTTGAATTGAGCCACCACATGCAAGGAAGGAACAAAGGCAACATAAAGCTACATGTAATCCTTAGGTAGAACAAATGTTAAGGAACCACATGTTTAGTAGAAAATTGGACCCTCTTGAGATAAGAGATAATTTCATGCATAATTAGACCAACTTTTGAATCCTCTTATATCATTTATCCTTCAAAACAACATTTATAGTCCCCTAAAACCCATTATTTTTTATCTAGAGGCTTGTTTCACCTGAGAAATCACTCAAAACCCGACAAGCATCACTTAATTCTTTCATATCCTAAAAACCCACCTTCAAAAATCAGAATTCGGACCCATTCGCCACCTTGGGAGAATGAGTCCCCTCTAGTGGGACCCATTTTCCAAGGGTGGTGAATGAGTCCCTTTTGTGGGAAAATTCAATTTTGAGCAGAATTTAATTAATTCAACTTAAATTTCTAGTGAATTTTGGCCTCTTAGGTCTAAATAATGAGAAAATTAGGTGTTGTTGCTTATAAATACTCATTTTAAGTCATTTCACAAAATAAATTTCTTAAGTCAAGTCTTCTACAACAAGTTTCATTAGAAAAGTTAAAGTTTTAGGGCGGCAAACTAGGGTTTTTGTAAGTCTTGAAGCTCACTCTTTAGGTCAACATTCAACATTTGAAAGGTTGATGATGGGTTCCTATGATGAATTATGGAGAAATCTAGGTTGAGGAGATGCAACTAGCCATCAAATCACACCTAAAGACTTGGTTTCAAAGTGATTCCATCTTCCATTTTCACTCTATCTTTAGATTAAGGTTTGCATTTCATCTACATTTCATTTGCATGCCATTTTATCTCCATTTTTAATGTGTGGTAAGATTTCTAGGGTTGATATATTGCATCATTCAAATCACATTTGCATTTCTTATTCTTTCACAATAGAATATAGTTTTTGACATACTTCAAATTTTCCTTATCTTTAACACATCTATGGCTAGGGTTTTATGCAAATTTTTCTCCATTCAAGGTTTAATTACCCAACTAGGGGTTTGACCAAGGAAACCTCCCATTAGAAAAAAAAATTAAGCTATTTTGTAGGAAATTTTTGAGATCCTGACTCAAGTTTCCATCAAAAAGTGTTGTACAGGTGTCAAGGTGTAGAACAAAGATTTGAAATTACAAAAAATTGAAAGTGGACTGATTCACCATGCATGGCGAATGAGTCCCCCCAGGGAGAAATTTTGTGTTAGATGTAGATCTTGACACCCAGTTGATAGAGAACAACTTCTATGTAGAAAAACCCTAACTTGGGACTGATTCACCCAGGGTGGTGAATGAGTCCCAGTCGGCTCAAAATCAATTTCTATTAGATTTCTAGATTGCTCTCCATTCCTCTTCAGCCTCTCAGGTGCACACATTCTGAGATTCTACTTTCTGTTTATTTTAATCTACATTTCCTTTAATCAATTCAAGCTTTTTGCAAACATCACTATGTTCTCAAACACTACATAAATCTTAGGATTTGCATGCATAATCAGTCAAATAGATCATCCAATTGCACTTAGTTCATTCCATTTAGTCTAAATAACATCATACATTGCATAATTTGAGTGAACCTAGCTAGACTTTTGAGTGGGGTTTATCTCTCTCCTTTTAGGTGAAACATCCTAAGAGTGTAAGAGTAGCCTATAAGCCCTACCCAAAAATCTATGATTCACCACCAACGCAACCTAAAGTTAAAATCAATGAAGTTGTAACATCCAAGGAAGGAAACACAATATATGAAGAAATAGGGACCTCCATGGCCACAAATGGATCCACCAATAGTGTGACCAAAGGAAAACCGCCATCACTAGAAATTTTTTTTGAATAGAATTATAATGCCAAGTACTTGAGTGACCCATTGAGGATAATTGAAATCAAGGAGTTCAATAGTAAAAAATCATCTATAGTAAAAGGGAAGGACTTCATAATTAATTAGTTGGTTTTATAGCCTATCATCTACCATGAATAAAATACAACCAAGAAGAGCCTTAGAAACATCAATTTCAACCAAGATACAAGCATAAGTAGTGTGCCCAAGTTTTGAAAAAGTAGGTTATACTTCAAAAAAATCCCAACAAAATTGCTAATTGTTTCAAAATAGGAGATAGACTAGAAGTGAAGATAAATTTTTTAAATTCTAACCCAAATAGGAAGGATATTGATTAATTCCATAAGAGAGTTGAAGGAAGGGAACCAGTCCTATGTGAAAGGGGATGTTGAACACACAACCAAGACCCACCATCCAACAACACATTTGTATCCTCAATAGATTGAAATTTTGAAATTAAAAAATTATCTAGCATATAGGTAGAGCTTGATCTTTTCCTTCATAATGGTCTCCAAGAATCTAAGACAAATTATTCAAGTTAGGAAGAGAGATACAAAAATGACTAAATCTAAAAATTAGACTAGCATGAGCATAGAAATCAATATTATTTTAATCACATCTTATCTAAACACAAGAATAGGATAAGTTTGAGCACAAGAAAGGGGATTCATACTACATAGACATTTATGAGAAAACTAGGCTGCAAAATCCCCTTTATAGAGCTAGAAGGGATCCCCACCTTTTAAGCAACTGCAAAGGAGAGAGGAGGCCCCACAATATACTCCTTCAAATGATGTAGGCACAAAGAACCTATGTCACATCCTATATTGAGGCCCAAAGGATGACAAGAACCCATGCTAATAGTAGAAACAACCAAATATACCTACCAAGGAGGTCATGATAGAAATATTACAAGCCCCAAAGGCAAAGAGTGGTAGATAAAATGTGTTAGATTACAAAGGAAGGGTTTCCAAAGTGAGTGGGAATGCCATTTAATTATTTAATTATCTTATTTTTTGTTAATATCAAGATTAATATTTATTTATTTGAAATTTTATATAAATATGGTATCACTAAGTTTAGTGTAGAAAAAAGTAACCTTTTTCATACTTTATTTGGGAATAGTTAATACTAAAAGTAACTTAATTATGCCTTGATTTAGTGTTGTAATCTATTTTACACATTCACACTAAGTCTAGGGCCATTTTAACTAAAATGGACTTAATTATGCCTTATTTAGGGTGTTGTAAAAAATTTTCTTACACTTTCACACTAATTTAGGGCCTTACTAATTAATTGAGGTTAATTAGAGCTCAATTGTCCCCTTAAATTCAAATGCAAGCCTTCTTTATTGCTTTTTTTGAGGGATAAATCCAAAAATTCATTAATAATGTGGCATAATATTTAATTTGGCAAGGTTTGAGTCCTAGGATAGTGACCTAGGACCCTTTCACCACCTTGGGAAAATGGGTCCCCAGTATGTCCTAGGATCCCCTTTTTGGCATATTATTTCACCCCCCAAAACTTGGTCCTAAAAAAATGTGCTAGGACACATTCACCCAAAGTGGTGAATGGGTCATCCTTACTTAGGAAACCCCTTTTTGAACTTATTTGTGATAGGATTTTAATGATTTTGAATCCTAGATCTAATGTCAGCTTGTGTTATTTGAATTTTGGGGTTAAATCTTAAGTTGTGTATAAATATAAGGTTATTTTGCATAATTTTACACTAGAGAGAGAAGGTTTCAAGTAAGCTAATAAGTGAGAGAATTTTCATGAGATTAGGTATTCACATCGAAGAAGCAAGCAAGAGTGAAGTTTTGGAGTAGTATTACAAGTCTTCAATATCATTTTGTGTCCAAGATCAAGCATTGTTGAAGGATTGCTAATAGATGCCTATGGAGAATCATGAGGGATTCTAGGTGTTGGGAGATGCATAAGACATGCAACCAAGCCTAAGGACTTGTTTCCTAAGTGATTCCATCTTCTATTATCATCCTACTTGTAGCCTAAAGAAAGGTATATTCAAATTTGTGACTAATTGAGAGGATTTGGGATCTTCTATAGTAGGCCACTTGCATTGTTCATGTTTCATTTTAGGGTTCTATTCTAACACATTTTAATATCATTTCCTTTACATTCTTAGGGATATTTATCTTAGAAAAACTTAAGGTTAATATTGCACACACATTACATATTTCAAATTTTCATTCATCACAAGGTTTAATAACCAACATGGAGTTTGAGTGAGGCAAATCCCTATCCACCAACAAACTTCAAAATTTGTCTTGCATATTGTTAGCATATTTAAATTTGAAAGCAAGAGTTTCAAGTCATAGGGAAGGAGTGCATACCTAGAAGTTAAAGATCAAATTCAAATTTTTCTATAAGAGCCTAGTAGGACCCATTCACCCAAGATGGTGAATGAGTCCCTGTTAGGGTTTTAGAGACAACAAAATTTTACACTATACAAGCTTCATTTCTAGATTTAGAATTCCTTGGATAGGTACACCAAGACTCATTCACCCAAGATGGTGAATGAGTCCCTAATGGAGTGATAGAAACAACAAAATTTTATCAAGTGCACATCATCTTGTATTCCTTGCTTTTCCAAAAAAATTATTGTTTCCTGCTCTTTTGTGTTAGATTCATTCGTTGTATGTGATAGACTTAGAATTAGGGTTAATTTACTAGTTCAATTTCTTCTCCCCAAATTGTGATTTAACTCACGATCCCATCTTTGTATAAAGGAGAGATTGCAAGGTCCCTAAATCTTGACTTAACTCACCTTCTTAGATTGATAGTGACTTCAAGGTTCTAGATCTCATTTCTTGAGTGAAACCATAGTGAAAAAGAGGGTTAGACATCATAGCACCCCTTTTTCTTCATTTCATTTCGGTGAACCTAACCCCTTTTGAACATCTTAATTTCTAGTTTGGAGTACATTAAAACCCTAGATCATAGTTTGCATTAGATTTGAATTACTTGTATTGCATTTAGGGTTCCTTCCTTTTTCATTAGTGAACATTGCATTTTGGGGAAATTTGCATGTTTTCATTGCTTATATTCATTAAAAATAAGAAAATATGCCTTAGATCTGATTTAGTTTTGTATTTTTTTAACACACAAATCATCATTCAAACATTTAGATTCAAATTGCATACTAGATTTAGTCACCTTATTCATCATTTAACCTTAGTCAACATTGCATTTAGAGACCTAATATCCGGGAAATCTGTTACAAAATTAACTATTATAGATCTAAGACAACAAACACATAGGATTAACTTAGAAAAATAGAAATCAAATTCAAAAAACCCTAAACTAGGACCCATTCGCCCAAGGTGGTGAATGAGTCGCTATACACACTAATCAATAAAATTTCAAAGAGTTTTCTAGTATTTTTTTTGTATTTCCATTCTCCTTAATAGCCCTAAAATAGGACCCATTGTCTCAAGGTAGTGAATGATTCCCTATACACCTTGTGATAGAAATTTTTTTGATTTAATTTTAGTTTCTGGTAAACATTTTTGTTTCCATTTTGAGATATGATAAATAGTTGCCTATAACAGATTATCTTTACATTCAATTTCTTATTTATTTAGATGGATTTGGAAACATTGGGAAAATAATTTCCTGCATATTTCAGTTAAAGGTAGCATTAAAATTTTTCATTTTCAGCATTATTTCATAAATAAATAAGTTAGTTTATAATTTGCAATCATTAGAAAACAAACACAAAAGAAGCAAAACAACAAAAACATCAAACAAGCCTCTTAGGAAAAGCATAATTATTTGATTATGTCAAATCTCTTTTTCAAAGTTAACCTATCCCTCAAGCCTTTTAGTAGTGATGAATTTTACATGTTATATGAAGCCCTTGAGGAATTCATCTCGCAAGGTGCATCTGCTAAGGCTTTTTATGATAAACAAAAACACAAAGATGTTAACTCACAGCACAACTTATAATTTACCCTCCATTAAAACCTCAAGTTCAAAACAAACGTGTGCTTATCGTTGAACCACCTAAAAACAAGCCTTCACTTGATGATAATAATGATTCACAACAAATGAATTATAATATTGTTTCACATTCCTACAATACAAGGAACAATAGGAAACAACAAATGACTATTGTCTCATTACCTTTGCCTAACCCTATCTTGCCTGGCACTCCTTGTTTACCCACAAATAGTGGGGAGGAATATAATCTTGTTGAAAAACTTAAGAATAATCTTGCTAAGATATACCTATGGGATCTTATTCAAACCTTGCCTAATTACCATAGTATGCTTCAAATGGTCTTGCAACAAGTTATGATTCCTCTTAATACTAGTTCAAACAGTGTGGCAGCGCTAGTTTAAGGAATGAATGTGATAAACTTAGTTTTTTTTTTCACCAAAGAGGGTTACCTTCCTTATAAATTCAAAAGAAGCATGAAGCTTTCCTGATAGTAGTCCATGCTAATCGAATCGTGATAAAATGAACCCTTGTTGGAAATGGTTCAACCCTTAATGTGTGGAGTGTGAGCCTTTTGGAAAATATTGAAATGCATAGAAGCGACATTAAATCCAATTCCTTGTCTATCCATGGATTTGATAATATAGGAAAACAACCACTTGGATTCATCACATTACCTATTAAATTTTGGAAAGTAACATTATAAATTATGGTCCATGTTATGCATGGCAATATTTCTTACAATCTCCTCTTAAGAAGACCTTGGATTCATGAAATTAATGGAGTACCTTCTACCTTGCATTGTGTAATGAAGTATGCCTATAACAACAAAGTTTACATGCTAATTTAAGATAATCCTAAACCTAAAAGGTTTTTGATTTCTGAGAAAGAACGATGAGATCCTTTGAAAGCAATAAAATCAGCTACAAAAAATGAAGTTACGAAGGAAGAAGAAGACAAGGAAGATTGATGAAGTTACTAGAAGATGTTTGGGGTTACTTATATTTTACACCAACATTCATGGGAGAATACAAAATCATGGCAAAAGAAATTGAAAAGAAAAAACAACCAATGGTAATGTCAACATAGAATTCGAAAGAAAATTCACAAGCATCTACCTCATCTACTCTAGAAGAAGACACAAGATATTCAACAAATTTTGATGAGATATATTACCAACAACCACCAAACTTGAAAGAAATGGAAATACTTTATGGAAGAGTTTATGTTCTCATAAAACAACTTGGTTATAGTGGAAAAGGATGTGGAAGGAAAGAAAAGGGCATTTATATTCCTATAGAGCCTAATACAAAAGAAACAAAAAGTGGTTTGGGGTATTACCCTTCTAAAATATTGTAATCAATGAAAATACCCTCACTCAACATCAACAATGTCATATGTAATCCTAATAAACCAACTCTTGCCTTCAAGCATTCTAAGTTGATAGATACAACTTGTGATAGATCATTGGAATACTTTGAAGATGATGAAGCCTTGAAAGAAATGTTAGGAGTTTATGACAAGTCATTTTGTAGTACCCCTCTGTTTATGCTATGCTTTCTGTTGATACTTTTTCATACTGTTAGACTATGTTGTTTTGTTGGATACTTGGATCGCTGATTTTGAGCGATGATGGATTATTGTATGACATGATGATACTCTGTGTGATGTTTATTGTTTTCAGACTTGATGTGATTTAGTGTAGATGGTTATTTTCAGTTATTTATGGATATGCATATATTTAAGATGGACTAACAACATGTATTGAGTCAGTTTTCTGTGAGTGTATTGGTGTGGAGAACAGAATTGCATCACTCGCTTGCGAGTGCCCTGCGATATCTGTGATTTTCTCCGCACGGTGTGTTTGTTTTAATGCTTGAGATATATATACATGTATGTACATTATTTGCTTGGTTGCAGGATTTGTAGGTACATGACACCGACTCCACCTGTGTAATCAGGTCTGAGCGTGTCAAGACTCAACGGAATTGTTGAAAGGGAGATAGTAGTTAGGTTAATCCTAGTCCGGTCTTTAACCCTAGTCTTAGTACAATTTCAGTTTTTAGTTTTGAGTCGTAGGTTGTTATGTGTTTCTGTTGGTTAAACCGTTTTTGAAAAAGGTAAATTTGCTTATGTTTAATGTTGATTATTGTGTTTTATTTATTGTTATTAAAATTAATATTTAAATATAATTGAAATTTATTTACTTAATTATTTAATACATTAGTTAGTTTAATTAGTTAATTAGTTAATCTTTAAAAGGATTTAATTATTTAATTAAATAAATAAATTAATTAGATTAAATTATTAAGTGCATAGATTATATTATATTTAAATAAATTAAATTAGAATATGCATGTGAAATGAGTTTTAAATTTTAAATTTAATAAAATTAATTAAGTTGCATGTGTTTTGAAAGAATATTAATTTCAAATTTTAAAATTAAATAGATTATTTGAAATTGCATGCAAAATTATTGAATGGCAAAACTTGCCGAGAAGTGGAGAAGATATTTCTCAACAACTTCTCGACAAGTGTATGAGTGCCATAATGGCAAAGGTTGTTAAAAAAATTTCACGGAGGATTTTGAGGATCTGGGAAATTACACGGGGTTATTCTGTTGCCTCGGGGAAATTTTCTGGGCACTGGCAAAATTATTTCTTTCTGTGTTAAACATTTTGGAATTCTTAAGAATTGGTATTCCTCTCTGTTGGGGTTGTGATTTGTGTGGAAGATTTTCTTGGTGGGAGAATCTATTGAGTTAGTTAAAAAAAAAGTTGTTACTGGATTGGGTTTGTTGTACGGGAAAGGATTGGAGGCTACAGGCAATTTTCTCCTACAGGCAAACAGTAGTTCAGACAATTGGCAGACACAGGTATTTCTCTTGTGATTAAATTAAATTCTTTTAAAAATAAATCTGGGTGAATGTTTGAATGAGAAAGTTTTAAATTCTTTTAAAGAAATTTAGAGTTTAGATTAATGAGATTTGATTTCTTGTCTGTAAATAAATTAGAGCAAACCAGTAATCAATTTTTCATAGAAATCAACAGAAAAGTGGAAGAAATTTAGAAGAATTTTTGAATTAAAATCCTCAGTTTGTCTTTAAAGAAAATTCTTTCATTTCTGTTTTTTGAAATTGATACAAATACAGTGATATATTGTTATGAAAATATTATATGTATATACAATAAAAAAAAAACACAGCTACAGAAAATTATAGTTATTGGAAAATTTATATATACAGATATGTAATTTTTACATAGTAGAGAATAAATTAAATGAGAGAAAATTCTTTTGATTTAAATCGCCGTACGGATAAAATCCGCAGGCGTGAAGATATTTAATTCGCTGTATTCGGAATTTTCTTGTTTTTTTTATTTTAATATTTATAAATGTTATGTTTGTTGCCGAATAGGCAACAGGGGAGGGTTTTCCCTCCCAGCCGCCGCTCCTATGGAGAGGCGCGACTGCTGTGAGGGCGGCGCCCTCCACCAAAGTGTGGAGGTAGCGCTGCCTCACAGGCAGCGCGTCCTCTCACGGGCGTCGGCTGTGTGCGGGGTAGAAACCCCCGAAATTTGTTTAAAAATTTTCTTTCATTTAAAAAGAATAAAACGAAAATGGTAATTGGAATATGTGTAATGCGAATTTATTATAAGATTTGTAGTTTCGGTTTTCTTTATATATATTTGTAATATGTGTAATTCAAATATATAATTTGTTTTATAATATTTTAATATATATATATAAATATATATATATATATATTAAATTATATATATATATATATATTTAATATTTGTTATATAATAATAAATTTGATAGATTATGTTGCATGAGAATTTTTATGGTTAGTTATTTCTCGTTATAGTTAAAGTAAAAGAGAATATTTAATATATTCATTTGTTAGTAAAATTGGGAAAATCAATCTAGAACAAATGGTGCAATTGTTTTTATGAATTAGTGAATTTAATTTTAGTTATTAAAATTGATTGATTGGATTTAGCATATCCAAATGATAGATGACTTTTGCCTAAAATTGTTTTATTTCGTTTTGTTATTGGTCAAAATGGGGAAAGTCTCTGTTGATTAAGTCTTCCAGACACAAAGGGGTAAATGGGGATTTGTGATTGTTAAGACTAAATCTCTTGTATTTTCTAAGTATGTGTACATGATTTTGTTGGTGGTTGACACCTGGATTATGAGTTCTGTTTTGTTATTCATTATAACGTATATAGGCTTTTATACTGATTCTGGTTATTTGTACACTTGTAAACCTTAGACAGAGAACATAGTCTTTCCCGTGTTATGTTTAGGGGAGTGGCTAATTGTAAGGGCCGTCACACAAAGAGGTGACAGGGTAACTTACAATTAGTTAACTAATCCAGTGACAATTAAATGACATATTAGATAGTGATTAAAATTTGTAACAAGATATGTATGCCTCGCTTATGACTTATAAGCTTCTACAGTTATGAGTATAAGTCGAGAAGGCCTGGAATGGCAAATCGATGTCTCGTTTGCTTAAGGGACATTCGATTCCGCAACTGAATGCAATAGGGGCCGGGTTTCGTAAGAGGTTACCAGGGTAACCCATGGATTGGGGGCCGGAACCTAGGAAGGAACACCAGGGTAACCATTGCATCGTTGTGATGACACTCCACCTAAAATAACAGTTAAACCTTGTGTTTGTGTTTCGAATCAATTGTTAAATCTGGAAGCAATGTAACCAATAGTGTGTATGTACTAGTGTCTAGGGTTAGTAGATTTGGTCTAGGTAGCCTTATTACTATCTCCTAGCATGGGGGGTGGACCTACGGGTACCACATGGTTGGGTGGAACGTGCACCTTACTCCGTTGGGTCCCCAGTATGTTCGTTGCATTGAGCGCTTCATGGATGGAGAGCTCGCACATGGATTCCTTTATTCTCATCATTGTATTTTGTAAACATGTATTTGAAAACATCCCTCATTTGTATAAGAGGTGATCAATGTAATTGTAAAGTATTTGTTATTTGAACTATCTCATCTGATGGATGAGCAATGTAATATTTAATCAATGCAATGTATGGAAATGTTTTTGTACTTTAATAAATCTTGAATGGAAATTTAAATTATTATGCAATGTTTACTTTCTGTTATGATTTAAATTGGGAGCAATGCAAAGTACACAAGTCGCTTAAGGAAAACTCAAAGTAGTGTAACGTCGTTGTAACCTAAGAATGTATGCAACTATTTAACATATTAATAACACTTTAAAAAAAAAATATTACACTTTTATATCACTTTTGCAACATTCTTAGGTTATTTAGACGGGGCATTACACATTTACTCCTAAAAAGAAATGGGTTACATGTGATATGGTTATCACTAAACAAGTGGATGAAGATAAGGAAAGTAATGAAAGTGAAAAGGAAAAAAAAGAATGTAATCTTGAAACTACAAAACAAAATGCACTTCTTTGGGAGATACAATTAACATACCAATAGATACAAATAATGAGGAAAAATGAATTCAAATATGAAAGTGCCTTGATGAAGATGAACAAGAAGACCATGCAACTTTACTTCATGAGTTTCTTGAACTCTTCACTTGGACTTATTCAGACATGTTAGGAATTGATGCTAAGATAGTAGCACAAAACATAGTTCTTGTAGAAGATGCTAAACCGATATGACATGAAATATGAACGATGAATCCTAAGATACCATTATTGGTTAAGGCTAAAATTGAGAAACTCCTTGAAGCTAGTTTTATCCGACCTATTGATTATTCTCCTTGGATTTCGAACATTATTGCAGTTGTGAAACTTGATAATTGTACTATGATGCATACAAACTTTCATGATTTGAATAAAGCATCTTTAAAAGATGATTTTCCACTTCCTAATGTTGACATGATAGTAGATTCCACTACCAAACATGATTTTTTGTCATTTATGGATGGATTTTCTAGATACAATCAAATATTTATTAACCCTCAAGATTAATACAATACAACATGTATTACAACTTGAATGTTTTGTTGGGTGGTTATGCCTTTTGGATTAAAGAACACGGGCACAACATATCAAAGAGCTATGAAATTGGTATTTCATTATTACATACATAAGATTTTGGAAGATTATGTTGATGACATCCCAGTAAATTTTTTAATTCAACAAGACAATGTGAATATTCTTCGACAGATCTTTGAGCGAATGTAAAAATATAACATGAGATTAAACTCAAAAAAGTGTCTTTGGTGTATATAGTGGAATTTTTTTATTTTTTATAGTATCTCACAGAGGGATTGAGGTGGAAACAAATAAAATTTATGTTATCATTAACATGCCACCTCCTACAAACATTTCTCAATTATGCACTTTATAAAGAAGAATTCAAGCTATTCATCATTTTGTAGTGTCCTTAGTGGATCAAACATTACCCTTTACACAACTCCTTAAGAAAGAGGTCTAGTTTAATTGGAACAATTATTGTAAACATGCTTTCAAGATTTTGAAAGACTATCTCACTACTCCACCTATTTTATAACCCGCTATGAAAAAAAAACTATTTATCCTTTATACAACAGCATCAGCCCATGCTCTTGCAACATTTTTGGCTCAACAAGATGATAATGGTAAAGAACATCCTATTTATTACATTAGTTGAACTATGATTTATTATGAGACATGATATATGACAATAGAGAAAAAAAAATTGTCTCTCGTGTTTGCTACTAGTAAATTGAGACCTTATTTATTGAATGCTAAAATCCATGTGATGACAAAGTTTGATCCTTTAAAACACCTTTTTGCTAAAATGAATTTATCGGGACGCTTAGCTAAGTGGGTTATGTTGTTAACTGAGTTTGATCTTAAATTTTTCTCTCAAAAGGAAATTGAAAGAAGAGCCTTGATCGACCAATTAGTTGATGATCCCTCTTCCCTAGCATTACCTAATATAGACTCATTCCCTGATGAGAATATGTTGACTATTCAAAAAGACAAAGAAACATGGGAATTGTACTTTCATGGTTCTAAGTGTGGAACTAGCTCTGAGGTAGGGGTTATATTGATTCCTCCTTTAGGTAAGCTTATTCCCTTATCTTTCTATTTAAACTTCCTATGTAGAAATAATACTATAGAGTATGAAGCTTTAATAGTTGGTATATGTGCCACGTTAGCGTTAAATGTCAAACATGTTTCTATATTTGGTGATTCACTCTCAATTATTAAACAGATAAATGGTTCATTTCAAGAAAAAGATGATAATCTCATTCAATATAGAGACCTCATGATGACATTATTAGAAAAATTTGAATCATATACAATCGAAAACATATGATGAAAGGATAATTGGCATGCAGATTCAATGGATTGACATGTAGATGCAATGGAAAAAATTGCTTCCCTTATATCTATTGAATATCATGTCACTGATTTCACATTTACAGATCAAATGATCCCTACACCATTGATAGATGATAAAAAGGAAGTTTTATCATTTGATATTGACAACTCTAGTGAATGATATACAATGATATTAAACTATTTAAAAGATGGTACCTTTCCTAAGCCTACAACTAATAACACTTGATCTTGTCTTTGGAAACTTGCATCTAAACATCTTATATAGACAATCATTAAATGGCCTTTTACTTAGATGTCTTAAACAATCTGAAACCCTTATAGCACTCGAAGAAGCTCATGCAACAATATTATTGGTTTGTATAGGATTTATTTTATTATTTATTTTTAATTTTTTATTTTTGGTCTCGAAGGGTATCCCCGCGGCCCCCGCCCAGCGGCCCACCCTTACACTGGTTCAGGGAGGTGCGAGCGGGAGGCGAGACTAATCCCTACGATCACGGGATAACCAGCACCGCCCCCCTAGTGTCCGTGACGGGGTTCATACCGGGCTTGAGAGTCGATCCCAAGACCTCGGGGAGCAAACCCGAGACTTGAGACCAACTACTCTAACCCGTGGGGGCGGTTTGTATAGGATATTATTTGAGACACATGGAACAATATTTTTTTTGAGTACATGAAGTAATACCATAAATTTCAAGAACATAACAATTTGATTAATGCTCCTACCTCTGAACTTTGTTCCCAAGTTCCTATTTGGCCATTTTCAGTTTGGGGTTTGGATCTTACTGCAAATATATCACCACCTTCTTCTGATGGACACATGTTCATCATTACCGCAACTGAATACTTCATGAAATGGGTAGAAGCTATCCATATTCATTCCATGATAGCTATTGCAATATGTTGTTTCATATTGAAACATATTATTGCTCGCTTTGGTGTCCATTATGCATTAGTTTTAGATAATGGAACTTTGTTTAAGAACAATGAAGTGAAAGAATTCCTGGAAACATTCAATATTCAAAATCATTTTTCAACACCATATTATCCACAGTCAAATAGAGAAGCGAAATCAACTAACAAGACTATTGAACAAATTCTACAAAAAATAATAAGTAAACATAATAAATATTGGTGTACTCAACTAACTTATGCATTATGGGTTTACCATACAAGCATTAGAACATCTACTAGAAACACCCCCTATAACCCTATTTATGGTGTTGAAGCAATAATTTCACCCCTCATTAATTTAATAAAATAGACCTAGTGTTTTATGAAAATCAATGTAATGTCAATGCTCTACTAAATGAAAGAGGAAAATTCAGCCCTAATTGGTTAGGACCTTATGTTATCAAGGAAAACTATGGCTCTAGAGCCTACACATTAATATAAATGGATGGTACACCTCTAAAAGAACCTATAAATGACGTACATTTGCGTTAGCGTTACATATAATATTTTCTCTTTTGAATAGTTTGTTAGAGAAGTGCTATTAGATTTTAAGTGGATAGTTTCTATTTTTTCTCAAATTGCTTCTTTGACACACAATAACAATGTGTGTCTTAGAGTCTAGGGTAATTGTTCAAATGATGTGAATAATTACTTTAGTTGTACTATTAAAAAAAAAATTATGTTATTTTAATCCTTATATGAATTTAATGTTTTTTGGTCATCAGTGTATTTAAGTTAACATAGGATACTTAATCAAAATGTAGCATCTAACATAAACTACAACTGGTTTAATTAGATCACATATAACATTAAATCATGGAGAAATTTATTAGATATTCTTATCAAGGATATTTGATAAATCAAATTGACATTTAATTCTACACAAGATCATAGAAACACAAACATGAATGTTTATATATATATCATCATCAAAATTTTAAATACATATACATCACTAAATATAATTCTAATATGGTCAGTGACTTCTAGACCCCTAAGGAGTCGATGACCTTGGTGGCCATCATGATACAATAGTATGTGATCGTGGCATGCTCGAGTTTAGCTGTAGTCCCTCCAATAATCTAGATGCTCTAGCCTCCCATACGAGTGCCTCAATGTGCTCTCAATTTATCCACTCTTTTCTTGCCTATACCCTAGCAATCTCCTCCCATAGCCCCAAGATCTCTACTCCTAGGTCACTCTCTCTCTTGTTGTTAGTAGAACCTCAAGAGGCTAGGAATATTGAAAGCTCTACTCAAAGCTGGTCGGTATGACTCATGGCTCTCTCATTTGTGTGCCTAATCTCACTACAGACTCGAAGAGGTTTGCATGCTACCCCACAAAAGGTAGGGGTATGTACTCTGGGAGTGTATCATCCTTTGTGCATAGTGAAGGAACTATCTCAGTGATTACTCACTGAAAGAGATTGTGCCACTCTCACATGGATCCTGCAAGATAGATATCATAAGAATATTAGTAAACATTATAATCATACATAAAGCATATGTATAAAAGATACATGGATTCCTAGTCTGCTAGTCAGGTATCATTGTACAATGGTGGTTTCCATCTATGATGGAGGTGTGGGTTGCTTGCTACTACTGGCCTCCCCATGCCTGTGTATGTGAATATTTGACATGTCTGCAACATGCGATCTAGTGAATCTAGTAGGTGGTTTCTCTCCCTTATCAGGGGCAATTGGATCTTCCTCAACCTCATTGGTATCCACACTCATAGACTGAGTCTCCTCCTCATCCCCATCCTAATCATCCTCATTTGAATCTAGAAATATGTTAGGCATGGTATCATCCTCAATTGTATCCACGTCTACCTGCTCATCATCTTTTTCCTCTTTGTGACTTAGAAGAGGTGAGGCGCAACCCATAGGGTGTTGTAGATGGAAGATTCGAGTTGGTCAGGATACAATCCACCAATCTTCATAGGCATGAGATGTTCCTACATCATTAGCCTCAAATACTAGGGGCATATCAACATCCTCATCCTTTAAATCACTAATGTATACATCCTTGATAGTGAGACAACAACTATCCCTAGGCCTAGGAGCACTCTGTACTGATCACTAGTGCATTGGTCTAGTCTTTAGTGGTACTTGGATGTGTCCAAACTACCTTATAATACGATCATAGTAGAATGGTCTAACTATGTAATCATATCTACCTAGAAGAAATGGTCCACCTACAATCTCCATAGCTTATGCTTGTCATCTGCCCACTGGGGAATCCACTAATATGGTCACTAACTGATATCATCCTCATCCAATTGGTTGAATCTAATCCACCAATGTAGTAAATCCCCCTCCTACCATGGTCGTCTCAATGGATAGCTAAAGACCTGTGGATCACTCATGGCTGCTATATTGGTGGGAAACCTTGTTGGTCTCATACATGTGATACGCTTGAAGCACCAAACCTATAGAAGTGTACAATGTATGATGTTGTCAAGCTCCTAGTATACAAATTGACCTAGAGCATAATACAGCTGGGCGAGCATGTTGCATCCCCACACATAGACGATACTCTACTCTTCCATGCTCTTGACAGTATGTACAAGTCCACCATCTAAATGAGCTCCTTGACCATCTAGTACTAATGTGAATGGTATAGTCATGATCAAGATTCATCATAGAAGTGTTGTACATACATGCATAAGCCATTTAAGCTCAATGCACAAACCGATGCTCGAGTTATGAATAGGCCACTCTAGACAATATAGAATACCATCCATCATCTCTCTAAAATATCTATCACTGGCTAGACGTATAGGCTCACCTTACATGGGAATCCATAGGATGCAATGTACATCCTCTAGATTCATAGTCATCTCCCTGGTAGGAAGATTGAAGGTACATTAGTTTGTGTCATATCTCTTTGCTAGGGCTAGCAGCATAGCATCTAATGAGGTGGAAAAATTAGGGCTTATCAAGATGAAGATAAACCGCTAGAAATTCTCCACACACAATCACTAAAATTTATGTAATTATGAGGGCCAAAAGATATAAATAATAATAAAAAAATTGACCCTAACTATTATGGAACCTATGAGGGGAATTTTTAGAGCTCAAAGAGGTGTGTACCTTGCTGCAAGAAGCCTATTTTTAGGGAACAAAGGACTCATTCTCCTTTAGTGGTGAATAGGTCCATGTTAGGGTTTCTAAAATTGAGATCTGGGTTATTTTCCTTGATTTCTGCACTCTCAGATTCCTGGTTTTTAGCTCCCAAAAACCTGTACTTAATTTTGTAGCTTCAACTCTTTGTTCTTTCACTTTGAAGGTCAACTTTGCAACTTGACAATTTTTTTAATCTTGCTCTAAACTTCTTCTCCACTTGATCTTCAACCTACAAATATGTAAATACACACTCAAGGGAAGAAAAAATTGTTGATTGTAAGTGAATAGGGGTTTTCCTAAGTCAAATCCCTTGTAGGTAATTAAACCAAATGATGAAATAAGCAAATTGAAGGATGAAACATGAAATGATGCAATTTTGATACCTTGGATGTTGTCTTGTAATAAAAATTTGCAATATAACATGTAGTGGACATGAAGAATGTAGATATTGATCTTGAATAGATGTGAACAATGCTTGCAATAGATCCTCAATGCTAGATCAACTTTCTTAGCTCAAAAACATGCATGAATACACTAAACCCTTGAAATGATGAAATGATCTTGAATTGCTGCAATAAAAACTTGATAATTTTCCTTGAAATGCCTTTGAAAATTCCCTCAAAGTTCTCTATAATTCTCTCTTACAATTTCTAGAATGCTTCATAACATTTCTAGGTGAAACAATGTGAATTAACCCCATATTTATACTAAATCAAGAGATTAACCTTGAAATTCAAATAATTCAAGCTGACACCAGATCTGGAAACAAACATTATTAAATTCCCACCAGAATGAAATTCAAAAAGGGGGTCCTCATTAAGGGAGGATCCATTCGCCACCTAGGGTGAATGGGTCTTGGAAGTATTTTCCGGGACCTCACCTTTAGGGAATGAAAGATCACTAAAAACCCATTTGAAATATGCTAATAAATGGGGGTCCTATAGAGGGATGACCCATTCACTACCTAGGGTGAATGGGTCCTAGCACCAATTTATAGGACCTTGATTTTTCCCAATCAAATGTTATGTAATTTGAATTGTGGGTGTCCGGATAGATCTTTGGGAGGTGTCATAAATAAGGCTTAAATTTGAATTAACAGGGCTAATTAACTCTAATTAACCAAAATTAATTAAGAGGGCCCTAGATAAGTGTGAAAGTGTGTTACAACACTTGACAACACTTAAATAGGGTATGCATTAAGTTCATTTTGTTAAAATGGGGACCAAGATCAATGTGAATGTGTTACAACACATTACAACATTAAACCTAGGAAAAGTTAGGTTAATTCAATGACAATTATTCCCAAATCAAGTAAGGAAAAAGGATATTTTTTTGTTCTACATTTTATCCCCACTTTAGTGTGCGAATGACACCATGCTGAACTCACACTAAAGTAGACATTCAATACACTTAAGTATGTAGCAATAACAAAGATACATAATCATACCCTGTCAAAGACCAATAAAGAAAAACAAAAGGAACAAGAACAATCATTCCAATGTGATGTGGAATGGGGTTGTTTGTCCATAAAATATGTTGCTCACTCTAGTGTAGTGGAACCTCAATTTTTCCACTAGGTGAGTTGTCCCAGCAAAGTGGCAAATGAGAGAATCATATTAGCCTCTCATACCATACCAAAGTTATCCTCCTGACAACCTCGATAAGGGACCACAATGTAATTCTTTTGTAAATTCTTATGTAATGTCATGTATGTAAAATTTTGTTAAAGGGGATTTTACTTTGTTCATGTAAAGGTCTTCTTCTTAGGGAGCATTGTGCTTAAAGTCTCCAAGAGAGGATAAGTCAAGGATGTCAAATCATCACTCATGGGATGCCTCATTCACATCATGCCATGATGGTAGATTGTACACTCTTGGAGGACATGAAAACTAATGACACCACTAAGAAGAGAACACGTCACAAGAAAAAAGGAAAAAATCACACAATGAAACTTTGTTGAAAGATTTCATTGATGTATGCCCCCACTTTAAAGTGGTTGCTACACCATTATTGTGAGAAATTGCTTTAAAGTAGCCAATTTTTTTACCTAAGACATGAGAGCTTTCCTCGGAAAACCCTATTCCAAGTCATATGTTTCCAAAACAAGTTGTGTCATGAAATAGGAGAGAAGGATTGCCCCCACAAATACATAATGTATCTATGGACTTGGGGTTAGAATGTCTTTGCTACAATATTTTCATAGATCATGGAACTATCATCATTCCCTAAATACTCATAGAACTAGAAGAATGACACAAAGAGAGCAAAGACAAAGAAAAATCCTTTCAAGTCAACATGGAAGATACCTAAATGTCTTGATGCCTTGCATCATCCCCAAGAGGAAAACACAAGACAAATGAAAAAGATAAAAAAAACTTTTGGGTCAACATGGAAGAGACATGAATGTCTCGACACCTTGTGTCATCAACAAAAGGAAAATACAAGACAAATGAAATGATTGTGACATATAGAAGAATGAAAGATACACATAGAGGAATGCACAAAAAGAGAGAGGTACATAAAATGAAATAACATGGGGTATCACATCATTCACATGCAATCACATAAAGAAAACATGAAAATCGAAAATACTAGTAATGCACATGTGAGTCAACCTAAAGTAGGTCGTTTGCATCCCAATATCAGTCGGTGTATAAGGAAGCCATACAACTTGCCAAAGGGATAAGAGCAAGTTCCAAGCTAGGGGAAGCATCAGGTTCAACACTCTTTTTAGGAGATTTTTCATTTAAGCTCATAGAAGAAGAAAACAATAAATTAAACTCATTATTCACTTGTTCATTATTTTTTGCTACAGCCAATGTGATCATCTAGATTTGTCACAATATGAGGTCGAATGATAATGTGCATGGAATGTTCGTGTTTATGCTGCGGTGAGGGCATAGAATCATCATGCTATGCTTTAGGTAAGTTTGGATTTTGATTATTTATGTTGTTTTTGTCTTCTTGAGTTGTTAATCTACAAGAAATATCACGTCACCTATGCCTATGCTCTCTAGCACTTTGGTTCCTTTTCAATCTATTATCAATTTGTGTTTGTGTAAGAGTAGGTTTTTCAATCATAGGTTCCTTCTCTTCCTTGGGAGGAATAGAAGAAACAATAGTAGGTTGTTAAAATTATTTCTCTTTGGCTTTGTAAACTTGTTTAACTCTAGGAGGGACAATGAGATTGTTTGTGCTATCTCGTGGTCTCTTGTAAGAAATTGTGGGAGGCTTTTCTATAGGTTATTCGTGTATGTTCATAAGGGTTTTTGGGTCGATCATTGCTTTGTCAAGGATAGGTGTTTCATTTATAGGTTGAGGCATGTTTCAAAGGGATAATTCTACTATTTTCTTTTCCTTTAACTTTTGATATGATTTGAAAAATAAATCCTCATGAGGCTTGATAGGTTCCATAGGATCGGGCCAAAAGAAATTTAGTGAAAAATTACCTCGGGCTGGCATAGGATTAAATCCACTATGATGCATAGTAAATATATCATTTCCAAATGGAAAATTTAGACATTTATGCACAACCAGAGGGATTAAATTCATGGAGCGAAGCCATGGATAGCGTAGATTCACATGAAATTGGTCTGATTGCAAAATGATGGAAAATGAGATAGTTAATGTTTTTGGTCACACTTTTAAAGGGAGATCTATCTAGCCTATTATAGGGAAAGAAAACCCATTATTCATCTTGATCCATGTTTTCGACTTGTCATATGTATCTTGATATAGTTCATGCACATATAAAAAAAATTTCAGTGATCACATTCTCTCCACAGAAGGGATCAATTAATATCCCATTAGTGGGTTTATCTTTGATTCAACCAACTATGTAAAAAGGACCATTAGGTGCATGTTTGAATATGTCATTTTATGAGAAAGCAATGCCAAGAGGATTTTTAATTGATCCCTTACGAGGTTTAGCTTCGATAAATACTACCACTTCCTTTATGTGACATTTAATAGTATCCATAAGACTAGTTTCCATAGGATTTTATTCTATGTTATCATCATCTGTGTCAACATTCATCACATTATTCTTAGGGGTATGTGCAGGATTTTGGTGGGCCAAAAAGTGGCAATATGATGGGTATGTGGCTGATGAATTTTTTCTTACCCAAAATTTATGAAACGAAAAGGGTTTTTAAAGGAGATTCTCAGCTTTCCACCAATATAAATTATGCTTTACTTTGAATTTAATAAGTAATTATTATTCATTTTCTATTCAAATTGTGACTAAATTCCCAATTAATAGACTGATTGAAAAACATCTATAGCTTTCAAATGGTATCACATTATTTGAATCCAAAACATGCGTCACATTCTATGCTTCACATAATATAGGATTAAAAAAAGGAAAAATTGAATTTCATGAAGTTTTGACCAATTTAAGATGGTCAGACATATGAGTTTTTTTATATTTTTTAAAAGTTGTAATAAAAAAATCATAATTAATTATTTACTTGGAAAAGAAAAAAATATGCATCACATTGGGACATGAGTCCTCTACTTATATCTAAAATATTAAAAAAAATATTATCATTTTATTGTGGTTAGGGTGGTCAGACAAACACCTACTTATTTTTTCCCTGAAATTTAAGTACTACTGCATTGAAATTTCAATTTTTCACCAAATAGATTCCTTTTTTTTTAAACAAACCTAGTAGTTTAGAAACTAAATTCAATTTTCTACAGATTCTATTCTTACATATTTTTGAAATAATAAAGATAACTTATTCAAATTTTTAAGTCAAGTTCCCTAATTCTGATTTTTCTGATTTTTTTGCCACTTAAGGGCCTATTTTTTCCATGATCCTACACATACCCTTAGTTTCACTAACTTTAACAAATAAAACAATGTGTTTAGGCATAGGATTTGCAAATATTTGAAAATTTTGATTTGGAGGGGCTATATACTTATTACCTTGATCATTCACACCTCCAATTTGAAGTTGATTACTATCAATAAGGTCTTGCACAAGATGTTTAAGACACTAACAATATTCTATACCATGCCCATTTTGTTGATGGTAATGAAAATAAGCATTTTTTCAAAATCCTTTAGGTAATGGTATATTAGGATCACATTCTCTAATAGGAGGTAATGTAGGGATGTTCTTGTCAATGAGTTGCAACATGATATTATGAAGGGTATTGGGTAAAGGAGTGAACTCCCTATTCCTCTCCTTGAAAGGAGTTGTATTTTTTATAGCACCCATTTGATTATTAGTTTTTTGACTCATTTGAGGGGAATTCAGTCATAAAAAGCCCTTCACTAGAGGAATTCCTAGGTTCCTATTCCTTGTTTCCTTCTTTTCACCATAAGAGATGATTCCCATATCACTTGCATAAACAAGTGTACTTTGAAGAATTTGTCTTGAGTATTGATAAGTAGGAACCTCTATCTAACATATCCAGAAGATCTTAGTTCTCTCCTTAAATGAGATACTATTGAAGTCTCTATGGATCCTAAATCCTTGGAAAAAGTAATCAAGATTGGAAAGTGTCTTTCTTCGGAAGAAGCGAATGAACATTCTGATCTCTTGCATTCTCATCCTCGTATCTTCACTTCAACATATGAGGATATGCCTGGTATTGATGAGTCTATAGTGGTTCACAATATCATTCTATTTCATGATGCTGAGTCGGTTAAGCAAAAAATATGAAAGATTATTCCTAGGGTCATGTTGATTGTCAAGATTGAGAAAGAGAAGTTGTTGAAAGTAGGATTTATTCATTCGATCGACTACTCCCCTTGGATTTTGAATATATTCATTAGTAAGCTTGATGGCCGTATCTGTATATGTATTGAATTTCGAGATCTTAATAAGGCTTCTCTTAAGGATGATTTTTTGTTGCCCAATATAGATATGATTATGGATTTGACTGCAAGCCATGCATTGTTATCTTTTATGGATGGCTTCTTAGGTTACAATCAGATCTATATTAATCTAGATGATCAATACAAGATAACCTTCACTACCCCTTGGGGTACTTTTTATTATGTGGTCATTCCCTTTGAGTTAAAAAATTTGGGAAAAACTTACCAATGAGCGATGAACCTGATATTTCATGATTTTATCCATAATATTTTAGAAGACTATGTTGATGACATGTTGGTGAAATCAATAACCTGTGGAGATCATGTGAAGAACCTTTTTCTTATGTTTGAAAGGATTCAACTCTATAAGATGAGACTCAACCCCCATAAGTTTATCTTCGGTGTGGATACCAGAAAGCCTTTGGGGTTCATAGTTTCTCACTATGGAATTGAGGTTGACATAAATAAAATTGATGCCATCGTTAACATGCCTCCACCAAGGAATATTACTGAGTTGTAAAGTTTACAAGGGAAGATCTAGGCGATTCATAGATTTATATCTCAATTGGGTGATTTTACCCTTCCTTTCACTCATTTATTGAAAAAGGATGTTCACTTCATATGGGATGAGGAGTGCTAGAAAACCTTTGAGTCAATCAAGTCTTATTTGGCCAATCCTCTCATATTGATGTTGGCTATGCAAGATAGACCCTTTTTGCTTTACCTTGCTACATCACCAAATGCCTTGGCAGTTTTGTTGGCTCAATATGATGACACGAGGAAAGAGAGAGCAGTCTACTACATCATCCACATCGTAGTCGATTATGAAACTCATTATTCCTCCATGGAGAATCAATGCCTCACTCTTGTCTTTGCTATGCAAAAGCTGAGACACTACCTTCTCCATGTTGAAACACATGTCATAGTAAAAATGAATCTCTTAAAGCATTTTTTCTCTAGCACTGACCTTGCTGGGAGATTAGCGAAATGGGTCATGTTTCTTTCTCAGTTTGATATAAAGTTTGTTACTCAAAAATCAGTAAAGAGACAAGCAGTTTCCAATCAATTGGAAAATGCTCCCTCATCTTGTTCCTTCCTAGGGTTGGATTTATTCCCTAATGAGAATATTTTCACAATTAATTATGACCTTAAATGGAAAATCTACTTCAATGGATCGAGGTGTTAGACTGGTTCTAGAGTGGGTGTGGTCTTAATATCCCCTAAAGGTAAACTAGTCCCTCTATCCTTTCAATTAGATTTTCCTTGCACCAATAACATCACTGAGTATGAAGTTCTTATTGCTAGCCTTTGTTCCATGAATGCACTAAGAATCAAACATCTCTATATACTAGGTGATTATGAGCTCATTGTGAACTAGATTACAAGAGCCTATCAAGCTAAACAAAGTAAGTTGTCTCAGTACTGAGACCTTGCTTTTCCCCTACTTAATCATTTCTCTTCTTTCACAATAGATAGTGTCCCTAGGAGGGAAAATAGACATGTTGATGCAATGGCAAGCATTGTTTCCTTGGTACCTTCAGAAGAGGATATGAAAGAATACCACTTTGTGGTTCAAGTCCTATGAACCCTTATGATTTTTGATCAACCTGAATCTGAGTCTTTTTTTTTTCTCATGTAGACTTGGGAGAATGGTTTTCTAGTACCTATAATTATTTAAAGACTAGAAACTTTCCCAATGATGTGACAAAAAATGATTGCACTCATATACGAAATCTTTCAACACATTATGTCATTTTATCTGATGTTCTTTATCGAAAATACGATAATGGCTTCCTTATTAGGTGTCTCACTAAAGTGGAAATACCCCTTGCCCTTAAGGAAGCCCATTCAGGCTCTGGGAGTGGACACTTTGGTGGTAGATCCCTGGCAACAAGATTGATACACATGGGGTACTATTGGAAAACAATGGAACAAGATTCCTTTGATTTAGTTAAAAAGTGCCTTCAATGTCAACAACACAGCCATCTTATTCATGCACCTACTCAAGAGTTACAAAATCAAACTTCTCCTTGGTCATTCACAAAATGAGGGTTGGATATCATTGGAAAAATATCACCTCCTTCTTCCTAGGGACATATCTTTATTATTACCACTACAGATTACTTCACGAAATGGGTCAAAGCTATTCTACACTGATCCACAAACACTGAAGCCATATGTATCTTTCTCATGAACAACATTATTTCTCATTTTGGATTGCTACCTACACTTGTTTCTGACAATGGTACACCATTCAAGAACAAGGAAGTAAAACAGTTCTTAGAGAAATTCTATATCCAACTCAAATTTTCCATGTCATACTACCCACAATCCAATGGTCAAGCAGAAGCATCTAACAAAACTCTTGAGCTTATTCTTCATAAAATAATCAATAAAAATGGTAATGATTTTCATATTCAATTGATGTATGCTTTGTAGGAATATCACAAGAGTGTTTGTATGGCAACAAGAACAACACCTTACAATCTAGTGTATGGTGCCAAAGCTATCATGCCTTTAGAGTCAAGGAAATTCCATCCTTATGGGTTTCCCTTAAAGGGTTAATTGATTATGAAACTTACCGAGTTAACCATTTGCACATCAGCTAGAGATGCTCAATGAACATTGATTGTAGGCCCTCGACCATCTTAAAGCTTATCAATGATCATTATCAAGACAATATAATCAAAGTATGCTTCCTAGGACCTTCAAAATAGGAGACCTGGTTCTCTATGAAAACTAGAGAAATGTAAATGTGCGGCCTAATTAGAGAGGGAAAATTATTCCTTACTGGTTAGGCCCTTACATTGTGATCTCTTTGTATGGTTCAGGTGCGTATGGATTATGATTTATGGATTGGATGCCTCTAAAAGATCCCATTAATGCAATGCATCTTTATCAATACTATGTGTAGTGTTCCATGTGTCATCTATGTGGTGTTCTCTCTATGAAAGGGTAGTGGCACTACATATATTAGATTATTCTTTAACACATTATGAAAAAAAATTGTGTTATGATATGACCTCATGTGTGTGTTATACATACATGTGTATTCGCTATGCTATGAATCCATGCATCGCATTACATCTTTTAAGGAAATTAGATCATCATTGTATTCAATTAACATACAACCATGTGTGTTTACTAAATAATGTTAGCATATAATGTAAACATACATCCATACAAGCATATAACATCCATAGCATCAACATACACAAAAGAAAAAAGCATACACATCAAAATAAACAATGCCATGATATCAGAATAGATATGTCCATATATATATATATATATATGCATGTATGTATCAAATGTCATGTACATGTGTTAGGCCACTACAATAAAAAATGAGTGGCTACTGAATATATGTCTATAAAAATGATCTAAAAATATATATGTATGTGTATGTATCCCTAACTATAAAAATGATGTACAAAATCATAAGCCCCTTTGACTGTGGTGCATGGATCTCAGAGCCCTCTGGCTCTAGTTGCTACTCTGGTACCCTTGGGAGAGGCTACACAGTGGTCATGGAATAAGACCAGCGTGAGAATGATATGAATAGATTTTCCCACATCCCCCTGATCTCTCCCTATAGGGAACATATAGTCATCTTAGCTCATATCAACTCTTCCCACAATTGTTGAACATCTGTCGGGATCACAATTATTTGTTGCCCATCAAGGTCATCAAGGAAGCTCTTGAGGGTATCACGCACCTGCTCGATAGCATAAACCCTCCTCACTATTGCATCTCACTCATTTAGCATCATCTGTAGCTCCCCTGATAGCTAGTCACACTATCCCCAAATAGTAGTGAGCTCTGTAGTCAGCTGGATGATCTTCGTGCCCCACTCCTCATAGGTGGTCCTAAAGCATGCTACTAGCTCAAAAGTGGGGGCATGTAATCCTATAGACACCAATCAGAAAGCCTCGAGGACCATCCCCTAGACCAACACATTAGGGGCTACCACTAAAATACACTAAACCATCAGCCTAGTCCATCCCTGTCCATCCTATGCAACCACATAGAAGAGAAAGAGAGATTAGTATCACATGACCTATATATATATAATCATAAACAGAAAAACAAAAAAAAATGAAACATAAACAATGTACTTAGTATACTTGGGTCCCTTGGTTTCCATGTGGGGTCAGGGTGAGGAGCATTGCTAGGACCCACATCGGCAACATTGGTAGCTGTTGATGGGTCTAATCTCCTCCACCGCCTCGGTCTCTAAGGTGTCGCCTCCTCCTCTTGTGCCCTCTCTTCATTGCCTTCCTATTGGTGTCCTCTCCATCTTCCCTATGGAGATTGGGGTGGCAGGTACCCCTATAGACTAGGGTACCCTCATTGAACATAGGAGCAGGACAATGCCTCTCTGACCATCACACAAAATCTCTAGCAAACCCGACATTATATGTCATTAATATGGGTGGAAAATCATGATTAGGCTCATCATCATTGAAAGGAACAAAATTGGTGATGGTGGGGTGAGGGTGTTCCTTGACTCTCGCTACACTCCTATAGGCCCTAGTATATGTGGGTACATCTGGTGGAATCATCTGAGGATGGCTATGATTTCACATGACCTGACTCCAATATTATGGTACTATGATATAATTGTAGTGACCTACCAAAAACTGGTCCCACTACAGGTTCCTCAGATTCCTGCTATCATCCACCCATCTAAAAAATTGGTGGGGTCTCCATTGGACCCCATCCGCAGTAACAGTGTCAAACTATAGCTCCCAAAACTTTAAATCACCAAATCTCCACTAGCCTATGATGTCATACCAGTGGGCCATGGGGATGCAATGTGGCCATCGTTGAGGAAAATTGACTGGCCTAGTGCAAATGATGTGGGAGAAATCCTACACCTACAAAAGTGTGCATGTAGTAAGGCTACGGTACTCGTAGATGACATATTGGCCCAACTCCTGGTAGAGGTGCATTAACATGTTGTGCCCCTAGGAAAAAAAGGTCAAGTGCTCCACCATCTCTCTAATCATGTGGCTAAGGCTCCGGTGTTGGTGTGAGCCTCATCCATCTATCGTGATCTAGAATGCCATGGTCATGACCATCACTTGACACATCAATAGTGTAGTGGTCCTTGTCTGGTCATACTAATGTGTGTATATGTGGCCCATGTCATCAGTGTCATCTGTCCACTTCAAGCAGTAGAGGAAACCCTACCTCCGCTCCCGTGCCCATCAAGTATCATCCAGGGCCACCTTTTGTCTATGGATGGGTAGTTCAAGGATCCAATAGACATCCTTGATCATGATAGTCATCTCCCCACAAGGTATTTGGAAAGATAATGTGGTGGCGCCCCACTGCTCCATCAATCTTGTGAGCATCCTCTCATGATATCGCATCTATGGCATGGTGAACACATGCCAGAGACCGAATCACTCCAAATGAATGACCTCATCATCTGTAAGACAACCCCTCTTCTCATGAATGATTTAAAATGCTCACCCTCCCAGATGCTCATGAATCTCAGGATACTTCTATAAAAGTGAAAAGTTTTAAGTCAAAACATCAAATTTAACCATGAAAACAATTTTATTTAAGACCTATGTGTGTTGCGAAGACATTGTATGCCATGAATGTGTCCCTATCTACCATGGCTTCTTTGAGGATGCTAGCAAATCCCTGAGATGATAGCATAGACTTGGGACCTCAGCACAAAATTTGGATGATAGCACACTTTTTAGACTCAAGCGTCGAAAAAAAAATCCTACGCACCTCGCTGAATAGAAAAATGCTAAAAATAAGTTTAAATTCAGGAAAAATGAGGTTCAGAGGCCTACCTAGTCCACCTCATGACCCTCAATGATGTCATTGCATAACTACTCCAATCTTGATGCCTTGTACTCCTCCTTCTAGGAATTTTGCTAAATTTTCTCTCACAAAAGTCAACAATTTGCTCATAGTGAATAGTGAAAATTACCCTTCTAGGGCCCACCTAGGTATATATTGGGCCCCTGGGGCCCATTTTTCCTAGAGCTTGTGGCTCCTTAGTTTCTCCTGAATTTACCCCACCAAGCTGGAGGCAAACTCCGGAGGGGGCATATAGTCACCTCTTGATCATATTTTTCTTCCGAATCAACAACTTTTTTCTTGATCATTCCTCTCACCATTGTAGCTTCTTTTGAGTTTTGTAGGTTAAAGTCTCAAAAAAAAATTCATGACTATTTTGTCACTATTTGTTGAGCTCAGTTGCTGGGGGAACCTTCAGTATCGGTTAGCTCAACTTTGGTGACCTTTGAGGCCCATTTTTCTTGGCATGTAATTATGTAAAATTTAAAATTTAGGTGAAATTTTTCTTCTCTACTTTAGTGAGACTAATTTTTTCCAAAATCGATCCCACTAAAGTGGGGGGAAAATGTAATCTTGCAGAATTGCACCTAGGGGAAATTCCACATTTTTGCATTTTTTCCTAGCATTTATGACACATTAAAGCATTAATGACAAAAAACCCCATGAGTCAGAATTTCACGATTCTGACTCCATGCAGACTTGTGGAAGAGCAATAGAAGATACATGTTTCTTGAAAATCTAGGCTTTGGATACCTGTGTGGCACATAGACTTCTATGTGGTGCACTATTTTCCTGGTGGTTTTCTAAGTTCAAAACAAGGAATATGGAATCTTGACTCTCTTGGCACATGTCCTAGCAATCAAATTTCAAATGTAATGCCTCTTTGATGCCCTTGCATGGGTTAAAAACCCCTTTCTTATTCTCATTTGGGGTTGGAAGTCATTCATTCAAGCTCTCTTACGACTTGCTCCATTTTTGAGTTCTCTTCATCCTTGATAGTAGTTCTCACAAGTGAAGCCATGCCAGACTGAGGTCCTTTCAACAACAACAACTCTCAAGCAAGCACTTAATGATGTGTATGTGTGCTCTAGAGAGGTTCTAGGCCTATGGATAATTCTCTCTCTCTCTCTCTCACTTTCCTTTCCTACTTGTTTATCTACTATATCATGTTGCGGGCTCTACTCCTAAAGCGTGTTTTTCTTTCACCACATGCTTTGTTTACTTTATTTTCACTCTTTTCCAACTTGGTTTTTCATGGAGGTGGGAACACCAAAACAAGGGTTTGATTGAGGCAAGCCCCTATATAGCCCCAACCTTTTCCCCTTTATTCTTCTACGTGTAGGTGCAAAGTAGAGCTTGGAGTGAAGAGTTGAATGTCTAGTAAAAGGTAAGCTCTCTCCAAGTCCCCTTGTGTTTGTTACAACTTTTGGCTTCCTATTGGTTTATTTTGCTTGGTACATCCTAGATCTTATCTTAGAAGTGAAACCTGGTTCAGTCTGCTTGAGCTCCTAAGCCCTCTGTTGCTTAGGACACCAATGTGTCTTTTAGATGAAAGCGCACTATGCTAGCATCCTGAAACAATGTTGTTTTCTTTTAGCTGAGAACTCACTCATCTGAGGAAAAAATCTCAGGGTTTCACTCTCTTAAGATCTCAAGTAACTTTCTCTAAAGCACAACTCGAGTATGCTTTTCTATATTTTCGTTGACTTGCTTATGTTGAGGTGTATAAGGGTAGTTCGTTCCTTGGTGATATCTTAAGGTGTATAAGGGTAGTTCATTCCTCTTATATCACAATTTTAGATTAGATGTTAAATTTTTATAAAATGTTTCGAAAAGGAGATGAATGAATGGAAATATCATTGAAAATATTTTGTTTCCATGAAATTGTTGAATGCATAAAGCTAAATCTACCTAAGTGATAGCAAAGTTGTTTGATATTTATGAAATATTATTGCAAATCTATTGATTTCATGAAATTGTTTAGTGGTAGAATTGAAAAATCTTCCATTTGATACTAATGATTCTTAAAGAAACCAAAGATAACCATATACTCCTTGATATTAATAGCAATAGCACATCACACCCTGAAGTGAACCTAGTATGGTCAAGAATTGACTAATAGAGCCTTGGGATTAAGCTAAGTCAACCTTTCCCCTTTCCTTAGAATTTTGGGTTGCCCTGATTTAGTCTTTCAAGTAAAGATAGGTTCTTCACAATTTTCTTGTGAGGACTTTATTTGCACTTTTCTTTTGACTAACATCATGATCAACACTATGATCCTACAACTATTACATGGCAAGGAGCAAAAAAATAATGTTATTGATCTTGATGAGTAAATAAAATGTTGACTTGATGCATATCTAATGAGATATTCACACGTAGTATCTATCAATTCATAATGCACCAAAGTTAAAGTAAATTTAGAAGAATCTTTTGTAATAGTGTTGATATTGAGTGAATATATTTTTGATGCTTTTATTTTTATCAAAGGACAATAACCAAGACCATGAGTTTTTTCTTGCGTGTTAGGCTTGTTATGCCTTGCATAACTACCCCATTTTGTTTTGGTAAAAATGGGTGCCCCTTTGGTTTTTTTGGTGTTCTTGTTTGGGTCTTAGGAGTTTTTTTATTTTTCTCCTAAGTCTTGGTTTTCCTTTCTTTTCCAGGTTCAAGTTTTGGACTAACATTGACACTTGTTACATTTCAAAGTACAAGTTCCTATTTGTGTTCCAATCTCGATCCCTCTTTGCCTTGTCATTTTTTTTGTGTTTTAGAGTTGCGTTTTGGATCAAAATCATTACCTTGCACACTTCAAGGTGTTAGTTCCTATTTTTTTCCTAATCTTGACTTTCGCGTTTCTCCCTTGTGCGTTTAACTTGTGTCAAAATCGAACATCAGACTGAAACCGGAACTAAGAACTTTTCTCAGTTCTTGTTCCTGTTTCCATCCCGATCTTGACTTTCGACTCTCTTTGTGATTTTTAGGATCGAACTTTAGATTGGGACTTGCGCTAGGAACTTTTCAAAGCTCTTGTTTCATATCTTTACCTGATTCTGATTCTCACTTTTCCTTGTTTGTTTTCCGGGTTTTGGACCGTGGACCTTCACTTGATCTTTTCACCTATTGAAGTTTTGGTGTCGTCTTGTGTCCTAATCCCAACCCCCAATTACGATCACTGATACATTTTGACATTTTTTTCGACGGCAGGTCGTCAGAATTCCGACGACCTGCCGTCGAAAAAAATGTCAAAATGTATCATATACCTTTGTTCTTGCAACTAAAATTAATGAATTTTTCCTCAATCCCAAGGCTCTACCAACTTGCATTAATGTCTAACTATTTTCATGTGTGAACAATTTTTATGCCACTACTCCTTAGTTTCCATCCATTCTAGCTTGTACAATTTGAAGAGGAGAACTAGAGTGATGTCGAGAGTTGGGGTTTGAGGAGGCACTTCTATCTCACCGCATTGTTAGATTCTTGGTTGTGTTTGTAGGTAGGGGTTTTTGCCCTACATTTTTTCCTTATTCTTGGTTTGCTAGTGTTTTTTTTTTCTCGTTGTTTGGAATTTTCTTTTGGGTTTCTTATTTTCTTTTCTTGTTTTTTATTCTTTTTTGTTGCCCTCGTTTCATTTTGGTTTTCTACGTTTGGGTTTTCCCTCCTGTTTTTTGTTTGTTTTTTTGTTCGTGAGATTTTTTGTCTAGTCATGCCCTAGTTTTCTAGGGTTTTTCCATACTATTGGGTCAAGCATGTATTTGAGTTGTTAAATTTTAAATTTTGACCATTGAATAAAAAATCTTGAATCCAGACCATATTCTGGTCCCGAAGGCTCAATTCATAGATATTGTTACATCTATTTTTCCTTCATTTATTAGTGATTGTGTGATTCTTGATTCTCACATGTATTTCAAAATTAGGAATCAAGACTACACTTACATATTTACCATTTTCTGAGTCTAGCTCTTTCACTTGCTCTGATCCCAACTTCTAATGTTCTATCAGGATCAGGTATTGGATTGTCACCCTACAATGTTAAAAGGTTTTTGAAAAAGTACCGCTACATGTTTCAATTCTAATCCCCACATTACTATCAAGATTGGGTATTGGATCGACACCTAACCTTTGACATATCGTTAAGTACCATGAACTGGTGTCAACCTGATTCTGACTTCTGACATAATGTCGAGATCGAGACTCAAAAATGACCTATTTCAACTATGCATACTTAAGGATTGATGCATAACAGAATCCTGATCCCAAATCCTGATATCTTATCGAGATCAGAACTTAGGAAGTTACTTACACTCAGGTGCTGCCACAATAATGGGTTACACTTTTTGGGACATCCTGATTTTTGCCTGAAATCACATATTTTTAGAAAATACAATGATTTATGACTTTAAAGGTTCCATTTAAATTATTTTAATTAAAGAGGGATTGATCAAACCCCCTTAGATCAAACCCCCTTGGATAGAACCTTGTTAGATTTAAACCATACCTATAATCGAGTCTCCTCTACACCTATCAAAATGCTGATAAAAAACCACTTTTGATTTACCTTTTGAGTGATCAAATGAATTCATTTAAAATTTATGCTTTGTAAGCCTATAGCCCTTATTATAAGCTTCCTAAAAAGTATAATTTTAAATATGTTTAATTTGATTATTATATTTATTTCTTATTTCTTGTGAATGTAGGATTTTCAATGAACATCAAGTTCTTTATTTCACACATACGAAAAAATAGAAAAATAGAGAAAAAAAATTTAAAAAATACATGTGCCCTAGGTATTGATGTCCTTATTCCAACAAAAATAATAAGTTAATTCAAATGAATACAAAAAAAGTTATGCATGTCGAAGTACACCTCTGTCCAAATTATAATTACGCTGACTTGGAAAATTAATTAAAAAAAATAACAAAATTATGAAAAAATATCCATCCCCTAGATATTGGTGTGAAAAAATTGCATTTTAAAAATTAGAATTGTATCCTATCTATAAAAAAAGTTATGTGTGCCAAAGTGAACATCACTTTTTAAAAATGTGATTAGTAGAAAAAATAAGTTATTAAAAATTACATAAAATGATTCACAATTTATTTTTTAACTTTTTTTTTTAAAATATAATTAGAATCTACACAAAATATCTAACAAATAACTAGTTTGATTCATCTTCAAAACCTTAATGGTTTAGCGGCTATAGGTGTAAGAAAGTGAATGTCTGGTGAAAAATCTTGATTTTAATGTCAAGTTTGGCCAAAAATTGTAACCCATTATTGTGGGATCACCCACTCATTCCTTACTATGGTTCCAGTTTTGAACCACAACTTGATTTTGACTTCCAATTCACCATCGAAATTGAAACTTGGAGGGAGACTTTCATTGACTGTGTTTGTTAACTACCACTACTTGGTGATGGTCTTATCCCAATTCCTGATCACATTGTAGGATTAGAATATAGAATGACACTGAACTTGTTTACCATTATAGGTGTGGGTGTTGAGACAAGACCTAATCCCGACTTCCAATAAAGTTTACTTTTGTGCTTAAAATGGCCAGGTTCTTGTTTCTATCCTAAACCTGAAACTCAAAGATACTGAAATAACTTGTTGAATGGGGTTCTATCTTGAGTAAATGGTGATATAATATGAATTCTTGTGTTAAACTACTTATTCACATGTCTTTTCTTTTCCTGATAATTTTCAGTATTACCAGATAATTAACACATGTATGATTCAGAGGAGGAAGTTCTGATTAAAGGAACATCAAAGGGAACAAAGGCTAAGAAGTTAAAGCTAGAACAAGTTCCTATCACAATGAAGTATAAGCTCCAAGGAACCCCAATACCATCTAAGTTTGGGTTTGATGTTATGAATATCATTAATACACTTGTGGGGCACATTGATATGGATCAGCTTCACACATATACATTTTCAAAGGATGCTACCCCAAGGGAAAAGAGGATTGAAGAGTTTGGGTTAGCTCATGTAGCTATTTTTCCCATTGCTATGCACTTTCCTGAGTTTATCTTGACTATTGCACAAACATATAATCCTACTCAAAGGAAATGCATTGATGCATAGGGAAATGTAATAATTGATTTAACCATAGCAATGATCAGACTAGTTTTGATCCTCCTCCTTATCCAAATCTCAAGATTATGACTAAATTTGAGGCACTTAAACTCTAGTAAAGGATGCGTATGGGAACAAAAGACTTATTAATAAAAAGTTGCTTAAGATAGAGAAGAAATCAGTAAAGAAGGTGCCACCTAATCCTAAGAGGTTTGAATTTTTTGAGGTTCTAGGGGACATGATCACATTGTTGGCCAGAGTGTTTGGGAAGGAGAACTCCCATATCTTTGAACACTAGATGTTCATATTCATTCAACTGATTCTAGAAGGGAAACAATTTCTAGATTAGGGATAGACAATCTTTGATAACATTCACGACCAACCACTGAAAGTAACACAAACCAAGATATTTTATATGTCTTCATACATCATTTATTGTGTTGCAAGGATGGGAAGGTTTCCAGGGTTAAATGTTGAAGGGTCAATGGATGATGGCCCATATCAGAAGAAGGTCTGGGAATTTTATGACTAGTTGGAGCTTAAGAATGTGGAAAAACATTTCAAAAGAGTCAATGATGCATTTTTGTATGCTATTATCAATCAGCTCATAGGTGACATTGGTTTCATATTATCATAAGAGGCCATGGAATTCATCTGAGAGTGGGAATATTGGCTTATCCAATACCCCAAGTCTTCCTATTTCAGATTGTTTGGTTATGATGGTCACCCTTTTAAATTTCCAAGGTGTTGTGGTGACATATGGGTTTTATAATGGAGTTTGCTCATCAAGTTACGAACGTGAATTTTAAGTTTTTTGCTCAACATAAGACTTGTTGCCATTCTTTCCCAATATAATTGGGGTTTTATTATTTTTCCTCTTGAGTAGTAGCTAAACCAACAACAGAAGAATTTCAGTCCCTGAATTTCCAACAACATACATCCAAAAAGTATTTTGATCGAAAGAGGAAAATGTATAATTTGTATGCTTCACAATTTCCCTATCATTGGCCACTTCTTGAAGACTTTTGGGCTAACCTTCAAGATCAATTTGAAGTAAGAAAGAGGCGGTATGAAAGATTAAAAATTCCCCAGATGAAATACTTTGAGGTTAAAATGGATATTCCAGAAGGCACTACTGATGATGGGATCACACTTGATCCTCGATATGAGATAGATGAAGTAGCCATTAAGGATTTGGAGCCTATCAATTGGATGGAAAAAGAGGAAACTAATATCTATAAAATATCACGGGTAGTGGTAGATAGGAGTGTGAGATGGATTGAGCTTCAATTAAAGCAACCAAGGGCTAAAGACTCAAAGAAGAGGGGTTCTAGCAGTGAACCTACTTCCTCCACTGGGACAAAAAATATAAAATATTGAAAAAGGGTACTGCATTAGTGGAGACAACCATAGAAGAGTCTACTTTAGTAGAAGAAGAAATTTCCATATAGTAGATTAATGAAGCTTTGCAAAAATCTAATGTTACTTATGAGGTAGCTGCTACTGGGATTGTTTTTGTTCGCATATGGCTTGTTTGATGGCATGTGGCTTCTAGTGTTGTCATTGATGAAAACCCAAGTCATCCCTTCGGTCTGCAGATCAGGATTTATTCATACCAACAAGAAATGTAGTGAACAGTATTTTACCAATAGAAAGTATGAAGAATAGGGTATCCGGTTAGTATATCAATCTGTATGCCTCACCAAATCATCATTTTGAGTTGTAGATATCTAAGAGAGTTTTTTATGCATCTATACTATCTTTTTGTTAAGTTTTGTGATGTTACATTGATTAGTGTATGAGTTAGGAGATTTGGTTGGATGCTTTGGTACGATGATTTTCTGTTTATTTGCTCATTATGGCCAACCTAGTAAATGTTTCATGTCGTGGATGTATAAGGAGTAATTAATTAATTATTTCTTGTGTTGGTTTTTTTTTGGGTCCTAGCTATAGTATAGCCAACTTGTGTGGGTGTGCATTAAATTTAATTTGTGTTTTGAGCCGACCATTGAAGGATATTTCATGTTTTGTTAAAGCTGACTTGAAGCAATGAAATTTTTGTTAGTGGATATATATATATATATATATGAGATCACTAATTCATTTTGTGTGAGAGAAGTAAGTGTGTAAGTGTGCAAATGTGTGTGAACAGTAGAGTAGATGTATGTGAGAATATTAGAAGGGTGATTGAGCGATCTATGCATAGTTTCAGAAGGGTAGAAAAATAGAGAAGAGTGTAGCAGAAATACAAAATCAATCAAAAGGGCTGAAGATCGCCTACTAAGATTCATTGGAATTGAATCCAGGCATTTGGAGATGTTATCCTCTCAGTTCAATTTTTTTTTTAATCACAAACATTTTGTAAGGAAGTGAGCCTTCCTTATTTTGAGCAATGAGCTCTAGGAAGTGTGCCTGAATGTAAGCGCATTCCCTTTTATTCATACTTTTAACAAAGTATAATTGTGGATTAATATCCATTGTGGTTTTTCCCCTAACATGGTTTCCACATAAAAAAATTGGTGTTATGGTGCTTTGATTATCTTGTTTATATGCTTGCATCTTTATTCCTACTTATGTGTTGTAAATAGTTTAAGATCTAAATTTAAAGTTTAAATTTGTTGAACACTGATTCACCCCCCTCTCAATGTTCCCTGAGTCCAACAATTGGTATTAGAGCAAGGTTCTTTTGTAGAAAGTTTAATTGCTTGAGGTGGGTCTTGAATTGCAATGGACTTTGGTGGTCTTCAACAATAGCTTATGGTGGCACTTGATGATCTTGATCAGTTTAAAGAAAAAATCATGGAATTAAAAGAAAATCTTGTGGATGCTGAGAAATTCATTCAATCATTGAAGGATAAAATCAATGAGTCAAGAGAAAAGAGGAAGGAACTTTGTGACCAACTGAAGCAGAAAGAAAATAAAATCTTGGAAGATGTTCACCTGAATCAGACCCTAAAAGAAATAACTGAAGAATGTGAAAAACTTGCTAGAAACAATGCTACTCTAAAGCTTGAAATGGAATTTGTGGCAATGACACTAACTAAGGAGATTGAAGAAAGGAAGAAGAATCAGGAGAATCTTGCCCAATCCTTAAAATAAAAATTTGAAGAATGTAGCAAAGTAAATAATGGATTTATTCAGATGGAGATTGAACTATAACAATCCATAAATAATGGACAAGAGATTGAAGGATAGATAATTATTCTTAGAGATGAACTCACTACTACAAAGGAATACAAGGAGAAGTTTAGGATCAGTTCTACTAAGCTTGATGAGCTGACTAAAGGACAAAAGGATACAAATGATAAGTGAGGTCTTGGATATGAGAAGGAAGAAAGCTCTGAATCTAAACATAAGGATTCCAAACAAAGAAATCAGATGAACAAAGGAAGAAGGTATTTGGTAAGACAACTCAATGCTCAGAAGTTTAATGGTTACTAATTTGCTTGGAATAAATTTGGTCATAAGGCTTCTCAGTGTAGAGGTAAAATAAATTCAAGCAATCCATCATTTCTCAGTCATTGTTTTAGTTGCAAAAAGTTTGATCATAAGTCAGTTGAATGCAAAAGTATGTCTGTTAGTGTAAGGAATGTTAAATGCTACACCTGTGGAAAATTTGGGCATATTGCTAATCAGTGAAATCAATGGAATGAATGGTCTAGATAAAGAAATCTGGTGTGTTACAATTGAAACATATTTGGTCACATTGCAAGATTCTGTAGGAACAAAAACATGGATAGAAGAGGTTTGGTATATAAAAGGAAGAATTTCACAGAAATTTGACAAAAGGAAAAGGAAAAGTGATTGTGGAAGAGATAAGAGATCAGATGAAGAAAACGTGGGTAAAGAAGAGTGACTCTGATGAAGAGAATAAGTTTGCACCAGAATCTTCTTCTGGTAATTCCTTCAGAAATTGATCTCAGGCCATAGGCCTAGGGGGAGTCTTTTCAAGAAAAATACTTTGTGCCCCTATCAGTAGCTAGCACTATAATGCAAGAAATTGTTAGTAGCTGTGATAAAATTTTGCAAATGCATCAGTGATTGCTTATGTAGAAACATGAGAAGTAGAAGGTCCATAGACAAATTTTTCTTTTGCTGTTTGAGAAAATAGAGTACCCGAAACTCCTAGGGAAAAATATTTAATGCAGCAAAAAGGTTAGGTGTACAAGGTTATTAAAGGGTATTTGGAACCCTCATTTGTCACCTTGCATTGAAGAAGAATAGGAGAGCCTCTGCAGTGAAATCTCAAAGGAGTAAAGAAAATTCGACAGTGAATTTATTAGGCATTTCACTTGCTTGTAGAATTTTGAATTTTGTGCTCAGTAGAAAAACTTGTTCTATACAGAAAGAAAAATGAAGAAAAGAAAAGGAATGGTGAATTTGGATGAGTATAGCAGTGGAAATATTAGGGCTATGAGAAATTTTTTGCCAGCTGGTGAATTGAAGTGGCTTGAAGGTGCTTTATTCAAAACAAAGATACTATAAATTGTTGAGGAGGAAAATGGAATGCAAAATATTGCTAACATATGGTTAGATGGACCCTCATATGAGTAGGATCTGATTGAGAACACATTGAGTTCTTGCTTTGTGCATAATAACATTAGTTTGGAGAGTTTGAAGAATGTGCTTCCAGAAGAAATGAATGAATGTATCAGGGAAGCTATAGACTTTGAGCCTTAGGATAGGAAAGAGGAAGAAATAATTCTGCATCTAAAGGATAATTTTAGGCTGTCTAATACCAAACTGAAAAAGAAAATGAATGAGTTGAGAGAATGCATTAATTCAGCTAATAATATTTGCAACTATTGTCTTCACTGGCCTCATGTTGTTGGGAGGTATAAGGAAAATTTGGAGCAGATTGAAGCTGAGTTGATCAAAATTGGTCAAGATTATAGTATGCTTCAAGACCAGGATAGAGTAGTCAAGAAAAAGATTCAGAAATTGCAGTCTGAGCATGCAAAAATCCACTTTACCAAAAGCACTCTTGTGGAAACCTTTTGGAAAGTCAAGGATCTAACTGAATGCAGGTTAGAGTAGTTGATTAATGTCTTGAGGAAAGGAGAAAAACTAGAAGCAATTACAATCCTATAATCCCTCATTCAAATTATTAACAATACATTTGAGAATAATACCATGATCTTATTGATTGGGATTTTTGTAGAAGCATGGAAGAAATTTCTTTTGCCTATGAAAGATAAGTACAAGTTAATTTTCTAACTTAAGAAGCAGTTGTACTTCAAATTTTGAATTTTTGAAAAGGGGAGAGAGCTTAGTGAAGAATATATTTTTCATTGATGTCAAAGGGGGAGGAGAGCAGTGAAAAATGCTTTATCATTCTAAAGGGAGTTTGAGTTTTGAAAATTTGACACTTAGTCATTTTTCACTAAGTGTTGCCATCAATGCCAAAGGGGGAGATTGTTCACATATGGCTTGTTTGATGGCATGTGGCTTCTATTGTTGTCATTGATGGAAACCCAAGTCATCCCTCTAGTCTGCAAATCAGGATTTACTCATACCGACAGGAAATGTAGTGAACAATATTTTACCAACAAAAAGTATGAACAGGGTATCTGGTCAATATATCGATCTATACACCTAAACAAATCATCATTTTGAGTTGTGGATCTCCAAGAGAGTTTGTTAAGCATCTATACTATATTTTTGTTAAGTTTTGTGATTTTGCATTGATCAGTGTATGAGTTAGGAGATCCAGTTGGATGCTTTGGTTGGATGTTTTTCTGTTTATTTTCTTATTGTGGCCAACCTAGTAAATGTTGGATGTCGCGGATGTATAAGGAGTATTTAATTAATTTTTTCTTGTGTTGGTTATTTTGTTTTGGGTCCTAGCTATAGTCTAGCTAACTTGTGTGGGTGTGCATTAAATTTAATTTGTGTTTTGAGCCGACCATTGAAGGATATTTCATTTTTTGTTAAAGCCGACTTGAAGCGATGAAATATTTGTTAGCCGATATATATATGAGATCGGTAATTCATTTTTTGTGAGATAAGCAAGTGTGTAAGTGTGTGAATGTGTGTGAAGAGCAGAGAAGATGTATGTGAGAATATCAGAAGGGTGATTGAGTGATCTATGCACAGTTTCAGAAGGGTAGAAAAATAGAGAAGAGCAGAGCAGAAAAATAGAATCGGTCAAAAGGGTTGTAGATCACCTACTAAGCTTCGTTGGAACTGAATCTAGGAATTTGGAGATGCTGTCCTCTCAGTTCAATTTTTGTTTTAATCACAAAAATTTTGTAAGGTAGTGAGCCTTCCTTATTTTGAGTGGTGAGGTCTAGGCAGTATACCTGAATGCAAGTGCATTCCCTTTTATTCATACTTTTAATAGAATATAATTGTGGATTAATCTCCGCCGTGGTTTTTCCCCTAACAGGGTTTCCACGTAAAAATATTGGTGTTATGGTGCTTTGATTATCTTGTTCATGTGCGTGTATCTTTATTCCTCTTTATGTGTTGTAAATGGTTTAAGATTTGAATTTAAAGTTTGAATTTGTTGCATTGATTCAAACCTCCCCTCTCAATGTTCCCTGAGTTCAATAGTTTTGGGTCTTGGCACCACACCTTTAGTTGTATATCTAGAGGAAGAAGTTACTGAAGAAATGGCTTCTACTATCCCTTCACAAACTAAGGATACCACTCCTACCATTCCATCAACTTCAAGGAAAAAATTTGTTGAAGAAGAGATTCCCTTGATGATCAAATTAATAGAATCATCTATCTCAAATTTTGAAATAACTCCATCTCATGAAGGAGAAAGACTTGAATGGGAAGAATATTTGAAGAAGGTTGAGAAAGAACTAAGAGAAGAAGAAATTGGGTTTGATCCTGGAAGCCTATGGGGTGGAGATGAAATGAATGAAGTTTTGACTAAAGAGGAGTAGAAGGAAATAATGGAAAGTGCTCAAAGGTTAGTTGCTAAACAGTTGACTTAGGAAGAATAATAACAAAGAAAGAGCATTGAAGAGTTAGCGTGAGGAAAGGAAGCTACTGAGGCACAAAAGAAAGCTGAAAAAGAGGATCTTGAACATGAATTGGAACAAAAAAAGAAGGCTAAGTAGGACAAGGTAGTAGAGGAAGAACTCCATGCACAAGAGTTAAAAAAATAGAGGTTAAGAGATGAGGAGTGGGCTGCATAGAAGGAGGAAGAAATGAAAAATATAGAACATATTAGAGCCCAAAATGAGAGAATGGAGTAGTAAATTTGCTAAAGGAGCAAGAGGAACAACAAAGGGTTTCTTTTGAGAAGATCATGGAGGTAATTTCTTCTACACCTCCATCATTAACTCCTCCTAGTTTCCAGTAGGTAACTACTCAACCAGATGCTCCCACTCAGCTCAAGCTTAATTTGGAAAAGAGACAAAAAGTGCAAGCTCAGTCAGTGGCATTGGATGAAATGGTAGCATAGATTGACAAGGTGAAACCAAGGAAGAAGCCTCATGTTGTGCATTCTATGAAGTTGATTGTTGAAGAAGATTTGATAGCAGAAATTTCTATGCCTATTGCTAACAAAGATGACAGGGAATTGTAGGCTGAAGATTATCAAATAAGCACTATCAATTTGGGAAAACATACAAGAAATCAATAGATAAATTTGATTGATATTGTTTCCTCCACCAAGTTAATCAAGGATAAGCAAGCTAAAGATGAGCTTAAGGCTCAAGTTGGGAAGATGAAAGATCTTTTGAAAGAGTTGATTACATCCATTTTGGAGTAGCCAACACCGTTAGAAATCTCAGTTTTAATCAGTTGCAAGGAGGTGGATGGATTGAATGAAATGAAGAAGGCCACTTGGTTTGACAATTTGTTCAATGATTTTAGGCCTCACATGCATAAACATCTAGGAGAAGGTTTTAAAAACTATTTTGTAGGCCTTTCCTAAGTCAAAACAATAGAATAATTTATACATAAATGGTGGGATGAGGAAGAAAAGCTTAGGAAATACTTGGGAAAATTGAAGGTGATTGATAAAAGTTCTAGTGAAGAATTGATCCAATCACAGATTTTGGGTGATGAGAGTCCTAAGTATATTTCCAAGGATATAAATGTGTCGATCTTTAAAACCCAAAATCTCATTGAACAAAGAATAGCTATGCTCAAAGGAATTCATGATATATGGGAGTGGGTAGGCATATTTGAGGATATTGTTTCAAAACTCATTGATAAGGATTTACCTCTGGATCAAATACTTGAATGATTGGGAGAAATAAAGGATGCTTTGGAGGTGCAACTTGATAAAATAATGAAAGAAGGAGACACTGTTAAGTCAATGCTTATGGATAGGCTACTAGACATTAGGTGTGGCATGCAATGGGAAATCACAGACATTGACAAGCTGAGGGAAATTGTTGTTGCAATAGAAAAGAGGTTTGAAGATTTAAAATTTAAAGTTGAATCAGTCGATGGATCTAATGATGATGTCCTAAAGAATTTTGTTTGGAATTATGATGAGTATCATGGGATTCCTCATGAAGATGACAAGTAAAGGAAACTGTTTTAGACGCCTTTTTGCACAACAACACCTTTATATCAGTTTTGATATGGTCAAACAACTCCAGATCAGTTTTGATGGGCTAGAGATTGGGTGTGATGATCAATAGTGGAAAAAGTTGAACTCCCAGTCAGATTTTGGACTAAATAGACATAAGGCATACCTTTTGGCACTTGCAATTCCAGCAACTTAGATATCACTTGGACTTAACTGGGCATCCCTATAATTGTGAATCTGGGCCCCAAATTATGGATCTTGATTTTTGATAGGAAAGATTGATGCTAATTCTATCTATAATTTAGAATTATCTCCTCATTGTAAAGGTCAGCTAATTGAATTTAGATTGGCTACCTAGAGAGACTAGATATAGTTTTCAGTTATTTTTAAAGCTTTTATGCAAGATACTCAAACACTTTTACAGTTTTAATGCAAGCATTTTTATTTCAAAAGTTTGTTAGTTTAATAATGATGCTGATAAACAATGGTTATTCATATGCCAATGCATCTTGTTGCACATAAATTTTTCTTATTTGATGAAAACCGATAGAAGACTCTGAATTTAAACCCATGTATTGCATTATTTGTGGATGATGATTCCTGATGTTTATTGATTTGTTAATTCTAGTAATGAGCTTATGGTATTTTATTATTGAAAAGTTCTAAAAAAGTGATATGAATGGTTGTATGCTTTAAATTTTCACTATGAATGGATGCAATGGTATGGATTGTTTCATGAATTATGTTGTTCTATAGTTTTAATTAATTAGGAAAGTTCTCATTATAATAATTGCATGTTTGAATTGAAGGGAATATGTGTTCATGCTTTGATATCCTAAGCCTTGATCGATCTTTTTGTTGTTTATTTAAACACCCAATGTTAAATTGTTTTGTACTATCTGTTTTGTACTTGTTTACCATCAGGCCCCTTAAATATTATGGTTGCAAGGACCACTAAATGATAACAACACAATTGAGAGAAAACTTCAGAGACCTTGGAAGATAGATGGTTATAGATCATTTGTCTTTTTTAGGAGAAATAGAGTAGAAATATTTTGTTTAATGTTGTTGTGTTACTTTTGACCATCAACAGAATTGGTGCTAGAAGGAGGGACCAAAAGAACAAACTAGAGTGAATCGGGTCATTTTCACCAAATAGGTTTGACATAGTTCTTAGATGTGCTACTGATCCAGAACCATTAGTTGAACTCTGAACCCCTATTAGACCTAGGTCCCATAGGGTTTTGATCCCACCACCATTAACACCCCACTCACTCCACCTGGATTCCCATTAATCCCATGACTAGCATAGCCAAATCCATCACCACTCATGGCATTCTTTGCCATAATCCTTCTCCATTAGGAACTATTCCTAGTGGCATACATAAAATTCCTAAGAATCTAGAGAATTTTTTCCCTAGGTATGCCCATGGAGAGTCATGAAGTGTTGAAGAGCACATACATGCATTCAAAGATGCATGTACTTAGGCTCAAATAGCTCATCATGGAATTGGATGTAGACTATTCCTCTATTCACTGGGAGATATGGCCTACAATTGGTATCTAAACTTTCCTACCAAATCTTTCCTGAGTTGGAAAAATTTAGAAGATGCTTTTATTAACCAATTCTAGGTTTATGTTGACCCCACTATCTTATACCACCAATTTTCCATAATAAGGAAGAAACCACACAAACCATTGCCTCTATTTAACACATGATTCCAAAGGATGTACATGTGGTTACAAGAACCATACTTGGTGGTTGAGAATATTTCCATCCAGGCATATCTAAAGTCCATAGACCCGCTGATCAACTTATTTTTGCAAAGAACCTACCTTGCACCAGACATTGATTCCCTACCTAAGGTATATCACTAGGACATCAAACTGTAGGAGTAGATAAGTTCACAATCAGATGGATTAGGAGGGGTCTTCCCTCCCTTAGGATATCCTTTGATGCCTAATTCAATCCCTCTATTCAATATAGTCCCAAGGATGTCTCACTCTACGTATGGACCCTTGGCTAAGTTACAACCACCGCCCACATTACTGTGGGTCAATGGTGGGACTTTAGATTCCTCCCAGCAAACTCAAAATTCTCATAATCATGTTAGAGGGTCTAACTCCGTGATTTACCCATCAGCTGTAATGACTGTAGAAAGCGAGTGTACTACTCTTTTGACAACAAAGTCGGAAACTATGAAGAAAACTTTATCCCAAGTGACCAATGAGATGGCATAATTCAAGCTTAACCCCCCTCAAAACCAAAATCAGAATTGGAATTACTAGAATTAGGGAGGGTATTCTAACCAAAATAATTATTCCAACTAGAATACCAATTAAAATTAGAGGAATTTTCATAATCAAAACTTCCCCAACCAAAAATATCAAAACTAGAATAGGGGATATAACAAAATACCTAATAACAATAGGAAGTGGAACACTTAACCAAAAAATGGGGGAGTTCCCTACAACTATTAAGCCAATGAAGATAAACTAGACACTGCAAATGTTGCAGATTTGAAATTCATGACTAACTGGTGTAGGTTGCATGACACTACTACACATTCTAAAGTTAACTACTCGGAGATGGAAAAAATGTCAAAATGGCAAAAGCTAACTCCCAAATACCACAAGGAAATCCTAACAACGGTAATGGGTTAGTTGATACAGCCATGGCTTTTGAAACCTATGATGAATTATATTGGTTTCTTATTCAAGGAGAGAATGAACCAAAAGCAAATACATATAATCCTCAGGATTTTCAAACTAAAGCAGGTAATTTTCTGAGAAATCAGAACAAGGGGCCATTTACCACATCTACTCCTCCCAATACTATGGTTCCCCCTAACTAAAATGTTGACAACAATTCACCTCCAATAAAAGGCCCACCTGAGTTTCTAAATAAAGGTAATTTTTCTTTCATTCCTAAATATCAGATGAATGATAAAAAGGAATTTGATTTGATTTCATAAATGCATAGCCAAAAGAGCTCTTTGTCATTCTTTGACATTTTGAAGTGGTGCCCTACCCAACATGAAATCATGTTGAAGACCTTGGAAGAGGTAGATTTGCTGAAAGGAAAGACTAAGGTGACTCCAACTATTAACATGAATGCAACCTTGTATAGAGGTAAGAGGACACCCCCATTCCTTCTAAGTTTGAGAATTTTTGGAAAGAATCTACATAATTTCCTTTTTGATTCTAGAGCCTTAGATAACGTTATGCCTTTCTCTATTTGCAAAAAGTTAGGTTTAATTCTAGTTCAAACTCATAAGAAATTAATACAGTTAGATAAAACTAAGGTTAATGTTGTAGGAAAACTAAAAAAACGTGCATGTGCAGATTGGATTAGACCCACATTCCAAAACTATATGGATATTCAAGTTTTTGATATCCTTGAAATGTATAGCATGCTCTTAAGTCGGGACTTGATGAAGGGTATCAGAGGTTATCTCTCCTTGGATTTCTCACACATGTGGCTTCCATGGAAAGGGGTAGCAACTCAGATTAGGACCAAAAGTGAACCTCATCTAAAACATATGATCACAGAGTATGACCACCCCAATGAAGTAGCTTACTTTGAAACTGAGATAGGAGTGTATAGGAGGGAAGAAATTATGACCTTCTCAATTCTTAATCCTGATTGTTCACAACCTTTAGAGCATAGTGACCCTATGACCACTGTCAACCAACAAGTTTTAATCCAAAATTTACAACAAGATAAGCTGGTTTTGGGAGAGGAGGTTGAATTATAGAGTTTGTTACTCTCAAACTAGTCAATGGGCCATTACTAGAACCATTCTGAGCTAATGTGTCAGCCCTGTATAGAAATTTTGAACCATGTTTGTCAGTTAGAGGAGACTTGCAAACACCATCACAAAACATCTCTGAATTAGTTTCCCTTTGAAGCTAAGGATGTGACTATTTTGGCAAGGGCCAATAGTACCCAAGAAGAAGTCTCGCCCCTAATTGGACAAACTTGGATCCTATTTTCTGATTTACAAAATGAGATTGAAAAACCTCAGAAGTTGTCTAACACACCTGCCCCTGCTAACCTTCCAATTCTGAAGGAGTTTCTCTAAAATAAAATCAACTATAAAACTATTGATCAAGATGAGGTGTAGGAAATAGTTTTTGCACATGTTTTAAATCCTAGTGAAGTATGTGATTATCATCATTAACAACAGTATCTCGATCTTGATATTTTGAACCAATCTAAGTTGCAACCTATTTTTCATAAATAATCACCCATAGCTGACTTGAAGAAAGAAATCCTAGCCCAAGATCAACTGTGGACCCTCAGATTTGATGGTTCCAAGTCTAAAATAGTGAGTGGAGTTGGAATAGATCTAATAGAACCAAAAGGGAAAACATACTTTGCTTCTTATAGGTTGTAGTTTGGTTGTACTAATAATGTTGTAGAGTATGAAGAGATGTCTAGGGGACCATTTTTTGTGCATCAGAAGAAAGTTACAGCTCTAAAAGTCATGGGAGATTCTGAGGTAATCATTAAATAGGTTTGCAGCCAATACACATGTCATAACAAAAGGTTGGCTGCATACAGGAATAGGGTATGGAACTTGATAGAGGATTTCAATTCTTTCAAGATCAAGTTGATTTCCAGGGAAGACAATCATATTGCATATGCACTTGTTGTTGCTACTAGTACTTTGGAATGTATACAATATTCCAAACTAAAAATATTATCTATGGAATTAGTGTTGATTCTAGCCATCCCTAACAATGTTTGAAATTTTTTAGGTTTTTGATGACAATTAGCATATACTTACCTTCTTGGCAAGTTTAGATGTCTTTGAGGGAAAAATTATTGATGAATCTAATAGAGATCAGGGAGATTGGGATCCAAAAAATTGTGATGCAGAAGGTATAATAAATTTGAAAATGAACAACATTCCTAAGGGGATGGTAGCACTAGAAAGGATATTCGATTATGATCCTTGGGCCCATGAGAAACTTCTTACTAATATTGATGGAGGAAAGTATGATTTAGTCAACTTGGAAGATTCAAGCCTAGAGAGGAACACATTCATTGGAAAGACTTGTTCTAAGGAAATTAAGGAAAAAATCTTGAAAGTACTAAAAGCATATATCACAATGATTGCTTGGGGGTATGAATATTTGAAAACCTTTGACACTTTGGTAATAACACATACTATCCCCTTGAAACCTGAAGAAAAACCCTTCCATCCAAAGCAACACCTAATGAATGCCTTGATTGAACCTCTGATTCTTTAAGAGGTATAGAAGCTGTTGTCAGCAAGAATATTTTTTCTAGTAGGGCATTCAACCTAGGTTGAAAATCTAGTTCTTGTCCGTAAAAATAATGGGGAAACTAGATTGTGTGTTGACTTTAGAAACCTCAATAAAGCTTTGGAAAAGGATAACTACCCACTTCCTACTCTTGATGAGGTGTTGCAATAATAAAATGGATCACAAATGATGTCATTCCTAGATGGTTATTCAAGAAATAATCAAGTGTTGGTTAACTATGAGGATAGAATGAAGACCAACTTCACTAGCAAGTGGGGGACCTTTCCCTAACAAAGGATTCCCTTTGGTGTTATTAATGTTGGAGCTACCTTGTGTGCAATGGATGTTTCATTTAAGGACCTGGTAGGTAAATGTATTATCATTTACATATATTATCTAATTGTATTTTCTAAGAATAGGGAAGGCCATGCTACATATTTGTCAAAAGTTCTTAGAAAATATATAAGTTATGGTGTATCCCTCAACCGAAAGAAATGTGTGTTTATGGTTTTAGAGGGGAAACTTTTGGGTCACATAATATCAGAGAGAGGGATATTAATTGACCCTAACATAGTGGAATCCATTCTAAAATTGACCATGCCAGGTAGCAAAAAGGAAATGAGGTCTTTCTTTGGGAAGATAAATTTTGTAATAAATTTTATAACCGAGTTTATGGAGATCATCAAACCCCTCAATGAAATGATGAAGAAAGATGCAAGGATTAAATGGAGTAACAAGGTTAAGTATACCTATCACAAATCAAACAGTCTCTTTCAGAGGCATCATTTCTAACTAGTCTTGATTATTTGATGAGTTTTTTATATTTAGTCCTTCACATCTGATCATTCGTCTGTTGATTTTTTAACATAGTGGAAAGGTGAATGAGATGAAAGGCCAATAGATTTTATGAATTATCCATTGAAGAATGTTGAGGTCAGGTACCCACCCTTAGAGAAACATGCCTTCACACTGGTATGAGTGGTTAAGAAGTTTTGACACTACATTCTCTATAGTCAAATTGCTTCCATAGTTTCAAACCCTGCAGTAAAGTCCCTTCTAATGCAAAGTGAGTTAGGAGAAAAAAGAGGAAAATGAATGGAATTTTTTTAAGAATTTGACCTTGAAATTAACCCAATGAAGCTAGTCTGAGGACAAGACTTATCTAAGGCTATGGCTGATATTGAAACCAAGATTACTTTCTAACAATATACTATACAATCATTCATAGGTGATCCTTGGTATGCGAACCTAATTTTCTTGCTATTGAACAAAAAATGGCATGATGGAATGAATACTACTCAGGGAAGAGCATTGAGACCAAAGAGTTCCCATTATATGTTCAAAGGAGGAGCCTTGTATAGAAGGAAATTTGAAGGTGTTTATTTGTGCTACCTAGATCAACAATAGGAAAAATAGGCTAGTGTTGAGTTTCACGACAGAAATGGTACTGGGTGCGGTTCAACTGATTCTATGGCACATCAAATTTTGAGGTTAGGTTATTATTGGCCCCATGTGTTTTGGGATTCTCATCAGCATGTTAGGATATTTCATACATGTCAAACTTCAACATTTAGAGAACATAATCCAGTGGTACCCCTACAACCAGTGTACAAGGTAAGACCATTTTTCCTAATGGGCATTAGATTTTGTTGGGGTAATCAATCTGAATTCATCTACAAGTCACAAGTTTATTTTAACTACAACAAATTATTGTACACACTAGACTGAAGCTCAACCTTGTAAGAACAATACCACTAAATTCATTATCAAGTTCCAAAATGAATATCTCATTACAAGGTTTGGAGTATTGCTCACCGTAGTATGTAATAATGGTCATGCATTTTCTTCTGTAGAATTTATTCAATGGGCGTATCAGTATAAAATTGTGTTGAAGTACTCTTCTAATTACTATCCATAGGGTAATGGTGTAGCAGAGTCTACTAATACAAATCTATTGGAGATAATTAAGAAGTTGTTAAAAAGTAATCCTAGGGATTGACACACACAACTGAGATTTTTATTATGGGAAGATAGGAATAGAATCAAAGCTGCCTTAGGAAACTTGTCATTTAAGTTAGTCTATGGCCAGGACCCAGTCTTCCCTATTCATCTAAATATACCCATTCTCCATTTTATGAAAGATTTTTACTCCAATGATGGTAGGATAGAGGTCTGGTTAACTATTTTACTCAATTTGGAAGAATAGAAAGATGCTTCCTTGCAACATATTTTCTAAGCATCAAGCTTTTTTCAAATGATGGTTTGATAAAAGCACCAAAATTAAAGCCTTCAGAATATCATACCTTGTTGCTATTAGACAAAGTTGGGGAAAGGAAAGGTGATCATAAAAAATTTGACCAACTTTGGTTGGGCCCATATTAGATCGTTGAAATCCTTGGTGAGAATTCCTTCCAATTAAGAACATTAACAGGAGAATCTATTCCATTGCCTGTCAATGGATAGTTTCTCAAATATTATTTTGACCCATGGAGGTTTGATTTCCTATTTGATTGTATATGTGTAATTAGTTTCTTTTTTGTTTCTAGTTTGTTTTTTTTTTAATTTGTTTGTTTGTGTTTCCTTTGTTTTATATTTTTGTTGTTTATTTTTCTTTTCTTTTTTCTTTTGTTTCTAGGGACCTTAATTTTCTTCATTTTAGAGTGAATGGGTAGTTATTCAAATTTTACTAAGGCTGCTATGATAGAGAAATTGATTTAGGTATTTTCAATAATTTCTATTGAAAACTTTCATTTTAAGACTTATGTTTTATGTCTATTTTAATAACAGTCTGAAAGGTTAAGAACAAATAGGTATATTGTAAGTGATCTCATAAACCATGGCTGAATCTATCAAATATTAGATAGAATCATCTATTTTCATAAGGGATTATTTTTCTTAGGGTGAAGGTATTCATGATTTAGGTGAAAAATTCAAGTCCTTAACACTATCATGAGGTCCACTGTAGTTCTCAACCCAAATTTTAGGTTATTACATTTGAGTATTGAGAAAAGATAAGAAAATAATTTCTTAAAGTAAATCACATTCAAAAGAAAGGAAAAGAGAAGCATAAATGATGGCAAACCCAATATGATAAGGGTAATTCAAGTATCTCTATCAGGGATATAGACACCTGGTTGGTAGCGGAGCAATGCCCAGGATATCATTGCATGACAATTAAAACGGTTTAACTCATGTAGCTTGAATATTAATATAGTTGTTCAAGGATAGGTAGAGTCTTTAGGGAAAGAGATGGACCATAAATGCACACACTCAGATTCAAATTTGTTATTGTTGATTTACATTTGGGATTCCATCTCAACCTAGTTTGTTGTAACTGATCATGCCTGAGTTAAAACATTCATAAACTAGAGGTTCTGGATGACTGGATTCTTTAGTATCTTGAAAATAGGTAAACCATTTTCCTAGCCGAGTCACCAACTGTTAGGCCTTGCATAATCACCCCATTTTCTTTCAGTCAAAATGGGTCCCCCTTTATTTGGTTTGTTTTGGTGTTCTTGTTTGGGTCTTAGAAGTAGTTTCTTTTTCTCCTAAGTCCTAGTTTTCCTTTATTTTTTCAAGTTCAGGTTTCAAATCGACACTGATACTTGTTACTTTCCAAAGTACAAGTTCTTGTTTGTGTTCTAATCCCAATCCCTACTCTTTTCCTTTTCTTTTTCTTTGTGTGTCGGAGTCCGGTTTCGGATCGAAATCGTTACCTTGCACCCTTCAAGGTGTAAGTTCCTATTTTTCTTCTAATCCTAATTTCTACTTTTCTCCCTTGTGCGTTTTGCTTGTGTCAGAATTAGACATTGGACCGAAACCAAAACTGAGAAATTTTCTAAGTTCTTGTTCTTGTTTCCATCCTAATCCCAACTTCTGACTGTATGTGTTTTTCGAGATTGGACTTCGGATAGAGACTTGCACTATGAACTTTTCAAAGTTCTTGTTTCATCTCTTGACCTAATTATGATTCTTGCTTTGCCTTGTTTGTTTGTTAGGTTTTAGACCTTGGAAATTCGCTTAAACTTTGCACCTATTGAAGGTTCAGTTTCATCTCATGTCCTGATCCTGACCCCTACTTACCTTCGTTCTTGCAACTAGCATTAATGACTTCCACCCCAATCCCAAGGCCTGACCAACCCACATTAATGTCTAACTATTTTCACACATGAACGAGTTTTTATTCCACTACTCCTTGATTTCCATCCATTTTGGCTTGTATAGTTTGAAGAGGAGAACCAGAGTGATGTCGAGAGTTAGGGTTTGAGTAGGTGGTTTGATCTCACCATGTTGTTATATTCTTTGTTCTTGCTTTGTAGGTGTTTGTTTTTTCTTGTTATTTTGTGCTTTCTTTTGGGTTTCTTTTTTTCTTTTCTTTTTCATTTGTTCTTTTTGGTTTCCCTTGTTTCATTTCAATTTTTTGCGTTTGGGTTTTCCCTCATGTGTTTTTTAAGTTTTCCATTCATGGGATTTTCCATCCTGGCGTGCCCTAGTTTTCTAGGTTTTTTCTTGACTATCTGGTTGAGCATGTATTTGAATTGTTAAATTTTAAATTTCAACCATTGAATCAAAAATCTTGAATCCCAACCATAGTCTCATCCTAAAGGCTCAATATATAGATATTGTTACATCTATTTTTCCTTCATTTATTATTGATTGTGTGATTCCCGATTCTCTAAAGATTTCAAAACTAGTAATCAAAACTACACTTAGGTTTTTACCATTGTCTGAGTCTATCTCTTTCACTTGCTCTAATCCCAACTTCTAATGTTATATCGAGATCGCGTACCGAATCATCACCCTGCAATATTAAAAGGTTTTTTGACAAAGTGCCACTACATGTCTTGATTTTGATCCCCACATTACTATCGGGATCGAGTATTGGATCAACATGTATCCTTTGACATATCATTAAGTACCATGATCTGGTGTTAATCCTATTCCAACTTCCAACATAACATCGAGATCGAGACTTAAAACTGACCTATTTCCAACATGCATGCTTAAGGACTAATCCATAACAGAATCCCAATCCTAATTCCTAATATCTTATCAGGATCATAACTCAAGAAGTTACTTACACTTGTTCCTCACTATGGGTCCAGTTTTGAACCACAACCCGATTCTAAATTTTGATTCACCATCGAGATTGGAATTTGGAGGGAGACTTTCATTTACTGTGTTTTTTAACTACAACTACTTGGTGATGGCCCGATCTCGATTCCTAATCACATTGTGGGATCGGACTATGGAATGACACTCAACTTGTTTACTACTATAGGTGTGAGTGTCAAGTCAAGACCTGATCTTAACTTTTGATAAAGTTCACTTTTGTGCTTAAAATGGTCAACTTCTTGGTTATGTCCTGAACTAAAAACCCAAAGATACTGAACTAACTTGTTAAATGGGAGTTTATCTTGAGTAAATGGTGATATAATATGAATTCTTGTGTTAAATTTCTTATTCACATGCCTTTTATTTCCCTCATAATTGTCAGTATTGTAGGATAATTAACAAATGTCTAACTCAGAGGAGGAAGTGCCCACTGAAGGAACATCAAAGGGAGCAAAGGCTAAGAATTTAAAGCTAGAACAAGTTTATGTCACAATGAGGTATAAGTGCCAAGGTACCTTGGTACCATCTAATTTTGGGTCTGATGTTATGAATATCACTAATACACTTTTGGGGCACATTGATCTGGACCAGTTTTGCATAGATACCTTTTCAGAGGATGCTACCCTGAGGGAAAAAAGGATTGCAAAGTTTGGGTTAGCTCATGTAGCTAGTTTTCCCATTTTTGTGCAATGTCCTGATTTTATCTTGACTTTTGGATAAAAAAGATAGACAAGAGAGACAAACAAGACTTCCATGATTCTCAATGATTGTATCTTCTTTCACCAAGATACCTTCCTCACTAATAGGAGAGGTATCAGGAGAAGAACAATTATGATTTTCATGATTGTCTATACTTGCATCCTCTTGCATCAAAGCTTTAGTGGATGATCTAGGTGAGATGAAGTCCTCAAGGTATTCATTTCACATGTCAAATTCATCACAACTGAAGGGTTTGAAGGATATGGTTTCTCCAAGGCTTATCATTTTTTTATTTGTTTCTTTTGATGTTTTTGTTTTTTGTTTTATTTTCTAATGATTGAAAAATTTACACTAATCTATCTAATACTGCAATGATGATGAAAATGAAAGAAAAATGCAGACATATAACACCACTTTGAATTGAAATATGCAAGAGAATATTTTCCACAATGCTGTAAAATCTATCTAAATGAGCATTGAATTGAATGAAAAAACAAACAATTTCAGGAATTTATTTCTCAGTTCTAAACACAGTAACAAAAATGCAAACTAGATACTAAAAACTACCCAAAAATTTGTGTAAAATGTGTGTACATGGACTCATTTTCCACCTAAGGTGAATGGGTCCCAAATCAAGGTTTTAAAAAGGTAAAAACTACAATTTTGAAGTTGTTTTATGTGTTTTTGTGCCCAGATTCAAACTGTAACTCTTGTGATTGAAATTTCTAGAATTTGGATACCTAATGCAAGTGAAATGAAGGTTAAATAATGACCTACATGAAATTTCTTGAAATGCAATTTTGACTCAATTTTTTAATATGAATTATGAAAAGTACACTAATATGCAAACACTATGCAAAATCAATGTAATATGTAAGCAATTTTTTAAAAAAATCATATTTAAAAAATGAGAGGATGCAAATTTAAACCCCTATATACTATTGGAAACTTGCAGCCATCTAATGACAATTTCCACATAACCCAAAAGAGAAAACTATGCAATTAAGTATTCATAATCCACATGCAAGAGAATAAACAACATACCCATGAAAATATGACACAACATATACCCTAGGAAAACCCTCAAGAGGGAAATACCTAGCCTCCAAAAAAATCCATCTCTCATGTATTATTCAGAAATAAAGATTATAATACATCTTTAGAGTCTTCATGAACACCATTGAAGCAATAATCCCTCTCTAATAAATCCATGTGAAAAAGCATGCAACCACAATCCCATGCCATGCTTCAAACCCTCACAAATGCTAACTAGAGCTAACTTGCCAATTGACTATCCTAAACAACTACCCATTTGGTTTCTTTTATAGAAACAAGCTCCCACAAAACCACCAAGTGGTATTACAAAAAACCATGTGACTAAAACCATGAGATTACAAAACCATGTCCCCATATTTAATATTGGGTACTTTATTTATTTATTTTCCCCAATATTAAATAATTACATTTTTACAACTTAACTTATGTCCCAATGTTACATGAAACATAAAGTGGCCCCAAGAATAATTACATTAAATACATTATGCAAGGTGTACAACACACCTTTTCCTAACATATGCAATTCAAACTAAACCAATTTTAAAGAGCCCTAAATGTAATGCAACTAGTAGAAACCTAATGCAAACTATTGCAAAGCTAAGGCCTAGGGTTTAAATGCACTCCAAATTAGAAGTTAGAATGCTCAAAACTCAAGTTAACCAAAAAATTTAATAAAAAAATTAGGGTTTGCATCAAAATGAGCTGATCAAGATGATGAGACACTAAATATTCCTATAAAATGTATTTGATTATGTGTCTGATATGATGCAAATAACAATCATAAATCAACCCTAAATATTATAGCAACAAAAAGGGGAGGTTTGAGAGCTTGAAATGATGTGTACCTTGCAAAAAACTTGTTTTTAGGCTACAGAGGACTCATTCACCTTTAGTGGCGAGTGGGTACTTGTTAGGATTCTGGAAACCGACTTCTAGGTTTTATTCCTCTCAATCTACACTCCCAATTCCTAGGTTTTCACTACCTCAAGCCCTACTGAGGACTCATTTTCCTTTGGTGGTGAATGGGTCCTTTTAGGGTTTCAAAAAACTAACTTTTGGGTTCTATACTCCAATGTTTGCACTCTCAATTCCCAGGTTTTTAGCTCCCAAAATTTTGAAATAGATTATGTATCCTTCTTTATGTGTTCTTGCACTATGAATGACAATTTTGTAACTCTTCAAATTTTCCAATTTCTCTCCAACTCTTGCTCTTCAAACTAAAACTTGCAATCACACATTCAAGGGAAGAAAAACTTGTTGATTGTTAGTGAATAGGGGTTTGCCTCAGTCAAACCCCTTTTAGGTAATTAAACCAATTAATGAAATAATGAAATTGAAGCATGAAACATAAAATATGAAATAATGATAGCTTGGATGTTGTCTTGGAGTATAAATCTATAACCTAACATGAAGTGTCCATGAAGAATGTGTTGAAAGGAACAACACAACTAAGAGGGGGAGGTGAATCAGTTGTCACAAATCTCAAACACTTAACAACTTCACAACCACTTAATTATATTATTATGTATGAACATGAAATGAAAATAACATAAAGCAATATCAACACAAGAAACACCAGATTTACGTGGAAAACCCAATAAGGGAAAAACAATGGTGAGGATTAGCTCACAATATAATGTAATTTTGAAACCAATTACAAAGAGGCTCACTGCCAAAAGTGCTCATTGCCCTGATATAAGGCTCACTACCTACATATAGGATTCATTGTCCAAAAGGGGGCTCACTACCTACAGATACAAAAGATAACAAAAAAAATCACCACAATATATTACACACATCTACAACCTAATTAGAAGGATTGTAAACATCATTAGCTCACTACTTTTAGGAATCTAACACATTAAAGTATTATTTCCTCAATTTACTTTCACACAACTCTACTTCTCAAACTTGTGGCTTGAATGATACCTCAATTTAATCCTTTGCATGAAGTGTAAACACTAGGTCAACCAAACCTAATGAAAACACAAATGAACTTTGATGTACACACTTCTAGAACAAGAAAATAACATGTGGATCACACAACATGCTTTACCATACACTGGGACACATTTTAGATTCCTTCAAACTCATCTGCATCAAAGGCAAGAACCTTCATTCACAAAAAATTTCTCACCAGTACATCTGGACTACATAGGTACATACAACAACTCTAAAACTAAGCTTCTGGAGCACCAAACTATGAACACCTTTTCCAAAACACAGATAACATCATTAAAATACATATTCCAGATCTGCAAGACCTCAAACAAACTAGCGGAGGACTACGGAGCAAAAAAAAATTTCCCATACACAGACTTGAACAACCCTACCAAACCGGTTCACACACCGGTGATTGAAACTATCTCTCCGTCAAAATAGAAGCTAAAATCTAGGATATATCACCAAAAAATTCCCATAAACAAAAATTTAGATCTACACAAGCATAGGATCAACACAAAATAAATGTGGAGCACAAGCCAAAGCACATTCTGTAATACCCCTCCGTGTCAGTTGTTCTGGTCTTGTGTGTAAGTTTCTGTGTGTGCTTCATTGATTACTATGTTATTTGATTGTGTGAAAAATATCAAATGTTAGTAGTCATGTTTAAATAATTAATTTAAATCATAAGTGAATCTGCGAGGTTATTTAAAATATAATTAGAAATTAGAATAATAATCCATTAAATTAAATCAAATGATTTAGATCAAATGATCAAATTAAACTAATTTGTTAAAAGCACAAGTCATATTATTAGATAAATTGATTTAATAATCATAATGAACAAAATAATCTGGAAAAGAAAATAATAAAAAGGAAGGCAATTGGAAAATGGAAAGTCAATAGTTTATTAATTAAATAAATTGTGATAAGATTTTTGGGAAGTGTAAAAGGCAAAAGAAGCTGGAAAGAAACTTCACCTATCAAGCAATTGGAAGTCGAAAAGAACTGAACTATAGAATATGAAAAATAAATAAAGTATATCTAGCTTTTGGGAAGGATCTTCTGGGGGGGGATTGGAATCTAAAGGATGAGTTTGAGGCTGTCGAAATTCGGTCTACAGTGGAGCCTTTCTGTCCTTGAGCAAGGAAGATAGAAAAATGGATCATTTCAGGGTGCAGCATCCATGTTTGTAAAAATGATGTGTAGGAGAAGTGAAATCACAAAGAATGTAATCCTTACCATTTCTCAATCTTCCATTTAGTTCTTCGCCAAAAAAAAGAGGTATGGATCTTCATGTGGTTATAATCTAGTTTTCAAAAAAAAAAAAAAGTAATTTTTATCTCCTGCAATGTCCTCTATGATTACAAATAATTAGTCACTAGTTAGTTGCAGTGTATTCTTCTTTTGCAATTTGATGCTTTGTGTTAACATTCCATGATTGATTCCCTCCATTCTTTGCAATGATAGAATTTTATATGTCAATTTAAGTGCATTACGATTTATGCTTTGAGATTGATATTATGTGGATATGTGCCTATCAATCTCATTCCTTGAGGCGTCATGTTGGAATGTGGAGTCGAGTTTGATAATGTGTTTCCAATTCGGTCTCATAGGTGGCGTCTTCTTGTATTTGAAATTTAATTTCATTGAATCCATTTTTAATGGTGTTTCCTTATATTGATATTTGACATTGGTATTACGTGTTAATCATATGAACATAGCTTGATGTTCGGCACCTTGTATTTTTCTTTATGACGGTGATTGCTTCTTTTATCATCTTTTATTCTTATAGATTGGCCGATTTGTTCCCTGTGCGGTGAAAACTGTTCACTGTTGAATAGGCCTACTCCAACGCCTTTCTAAAGTCCTCGTTCCTTCGAGGCATTCTTTCAAGAATTTCGAGTGCCTTGCCTTTGTGCATTTTGCACCTCACCTTTCTCCTTCCCTTCTGACTGGTAGATCACATTTTGAATTTTTTAATAATACAAGTAGATGGCGATATTTCTAGTTTCCAATATTCACTTTCTAATATACTTGGCAACCTATCACAGCTGCAGCACTTGAACATGGTAGGGTGTATAGATTTAATTAAACTCTCTGTCTTTATTATCAAAATCCCGAATATTATCCATAAGACTGAAGAAAAGTGGTTTCTCACGTTTTTTGCAACCGTAACCATCTCAAACTTGGAGGAAGTTTGGTTCGTGTGTCTTCTCTGATGCCGTCAATGAGCAGTTTGTTCAAGTGAAGAAATTGAGGACCAATGAGCAGATTATTTAATTCTCTTGGTCTGCGCAATGTTTCAAGCCTTTGCCAATTACCTCCGTTCAGTCGAAGCTAAGAGAAATTGATGTTATTGGATACAGTGTTTAGATGAGCTCCTTCGCATAGTCTAGTAATCTAAATTTATTTAATCTCCCTGATACTGTTGGCAACCTTTCACCGCTGCAGTATTTATACTTAGGAGGGCGTACAAATTTAAATAATCTCCCTGAAACTGCTGGCGACCTTTCATAGCTGCATTTTTTTAAATTAAATAACCCCTCTTGATTTCTTTGTCCACCTGTCTCTGCCGCGGCACCTGAACATAACAGGAAGTTTAATGATTTAATATAATCTCTTTGAGTTCGTTGTCAACCGGTCTCAGCTGTCGCATTTGAGCATAATAGGAAGTTTAAAAGTTTATTTAATCTATCTCTTATTTCATTTGCAATCTGTCTCAGCTTCATTCGACCCAAATCTCCTCTTCTTGTTTGACTGCATGTTCTTTTCTCTAAGTTTTAGCTCGAGCATTCTTAATTATCTTTAATTTTCAATCTTATTAGAGACAGACTTCATTAAGAAACTGAATAATTTGGTTTCGTCTCTTCTAATATATTTTTACTTAACATATGTGAAATATATAGATCAATAATATCAGTGTCTTTATTGCATTCATTTAGTTATTTAGTTGTCATTCCTCAAAGTCAAAGGAAGCGTTGGAAAGTAGGTAGTCTGAACCCCATTATAGTTTAGAAAAGAAAAATGCTAAGAGAATAAACCATAAAAAAATAAAATTAAAAATAAAATAAAATGAATAGGTTATATTTGGGTATTCCCATTGAGGCCAATGATTGTATTTAGTAAAATTATTTTAGTTAAGAATAAGATAAAATAGATAATAGCTTGATTTCCCTAAGGTTACAAAATAAAAAGAGTATAATATATGGTGAATAGTTTGAATGTATTATATAATCTTTTCATGTAAACTCTTTAGATCATAGTAGGTTATGGATTTTGAAAGGATTCCTTATAACAAGGAGTTGCATATTGAATTAAACCTTAAAAAACTTTGATTGAATTATAAGAACGTAGATAAGATAAGAGAGTTGTTTTTGGAAGACTTACCCTAGGTAAGAGGATTAACGATTAGGTTCACTTGATAGCAGGATAAAATAATAATATAAGTGTTGTAATTATATGGTTGTGTAAAGAAAGATATAGGGAAGGGTATATTAGCTTTAAAATTTGATTTATGGAAATTATTTCTTGTAAAAGTTGTAATTAATAAATGTTGAGTTAAGAAAACTAAAATAGGGAAAGAAAAAAAGTTGTTTCCTTTCAATAGATGTAATTAGAGATCTAAGACATTAAGTAGGTTTTGGCTTGAGAAGAATTAATGTATATTTCATTGGTCAATTAGTGTAATTACTTCAATTTACATAGTTAATCATTGTATTCTTACTATTGTTTCAAGACATAAAAATTACTAAAATGATTGGCAATGTTATTTCAAGTAGAACAACGATATGTCTTTTCAAGCAAGAATAAGATAGTTGTGAATGTAATAAATTGGAATATAATTGTTTTAATTTGTGTTTGGAAGAGTATACTTGTGGTTAGTGTCTTATGGCTTAAAACATTAGAGTTTATCTTCACTTTGCAATATTGTGCTATCCTTAAAAGTTGGAAATGATTGATCTTTAAAATAATGTTCTTTTTAGATTGTTTCAAGCTTCTTCTTATTGAATGAATGGTTATATTGTATTTGCTTGTGTGGTTTTATGGATTGTTTTGATAGATCCTTTTTATGTGACCTTTCGTGAGTTGATTTTGAGTTGGAGATTTCCTCTCATTTAATTTATGTTGTTATTCATTGGGAACACATATGTTTTCTTTTGTTCTTTACCCTAAGTGGTAAATCGGTTAATGTTATCATTGTCATGATTGATGGTTCTGCTTGAGTTGTTGATCTTATTTTTTTTGTATTCACTCATTATATTTGAATTGAAAATAGTTCTGGTGGCCTTGCAATAATTGTTGTCATTGAAGGTGATTTACGTACCACTATAAGGGGGTTCTTGTGAGGAGAAAATTGAGGTCTCCCATAGAATGCCTAGTTGGTGGCTATTGGTTTTATTAAGTGATTTCATTGAATTAAAGGTTGATTTTCTTTTGTGTTTTCCTATTTGAGGTGGCACCATTTTTGATTTGTGGATGGGTCTTGATGAATCTTTCCTTGTTATGGTTTTTTTGAGTTACTCTCATATTTGAGGAAATTTTATCCTTGTATTAGAATTATTAGGGAAAAATTCATGTTGCTTCACTTTACCCTTGGTTGTGGGTTTTCATTCTTTTGGCTTCCAGAGGCTTGAGATGATTTTCAATTGATGTTCTCTCTCTTTATGTGCCTTGATTTGGCGAATGTTTTGGTTTCATGATTTTAAAAGGGTTGTACGAGATTTGTTGAGATTTGAATATTGTTTTTATAGCGAGATGGGTAATGCCTCGCATGCTTCTCAGTTGAGATCTTATATTCTTATTTTGATGGTACAACCCTTGGTTTCTTGGTTTTGGTTTGTTATTGTTGGGTCTCTAGGGAGAGTGGCTCCTCGTGGGGGCCGGCGCCCCGTTTAAGGGGAAGAGCTCAGGATAACCCACGAGTGAGTTAGTAAATAAGTGAAAACCTAATAATTAACTTAGGTGGGTTGGGTAGTAATATCATTGCAAGATTTTAAAAATGGATGCCTCACCTTCATTAGTGCTACCGCAGACTAATGGAAGGCTGAGAAGGCCGTGGTTGGCAAGGTCGTGACCTCGTCCTCACGAGAGGTCTACGGCTCCGCATGAGTCACCCTATGGACCGGCGCCTCCAATTGGGAGGAAGAGCACAGGACAGCCATAGATGGGACCGGCGCCTCCAGTTGGGAGGAAGAGCACAGGACAGCCCATGTAGGACTATGCGATGACACTCTCCCCTAGTTGCCTATGTGTTTTACTTTATTGTGTTCCTCTGGAAGAAGGTTATGGGAGTTGGTTTAGATTGTTGATATTTGGATTTATCTTGATTTATGATTATTGTCTTGATACATCTTTGATGTACTTTGTGGTCTTGTATGATCTCGTTGATATTTGACTTATGACCTTGTACTCTTTTGATACGGTGATATGATGTTATTGTATTATTTAATTTCAATTTGGAATTGTATTATGTTTATTAATTCAGTTTGATTGGAAGTGTTTCATGATCATCCTTTGGTTACTTATTTATTGGTCATTGCTGTGATTTACGTGATGGGATTTGTGATCTTAATTTATTATGTTGACTCTTGGATGTTGTTGCAATTCTTGAGTTTTATGATACTTTTGTATGTTGTGGGTCTTGTGATTCCGTGTTGGGATGTTCTTGGTTGAGGACTCTTATTGTCAGCTCCTAGCACGGGGGGTGGGTCTTCGGACTCACATGGTCGGGTGGAACGTGCTAAGCACCCCATTGGGTCCCCAGTCGAGGATCGAGAGGTGCGGATTGGTGCGGATGCAGCGACTCCAGAGTTGTATTTGTCTTGGAGCCAGTTGTGATATTTTGTATTCATTTGTATCATGTTATCTCGTGTATGGTTTCCATTTATGATTGGAACCACTTTTGTATCATTGTACATCTTGAACATTGTATTGTAATGTAACGTTAAATCTTATGTGACTATTGGCAGTTGTTATTCAATGTGTTAAGTTATTCATGCATATGTTGTATTTATGTACTCAAATGGTTTCTTATCAATGATTATCTTGTGTGCGTTATATTTGTTAATGTTTATTTTGTTATGGATTATATCTTTGGATTTTATTCTTTATTGTCGTTGTATGGATCTCAGTCTCGTAATGACTCCTCGTGTACCCCAAGGGATGTATGTGTTAGTGAATCTACTTAACTGAATTCATGTCATGACTTAATGCGTATTACATGTATGTTATGTTTACTTATAAAAAAAAAATTTGTGCTGTAATTATTATGTATTTGTCCTTTGGGGTTCACACGGCGGGGCATTACACATTCTAAACACACACAACTCTTTCTTCACTATTTCTCAAAAGCACTTGGCAACTCGTCATATTAGCACACCTGCAACACCATAAAGATAGCTCCATGTACTCACATCTCATCAACATCTCAACTATACATGCACAACTTTCAACATCTTGTACCGTGTTGGTCCATCAATGACAACATCAATGACAAATCCACCAAACTTACTCATACTTGCAATAGAATGCAGATATTGATCTTGAATAAGATGAATAAAAATGCTTGTAATGTAGATCTTCAATGCTACATCCACTAACTTAGCTCAAAAACATGTAAAAATGCACTATGCCTTTGTCATGATGAAATGATCTTGAATTTTTGTGATAATCTTCACTAATCTACCTTGAATTTTTTTTAAAAATCTCTTGTAATGCTCTTGTAAACTTGAACTTGCTATAATGCATGAATACTTGAAGTAACTAGGAGAAACAAGGTGAATTAACCCCTTATTTATACTAAATATAGAGATTAATCTCAAAATTAAAATAATTCAAGCCAACACTAGATCTAGAGATAAACATTATTAAATTCCTGCCACAATGAAATTCAAAAATGGGGTCCTCATTAAGAGAGGACCCATTTTCCACCTAGGGAAAATAGGTCCTAGCACTGTTTTCAAGGACCTAACCTTTGGGGAATGAAAGAACACTAAAAACCCATTTGAAATATGCTGATGAAGGGGGGTCCTATAGAGGGAGGACCCATTCGCCACCTAGGGTGAATGGGTCCTAGCACCAATTTCTAAGATCTTGATTTTTCTCAATTAAATGTTATGTAGTTTGAATTGTGGGTGTCAAGATAGATCTTTGGGAGGTGTCATAAATAAGGTTTAATTGTAATTAAAGGGGATAATTAACTCCAATTAACCACAATTAAATAAGAGGACCCTAGATAAGAGTGAAATTGTGTTACAACACTTTACAACACCATAAATAGGGTACACATTAGGTACATTTCATTAAAAGGGTCCCATTACGCTTAATTAATTGAATAAACCTTAGAAAATTGTGAAAGTGTATTACAAAACTTTTGCAAAGGAAAAATTAAGGTATGTTTTAAATAAATAAGGGCCCTAGAATTATGTGAATGTGCATAACACATTACAATACTATTCTAAGACACCATTAAGTTAACTTAATGTCAATTATTCACAAACCAAGTAAGGGAAAAAGGATAATTTTTCTAGTACTATAGGTGGCATGAGGTATACCCAAAATAATCCAACAACTTGAAGAAGCTCAATCTCCTCCTCTAATAGTCACATGATAGACTTGCAAAGGAAATGAAATTGTTTCCCTCCAAGGTCTTGTCAAACTCGGGGAGGAATCTAAAAATCAAAATACATGAAACAAGTTCTAAATTAAGCAATTAACTAAAATTATAGTTTTTCTAAGACACTTTTCGATCAATTTGGACACTTAATGCAATTTTTGGATGAGGGTTCTTGGACACTTTTCACCACAGTGGGACACCTTGCACTAGAAAGGGATGCTTTGCAACATGTAACGCCACGCCATGAAACCCTAGAGGACAACACTAAAACAAATAAAAATGGAACAATTTTTTTTGAAGGTGCAATATACACAATATTGCAATTAATACAATAACTTGAATTCTAACCTAAGTCCTGGGCATTACAGGATCATGATGGGCCAAAAAGTGGTGATATGATGGGTATGTGTAGGGTATTTGGCTGACAACTTTTTTTTTACCAAAAAATGATGAAATGAAAAGGGTTTTTAAAGGAGATTCTCAGCTTTCCATCAATATAAATTATTCTTTCCTTTGAATTTAATAAATTATTATTATTCATTTTCTATTTGAATTATGACTAAAGTCCTAATTGATAGCCTAATTGAAAAACATCTATAGCTTTCAAACGGTATCACATTTTATGAATATAAAACATGCGTCATATTCTATGCTCCGCATACTATAGGATTAAAAAAATAAAAATTGAATTTCATGAATTTTTAACCAAGTTAAGGTGGTCAAACATACGAGTTTTTATATTTTTTAAAAGTTGTAATAAAAAATTCATAATTAATTATTTACTTAAAAAAAAATTACAAAAAAATATGCATCACATCAAGACATGATTCCTCTACTTATATCTAAAATATTATAAAAAATATGATCATTTTATTGTGGTTAGGGTGGTAAAAAAGACACCTACTTCTTATTTTTTCCCTGAAATTTAAGTACTACTCCATTGAAATTTCAAATTTTCACCAAATAGATTTTTTTTTTTATAAATAAACCTAGTAGTTTAGAAACTCCATTTAATTTTCTATAGATTCTATTCTTACATATTTTTGAAATAATATAGATAACTTATTCAAATTTTTACGTCAAGTTGCCTAACTCTAATTTTTTTGAATTTTTCGCCACTTAAGGGCCTATTTTTCCATTATGATCCTGCACATACCCTCCTCTAAGGTTCCATGACTACACTACTATAATCCCATTAACTATACTTACAAGAATTATAAATCATCTCTATCATCACATTTAAATGATCAACCAATAGGAAATAACCATAGCATGCCATCTATAGATACCATTCAAAATCAATTTCATTAACTAGCATAACAAGGTACATCAATTACATTACTCATTCAACACATAAACAACCATACCAAAATGGATTATCAAAGAATTCCAACAAGAAGAAAATTCCCCCTAGCCTCTAGAGGACTTCCAGTTCCATAAACACCAAAAGACTCATCTTAAGAGTAGCAACAATAATACCCCAAAACATTTCAATCTCAAAAACAAGCACAAAGTTCCAAATTAATAATGTAAACTACATTACTTTGAATGAGACAATATCTTCATGAAAATTATTGTATTCTATATCCAATTACAAGAGAAATTACTATTCAACTAATTCACATGTACAAAAGAACTATGTATTCAATATAAGGCTACAAGAGAAATACACTATTTAAAAGTTTGTCTAATTCATCCATTATACTAATTTATGAACTATTCAAATGCTCTTTTTTCCTATAAATCATTCCTCTTTAAACTCAACATTGCCTAATACCATTCATAATAAATATTTTAATTAGAAAGCGAAATATATTCTTTTCTACTAGTGAGCACAAAAATAATCCCCACTAAATTAACACAGATTTTAACCATCAATCATATATATGTGTGTGTGTGTGTGTGTGTGTGTGTGTGTGCACACACACACACACACACACATATGTACACACACATATATATATATGTACACACACACACATATATATATGTACATATATATCTATATATATACATATATATGTACATATATATCTATACATATATATATATATATACATATATATGTACATATATATCTATATGTGTGTGTGTGTGTGTGTGTGTTTACATATATATATTTTAAAAGTTTGTCTGATTCATCCATTCTGCTAATTTCTGAATTATTCAAATGCTCTTTTTTACTATAAATCATTCCTCTTTAAACTCAACATTTCCTAATGCCATTCACAACAAATATTTTAATTAAAAAGTGAAATATATTCTTTTCTACTATTGAACACACACACACACACCCACACACATATATGTGTGTTTGTGTACATATATATATATATATATATATATATATATATATATATATATATATATATATATATATATATATATTTATGTATGTATGTATGTATGTATGTATGTATGTATGCACATATATTTGTATATATATATATGTGTGTGTGTGTGTGTTCAGATATATATAAATATATTCACATCTAGCACTATCGAATATCATAAATAAAATAGAATGCAAAATATATTTACGATGAATCCTTGATTAAAAAAATTCACATATAAATATATATATGTCTGTTCGTATGTAAATGTAAAGGTGTATGCATATATTGAATGATAATACATCATAATCATCAAACACTACAGATATACAATGTATCATATATCAATTTCCAATTAAAATAACTTGAAACCGTATGGGACTCATCTTCAAGGAGCCAATACAACCGAAACACTAAGATAGAATGCATGTAAAATGAAACAAAAGCTTACTGTTAGTTTTTAGATCTAGCCATGATTCACAAACCCACGGAAAGGGATTGGTTCGAACTAAATAAAATTGAGGATTGTAACCGACTTCTTAATATTTTGCTAAATACAAATGCACATATAAACCATTCAATGGTTCGCCTATTGCAAACACAACCCCAAACACTCACAGCTTAGGCAGCACTAAGGTGGATGTATTGGTAATTATCCTAGGCAGGCGAAAGATTTCAAATACAAAAGACAATGTTCTCAACACAAAAGCACATCACAAGGCATTGATTGTCTTTCTAGAAATAACTATATGGGTTCAATTTATATAGAGGAATCTATTAGATTAATAAGTTATTACACTTAATTAATTACATCATATTGTTTAATTAATTAAGTCACTTATCACTTTAGTTACTTCAGCTAAACTTAGGCACATTAATAATTAATTAATTATTAAGTGTGCACACTAGGGTTTCCTTTAGGGTTACATGATCTCCTTCATAAGGATTGATCTCATTGTAATTTATTGAATTCTTGAATATTATTATTTGCACATCTTCATACAAAACTCTTTCTTTATTTTGTTTTTCTCTTCTATGGAAGGATTTTCTGGTTTGCATGTCTGATCTTGGTTTCTAACATGGTATCAAAGCACTATCATGTGGTGCAGTTTATTTTTCAGTATTTTTCTATTTAGCTGCATTTATTGTTGTTTGAAGTCAGATTTTCATTTATGGCCTCGAAGCTCATAAATTTTTTCCATGATCTCCAATTTTTGCTATCTTTGTGGTGTTGGAAAGGTATTGAGGAGCTCTATGTTGTTGTCCATGCACTTTTTTTTGTATTTGTCCCAGGTTGATTGTTATTTCTAATTTGGCCCGATGGGTGTTTTGAGGATTACTTGGATGTTTTAGAAATTGGAAGGGTGAAACTTGAATCTTTGCACTTCATTTCAATATCACATCATTTTATCATCTACTGTTGCTTCACAAATTCTAGGGTTGCTCCAGTTTGTGAGTTTTTTAGTGTTCTATGGCATTGGGTCTATTGTTGCATTATTACGATTCTTCCTAATTCCTTCAGTGACTCTCATATGGTTTCTTGTAAACAAAAGTATCTTTCCTTTCTTGTTGAATTTAGGTTCCAGTGTTACTCCACAGTTTTCTTCCAATGCTTCTTTGCATTAGGTCAACTCATTGTAGGGTGGTTTTGTCCCACTGGGTTTTCTTCTCTACCTCATTCATTGCATTTGTAAATGGGTACCTAATCAGGCCTTGTTGGCAGAACCCATCTTTGCTTTCATGCATCTTTTACTTAGTGTTTTAGCTACTTCTTATGTTTATATTAAGGGGGGTTGTTAGAGTAATAATTTATTACACTTAATTAATTGCATCATATTGGTTAATTAATTAAGTCACTTATCACTTTAGTTACTTAAGCTAAACTTAGGCACATTAATAATTAATTAATTTTTAAGTGTACACACTAGGGTTTTTCCTTTTAGGGTTTCCTTTAGGGTTTCATGATCTCCTTCATAAGGATTGAACTCATTGTAATTTATTGAATTCCTGAATAATATTATTTAAACATCTTCATGCAAAGCTCTTGCTTTTTTCTATTTTTCTCTTCTATGGAAGGATTTTCTAGTTTGCAAATAATCACCTCCATAATTAACTTATCCATTTTGTACAAATGTTGCAATATACTCAGCCGAGTATCATATAGGGAGTAAACAATCAAGATTTCCTCTCGTGCAATCACATTCTAACTATGACAGAGGAGGTTTGGGTGTGGCTATGAGATTTTCTATTTCAAATATAACTATACTATCGAATGCCCTCCATATACAAAAAGAACATTAAAAGAAAAATAGGAGCACCTATGAGTATAAGGGACTCCACACAATATTATATGGCATGAGGGATAAATAACTCGCCAGGATAAAATGTAGAGGATAAAATTGACAAAGTACAACATGGCTTGCCAAGATAAAACCAACACAAACTATAGAAATAGTCACAGATAAACATAGATTGGGTTACCTAAAATCTTTAGAAAATGACAATTTCTAAATAGTTACAATTCATTATAAGCAAGCAAAATAATTTTTAATTTCAAGACAATGTAGCAATCAACCTTTTGGCTTAAAGAAATTAGAGATGAATTCCTAGAAGAATGGAACTTGATATCTCCTGCTTGATGAAGTGAAAATTGATGCAGAACTCACCACCTTGTGCCTGCAGCTTCAAACACTTTAGAATTTCCACAACACTACCAAAAGACCCAATTTTCCAAAAACCTCCAAAATAACCAGTAAATAGCCTTCAAGAACTAGAAATTTTTTCACAATTTTTTGCTTGCATGCAACATTTCTTCAATTTCATTATTTTATTTTATTTTTTCTCAAATATCTTCCACCACTCCACTAAAAGTGTTTATTTATAAACATAAATCATTTATTTACACATAATAAGTCAATAATTAAAATATTTAATTTATTAATTTAATCTTCCATTTTAGTTTTTTTGCACAATACAATAATAATTTACATATATTTACATATTTCTTTATTAAATCATAAATTTTAATTTATTTAAATCAAATAAAATATTAATAATATTTTATTTATCGAAACCACAAATGTATCAAAACATTTATTTAAATTATCAAAATACCTTTTAACTACAATAATTTTTTATTTTGATGTAATAATTAATCGGAACACTAATCGACCAAATTAATCAAATGAACAAGATACCAAACAATACCCAACCTCATAGCAAGTTGGAAAGCAATACCACAATACTGACAGACCAACCCAAATTGACCACACTAATAGGGTGAATCATGGTGTGGCACTATACCCTCCCCCCCTAAGATTCGACTTACTCCTGGAAGTTGCAAGATTAGGATTAAAAGTACACACATTAGCTCAAAAATTTGTTAAGTAATACCACATTCACATTTGCTCAATGTAAATACAAGCAACATCAAATAATCAAGAGAACCAAATGTCAAACTCTTACCTAACCACCAACCAGGGTAAAAAGAAGAACTTCAAACGACATGTTTTGACTATAGAACTGATAGGGTATTGACCTGGATACTCATCCTCTTCGAGGATGATGGCTAGGGTAGAGGATCTTATGTTATCTTCAAATCAACTATTCCATTGGGTTTATGGAATGTTCAAACCTGCTAATTTAGGTAGAGTTGATGTCGTGTACCTACATCCTGCAGCAAACAAAACAGTTGAACATATATATATTCACACAATCAGAAACACCGTGAAATGAAATTGCAGCGTAGTAGGGTACACACGAATGAGTAATGTGACACTGTCCCTTTAACCAAGACACATCCAAAAAAAACTCTTAGTAATCAAATCATCTCGTAAACCATCTGCTACATGGAAAAATATTTACATGTTGATCATAACAATGCATCTAATGTCATGTAATACACCAAGCTGATTTGCTACATCAAAATGCCACACATTCATAAAACACAACATATTTATGCACTCAAAGCACACATTTTTCATTAAATTTTCCTTAATTTACACACAAGACATTCCACTTTATTCATTAGACACTGCTATATCTCATAACATATTCAACACAAAATCATGATTTTACACCATTTTAGATGCATGGAAACACCATTTATCACTTCATAACCAAAAATTTCTAGATTTAACACACATTCTTCACATACACACAATTTTGCATCACTAGGAGTCACATCACAAGGCCACACAAGAGTCCATAATGCATCCCCGATAGAAGAATATTGGTGCATTGCACACTACACTGAGGGTCCTATCCTTTCCACTAGTTTTTTGTACCATTGGACAAACATTACCAAGGGACCAATTTCAAGTTGCAAGGTGAGGATGACAAAGGAGGAACTCATAATCTCAAGAGTCCACGTAACTAGGAAAACATAATGGGCTCAAATATATACCCAGAGTACCCAGTGTTAGAACTTGTGCTCTGATACCATGTGTAATTCCCCACCACGAATCCCTAGAGGACAACACACTAAAACACCTAAAAATGGAACAATTTTCTTTTGAAGGTGCAATACACACAAGATTGCAATTAATACAATAACTTGCATTCTAACATAAGTCCTCTAAGGTTCCATGACTATTCTACTAGAGTCCCATTAACCATACTTACAAGAATTATAAATCATCTCTATCATCACATTTAAATGATCAACCAATAGGAAATAACTATAACATTTCATCTATAGATACCATTTAGAATCAATTTCATTAACTAACATAACAAGGTACATCAATTTCATTACTCATTCAACACATAAACAACTATATCAAAATGGATTATCAAAGAATTCCAACAAGAAGAAAATTTCCCGCAGCCTCTGGAAGACTTCCAATTCCATAAACACCAAAAGACTCATCTTAAGAGTAGCAACAATAATATGCCAAAACATTTCAGTCTCAAAATCAAGCACAAAGTTCTAGATTAATAAAAAACTACATTTCTTTGAGAGAGACAATATCTTCATGACAATTATTGTATTATGTCTGAATGCTTCTAGATTTGATTGTGTGTCCTCTTTTTTCATCAACATTTCAGATCACACTCAGTGAACCATCATCAGGATAGAGAGTTGAAAAAGATGAGAAGGGATAAGTTGCAAACCCAGCTTGTATAAAAGAAAGGGGAAAGAGGAGAGAATGAAGGTGTTAAGGTGAGGTGCGCCACCTAAGGGAATTGCTAAAAATATGACAAACAAACCATTACAAGATATAACAAACAAATTATTGTATTTTATATCCAATTACACGATAAATTACTATTTAACTAATTCATATGTACAAAAGAACTCAGTATTCAATATAAGGCTACAAGAGAAATACACTATTTAAAAGTTTGTCTAATTCATCCATTCTAGTAATTTTTGAATTATTCAAATGCTCATTTTTACTATAAATCATAACTCTTTAAACTCAACATTTCCTAATACCATTCACAAAAAATATTTTAAGTAGAAAGTGAAATATATCCTTTTCCACTAGGGTATGTGTAGGATCATCATGAAGAAAATAGGCCCTTAAGTAGCAATGAAAATTCAGAAAAATTAGAGTTTGACATAAAAATTTGAATAAGTTATCTATATTATTTCAAAAATATGTAAGAATAGAATCTGTGGAAAATTGAATGTAGTTTGTAAACTACTAGGTTTATTTTTCTAAAAAAAATATATATTTGGTGAAAAATTGAAATTTCAATGTAGTAGTACTTAAATTTCAGGGAAAAAATAAGAAGTAGGTGTCTGTCTGACCACCCTAACCATAATAAAATGATAATATTTTTTTATAAAATTTTATATATAAGCAGAGGACTCATTTCTAGATGTGATGCATATTTTTTTGTATTTTTTTTCCAAGTAAATAATTAATTATGATTTTTTATTACAACTTTTAAAAAATAAAAACTGGTATGTCTGACCACCTTAACTTGGTCAAAACTTCATGAAATTCAATTTTTTTTGTTTTAATCCTATAGTATGCGAAGCATAGAATGTGATACGTGTTTTGGATTAAAAAAATGTGACACTGTTTGAAAGCTATAGATGTTTTTCAATCAGGCTATCAATCAGGACTTTAGTCATAATTCTAATAGAAAATGAATAATAATTATTTATTAGATTCAAAGTAAAGTATAATTTATATTGGTGGATAGCTGAGAAGCTCCTTTACAAACCCTTTTTGTTTCATCAATTTTGGGTAAAAAAAAGTCATTAGCCACATGGGTGAAGTCTAGAAGAGCAAGGTAAGTAGTTAAGCACATTTTTTTTGTTGACTTCTTAGGGTTGGCAGGTCCAAACCAGATTCCAAAGGAAGTCTGAGGCTAATCCCTAGGCATTAAATATTGTGTCAGACATATTGGATATCTGATTCAAGTCGGATATCCGATTTGAACCCGATATCCGATATGTTTTAGATATGAGTTAAAAAAATTTATACAATTTATAATATATGATTTAAAAAATGCAATAAAGTTTATAATTT